>JAUCMS010000145.1:1221444-1234447 GCA_032357445.1 Enteromius radiatus | reverse complement strand
TGGAGGGTTATATAGTGGCCATCAGCTGAAAACTATTACAGAGCTGGAGTGTGGGTTATTCAAGAATAGGCACTAGTTCAAGGTTATATTTGGGGTAAATATGAAAAATATGTTTCATGTGTAAAACATAATAATAAAATATACATAAAAATGAAAAATTTGTCATTAATTACTCACCCTCGTGTCGTTTCAAACCCATCAGACCTTCGTTCATCTTCAGAACACAAATGAAGATATTTTTGATGAAATTAGAGAGCCATCTGAACCTCCACAGACAGCAACACAACTGAACTGATCCCGGTAAACAGGAGATGGAAGAATACAGGGCTCGAGAGTAACTTTTTGCACTGGTTGCACTGGTGCGCCAAACTTTTTTTCTCAGCACAAAACTTAGGTGCACCCAAATTTTCATAATAGGAAATATTGTAAACGATTAACTAACACCGTGTTTAGCCAGGCTGCGCTCACACAGCAGAATACGGTTGTCAATCCTGTTTTTGACTCTGCTAACGTTAACGTTGCTAAGTCTGCTAACGTTACTCACTTCTCTCTTGCCGTATCTACACCGGCCAGCGCGCGAGCAGCGCAGTGGACACAATAACATACAATAGTACCTATTCTTCTGTCTATACTGGAGGCTACTTCTGTCAGCTTGTGTGTCCGTTGTTGAACCACAGGGAGACCTTCAGAGCCGCGGAGACTTTTGTCTTTCCCTCGAACGGCTGGTCGCACCAGTGCCACCGCAGATATTTTTTAGTTGCACCGTTGAGAAATTAGGTCGCATATGCTTACTTACATTACTTATACTTACGTTTTGCACCAATTTAGAGAACATTACTGCGTAAGCGTACACTTACTTGTCGACGCACATTACATATACAGTTGAGTCACGGGAGAAGAGTAAATTGTTCTTTTTGCGCCAAAAAAAATTTTTTACTACGTTTCTGGGTCATTTCAGTTGTGGTACTGTCTAGGGAGGGTCAGATAGCTCTCTGATATTATCAAAAACATCTTAATTTGTCAATCAAATTCATAAGTCGACACCTCTAAAGCAGGGACGGATTATGGGTCGGGTGGGGCAAATGTTTTCCGTGGGCCCCCAGGACAACACTAACTTCGGAAAATGTTTGCGTCGCCCTCTGAGTGAAACCTCCACGCAACGTTGCCACAACGTTTGCATCGCCCTTGAACGACACCTCCGCACAACTTTGCTTCAATGTTCGCGTCTCCCCCTGAGCGCCACCTCCACACAACGTTGCCACAACGTTCGCGTCTCCCCCTGAGCACCACCTCCACACAACGTTGCCACAACGTTCGCGTCTCCCCCTGAGCACCACCTCCACACAACGTTGCTGCAACGTTCAACTTTCATTCAAACATGCAATGGGCCCGTGGCAGCGCCACCAAGGGCCCCACGCAGCCCTAGGGCCCCTGGGCACCGGCCCGTTCGGTAATCCGTGCCTGCTCTAAAGTCTGTTTCACATCATAACCCTTAATAGATGCATTTTTAAGGTGTCGGCATTTGTTCAGTTTGTTTTAAAGACTCTGGTGGATGCTGGGAGATGTGAGGTTAGTGTGTTGACGCAAGTCTGTTTGATGTCTCTCAGGATCGAGCTTTATTGTCTCAGTGACAGATTCCTGACAGCGGAGGAATGCCATGGGTTTGGTGGCCCTGGTAAACACCCGAATGCTGTGAGAGCGAATAAAAGCGTGCGTGAACACTGAACAGGAACAGACCGCTCCACATGTTGTGTGTTACCTGACGCATGCACATTTCATGAATGTGTTTCGTCTTGAGGAAAACCACATGTTCCTCCTTCAGTTCCTCTCTGTCCCCCTACGTTAATCTCCTGACGGGTCTAACGTTAATTAAAACTCAGAAGAGCTGCTCCATCTGTGCATGTGTGAGGAGGCGTGTCGCTTTGGCTCTTCAAAATGATCCAAAAGGAGTAGTTCACCCAAAAATGCATATTTGAGTTGATAAAAACATCACAATAATCAACAGTCAATCAGTTAATGTCTTCAGAAGACAAAAGAAACAAATCCGTCATTTAAGATGCTTTTAATTTCAAACCATTGCTTTCCATAATATTGCTTTCTGCCATGAAAAAGGCACAATATCGTCTCTAAACAAATATGTGGGTAGATTCTGATGTGAAAGACAACAGGAGATGGAGCGTTATTATGGATTATAGATTACATGGCAATTAAATATTTCTGTATTCTTTTCTAAAAATTGTAATAAATGAACAATTCTGCTTATTTGAATGGGTTCTGGTTCATAATAGTGATGGGTATTTTTTTTGGCGAGTTGAATAATTTGGCTCAGTTAAGTAATTAAAAAAAACCCAACTCTCCTGACTCCCAAATGACTTTTTGATGATTTAGTACCACTTCTGGTTTTTATAATTCAGCCAGATTGATGCGTGTATATTTATAATCTCAAATTTGGCTCCCGTATTTTTTTTAAAGAAGCAACCGTGTCTGACTCTGAACAATCCAGATTAACACAAAGATAATACTACAATTAAGACCTTGTTGGTAAGCAGGTCACCTGATCAGAACGCTTGTGACCTTTGGTGACCCCGGAGGGCATGAATAAGATTAAAATGCTGTCGGGCCCTTTGGACCACCGGTGACGGTGTGAGCGAGGGAAGGGTTGTCTGGGAACGGGATGCGAGGCATATCTGCAGAACTAATGCAGGGGAATGTGGGGAATTTGACAGGCCCTTTGTATGGAGGCGTGTGTTTGCGAGTGTGTTTGCGTTCATTGTTGAGATGTGTCACTCTGGTGTGGAAGAATAGAAGAACGAGAACGAACGAGCCGTGAGGTCACAGAGAGAACGACATGAATGAAAAAAAAAAAGCACCATTTCACTTTTGCTTTGTCAAACCATTGCTTTGTAGAAATGTCCCATCTAGGTTTGGGAAAGTGAGTCATCACCGTAAAATGGGTTGGAAAAAAAGATTCTGTATAACCAAAATAATTACATAATGGATTTTACTGTAAGAAGAAAGTCCAGAAGGGTCTGGTTGGAATTTAACTTTAAATTGACTTTGCGTTTTATTATGAATCACTTTTTTTTTCTTTTAAATCCATGTGTATACTTACAGAAGTGTACAAACCAGAATTTACAACAGGTCTGTAAATAGCAATAAAACCCATATTTCTATTCAGCGAATAGTGTGCATGGTTCCAGGCATTGGTTTATTATAGTTGTTTTGAGTTTATTTGCTCGTCTGAAGGTATTGCATATGTGTGCACTTGAGTTTTGTTTAATATTGGTGCAGTATTTCATGCATCAGTGCTTTTGATATGGTTTCCAGTTGCAGTCTGCATGTGCTCTGTGTGTGTGTGAGACGTGTGCATGCATACATACAGTACCTGATTGCATGCATGCACGCCAGCTGTGTGGATAGCGTGAGCATATGTTAGCACATATACAGGAGGTTAATCCTAAAGATTTACTCAAAAGCGCAAGAGGAATGTCACATGACACCACAAACATGCAACAAATTTCAGGAACATTCTGTACAGTAGCTAGTGTTGTATTAATTCAGTCTAACAGGGTTAAAAGGGTTAGTTCACCAAAAAATGACATTTCTGTCAGTAATTACTGTATAAGTAAACATGAAATTTTGAAGTTGAAAGAATGAAATGGTCATTTCTTATAAAAGTTTATATGCGGCTTTTTAAACTTTTTATCCCAGATTGTGAAAAACATTGTTTCTGAATAAACAAACCAAACAAAAACATATTTTGTGAAATTTCTTCATTGTGAAAGCAACAGATGACCAAGACGTTTGCTGCTTTGAGAGCTTTAACTTGACGTGTAGAAGCAGTACTGAGTAAACCGAAATGTCTTGAACACAGGATCACACTCTTCAGACACTTTAGGATGCGATGGAGAAGTTTACAAACATTTTGGAGTGTGTAGCCCACGTGAAGCTGTTGGGGATCTGGGTTCCTCTGAAGCCCACATGAGAGAGCAGCTGTGTTACTGAGATCCAGACTCAGTGGCGTTTGCTTTCTTCTCTGTTTGTGTGTAGTTTGAGGGTGTGTATGATGTCACAGCACACAGCTGCGTGATTGCAAACTCTTAACATGTTCATGCATTCTTAACACAAATACTGTAAATGCATACTTAAAAATTCATTTATAAAAACTTTTGAGTTGCAAACGTTATTTTGATGTTGAAAACATTTATTTTTGTTCTGCTGACAATAATGTTGATCAAACTTAATATTTTGTGTAATTCAAACTGAAATGATAACTTATTGAAATTGTCCGTATGACTTTGGAAACTGGGCAATGGATTTGTAGTTACAAACATTTGTTGCATTTTGAAGAGAATGAATGTTGAAATTAAGTTTAATTTGAGTTATTTATTTTTTAGTAAAATAAGCATTTACTGCTGTCATGTTTGACAAGTTTTTATTATCATGATGAAGAATAGAGCTCTTAATTGGCATCTTTTCTTATTGTACTAAAAAATAAAAATAATGTTTTCAAATATTAAGTACATTTACAAACTTGTTTCGGTAAAAAAAAACAGGGCTATTCTACTTTGAAATGTGCGTTTCGTGGCAGAATGTGTTTTTGTTTTGGTCTGTGTGACTCCACCCACTGCCAATTTGGCCAATAGAATTTCAACACCCTGGGTTGCCAGTTAGCAGAAAACAAAGCGTATTGCAGTAATGATAAAAATCAACTCTCAGTACTTACAGTATAAGGCTTGTCACCTCCTGTCGTCAACTGCATGTGTTTCTCTTGTTGCCTGCCTTTAATCTGGCAACCCGCATGAATATAGAGTCTCGAGGAGGAGGCATTTTACTGCAGTTAACTGTCAATATTGCAGACTGATAGTTTAAAGTTAGTTGGAACTACTTAATTTATTAGCAATCAACTTAGCAAATTAAGGGTTTTGAACTCAATGTAATTTGTTGGTTGAACTGAAAAAAAGATTGATGCCAACTCTTGGTTGATTTTCTTGTTCAGTCGACGCATTTATTTTCTTGATAACTGAATGCATGAGTATTTTTTATTTTGTTTGGCGTGTGTATTTGAATCGCTCTTTTCCATGAAATCTATTTATATCCTTAAACCAATAAATCTGCAAAAAGCAGAATTTACTGCTCCAAGGGTCAAACAGGCTTGTAAACAGTCTTTTAAAGGTTTAAAGTCTTAAGATGCTCACTTCGCTCATGAAAAGTTAATGCATGTGAATGATTTGTATGTTTGAATTAAAGAAAGCATTTGCTCCTGTCTCCTGTTTTGCTCTCAGCAGCTATAGACTGTGAGGTCCGGCAGTGGGGCCCCTGGTCCCCGTGTTCGTCTGTCTGTGGGGCGGGGAGTACAGAGCGGAGCCGACAGGTAGCCACGCCCCCTCGCAACGGAGGCATGCCCTGTCCCGACCTCAGGCAGCGCCGCGGGTGTCTCGCACACACCGAGACCTGCAGTGCAGCTAAAGGTAATGCACTGTTAAATCTTGCTGTCTACGAAGGCAGCACACTTCTAAGGCAGCATACTAACTGCAGTGGACATATCTGGGTTTCCCAGAAACAGAAGTCGTCATAGTTGGGTGAAATTCTATAGTTAGTAGTGAATGGAAAGGATAACAAATATATATATATATTTTATAATAGCAAAAGAAAAAACCCACAATGGTATTTCTATGACCTTTCCCAAGAAAAAATTAGAGAAAGAAGTCAAATTTGCCATCCCTCCCTAAACCGCTGTTTTAGAAACACTCACACAGAAACAATTCATGATTCATTCAACAATATGACCATTTCTGGCACAAATAAACGTGCAATTGTGAGAAATAAATTAGTTTTTGAACAGGTTTATCTCAGAACTGTGACATTGAGTTTATATCTTATATACTGTACATTTACTGTAAGTTATGGAGTCAGATCTGTAAGAGGTTTGTGTGTGTGTTTTGTGCTCGGGTGCTGCGTTTCGTCTCTGGAGGAGTTTAATTTGCTCTCTTTCATTATCTTGATCTCTTCCTCCTCTTTAGAGGTGGCCAAAATCCTGCCTGACTCATTCAAGCGGAACTTTAAGGACCCTTGGAGACGGCCGCACATGCTTATGAAGGAGGAAAAAAAGAGGTGAGAGCGGCGGGATGTTCTAGAAAGCAGGACGAATGCAGCTGCAAACTGCTTTGAAAAAGAAAAAAAGACTACATAAACAGATCACTCAAACACCTTCCTGTCTTCTAGCAAAAGCCTGCGACGGGAGTCTAAATATCAAATATAAAACTGTTCATTAGGATTAATTAAAATATCTGTAATCATAGTTTCAGTCAAATAGATATGGGGTGGGTATATAATACTTATTATATATTCTTACAGACTTTTTATCTCACAACTCTGCAAAATATAATCTGTGATGTATAAACGCAGAACTGTGTAACTTCTGTAAAAAAGTATGAATTGGATAAAAAGTTACAATTAAATGTTTTACTTAAAACAAAACAGAATTGCAACATAGAAAATCTAAATGTTGACCTTCACAATTCTGAGTTTGTCTAAAAAAAACCCAACTGTGACAGAAAAAGTCACCATTACCCACAACTTAATTCATATAAATGATTTTACAAACCTGTCGCTTTATATCCCGTGTTAAACCTCTAAACCCCTGCCCGAGGCCAGGAAATCAGATTATTGTGTGTGTGAGGAGTTCAACAGCAGGTGCAGGTTCAAATGAGCAGCGTTTAAACGACTGTGAGGATCCTTCCAAACCACACACACAGGAAATCCCAGAGAAAACCCTTTCATTAATCACAGGTGTAGAGTTTCAGTGTGTGTGTGTGTGTGTGTGTGTGAGACCAGAGCGACATGCAGACCACGGAGGAGGCCACACAGGCATAACACATCAAACTAATGAAATCCAGCGTGGGAAGACTGACCTTTAACTTTATACAGCCTGCAGAAAGTCCTGGTGGAAATAAAAACACAATTCAGAGTTCATTCATCATCAGACAGGCAGCATTCATGCAGCGTGCAAACAAGATTTTCAGTGAATAATGCTTTATATTTAGAGTTGTGTGTCTGTCTGCAGTTACTGTGTGCAGATGCGTGTGAAGCAGGCGAGCGGTGCCTGTAAGGTCAAACCGTGGAGCGCCGGCTTGGTTCATGAACGACCCGTATGCGTCGAATGTCAGAGTGATGCCATGACGACCGAAAACCGCTGCCGTGGCGACGGGCTGCAGAACATCAGGTTTGTGTCTTGCATATGTAAAAAACCCTAACAATGAAAGTCAGTTAGGATAACCTCCAGCTTGACTTACATGCCCAAAGGTAAGCTGTTTAATGAATTTATTGGTGTTTTTCAAATATTATGCATTGCAAGCTTTAAAAAATGCAACAGACTGCTTAATCTTGAGACAAGATTTTCTAGAAAGAGTTTCAATATTTAAATAACATTTTATTATATATATAAAAAAAACATGCCTGATTGACAGCTACTTATAAGTTTAACAAAAAAAAATTTAAACCCTATGAAATCTGTTACTTTCTTGATATTATAATTATTTGTTACCAAATTCTGGGTTTATCATTTTAATTTTTCTCGTTTAATTACATGTTAATAATCAAAAGCATGTCTAATTATATAATATTATTATATTAATTATATAATTCATTATTTCATAATTATAAATATATATATATAAAAAATATATATATTTATTTTTTCCTTTAGAAATGTTTTTCTGGTAATTGAATAAAGGCATAAAACATTAGTTTTTAACAAAAATTTAAAATTTAACAAACTTTCTTGATTTGCTTTCATTTATATTTGTTTTGCAAACAAAATGCATTTTACTATTAAATTAAAACGTGGGAAAAATAATTTCTTTAAAAATAAGGTAATTAATTTATTTGACTTTTATATTTGCACTCTTCCACTAGAACCTTCTGGTCCGCCGCTTCAGCTCCGGGTTGCTCCGGGTCGTGGGTTCGAGAGTCGTTCACCGAGGACTGCCGGTGTCCGGCTTACTCCATGATTTTCATCTGAACCAAAACACACTTTCAAGCTCATTTCGAGAGACACGGTTGCTTAAATGATTCCTGAGGAGTCCCGGAGAGCCTCCTACATCTGAAGCCAAATGCTCTCCATCTAAAGTTAAGCAATCTGTCCACCTTCCTGTGCCTCCACCAAAACCAGCACACAAGCCTGTCCTTCTGAAGCTCTGCTATCTACCTCCAAAACGCACCTGCACCCGTTTCTGATGCCTTAGATTAGAGGTTTCACTCTGTCCTGCTTTTCTACTCTCGTCTCTCTTCTGATTCACACATACTGTATTTATATATGTTTGAATGTACTTGTGTGTGTGTGTGTGTGTGTGTGTGTGTAACGTATGCACGTGTTACGTGTTGAATGCAAAACTCGTTAATGCACGAGTCTCAAGCTAATGTATATGAATGTTTCCATTTGATAGTATTTCATTTCCTTGAGAAAATCCCTTTTCAAGTGTCACTGCAGTGCCTTACGAACGCCACTTTCACAAAGTTGCTTTGACATCAGCGTTCAATTTGTTTGCATGAACTGTGCGAACGTTCTAGATTGCAATTCCATTATATTTCTGTCTTTAAGTAATATTCAAATAGTTTTATTGATGCTTTTGTATGATTTTTTTTTTGCATCCATCACACATTAAACAGTCATTTGTCTCAGTTAATTTTCTTTCATTGCTTGCTTTTTCAGCGTCCTAATTGACATTTCAGTGCGATTCTGATGCTCGCCCTACAAGAGCGTCTTCAGTAACCTAGTCAGTGGCGTCAGCGAGCTCTAGCGGGTATTTAGCGTGCATGTGCTCATTACAGATCAAAGGGCTCGTCTTGTTTACACGCACCCGTCTGCACACATACTATCCTCACTATGTATGTTTTGTGGCATTTTTTGCATGCTTGCTCGGCAGCATGCTAAGTACAGTATACTTAAGGATCAGGTAATGATGTGTTGATGTTCACTCTGTAGGATGGAATGCGTCTGAGACACTTACTCCAAACAATGCTTTCTACACTGCTTTACACTTCTACTTGCTTTAAATTCCTTTTGTGAAAACTAATAACTAATTTTTCTAACAAAAATATCAATGTATGATTATCTTTACAAAATTATTTTTTAAATGTGTATTTATACATCTATATAGTGATTTGAGCATGCTGAGTAAAATAGTGTAATTACTATGCATAATAAACCACATGCTACTTTTTACTGTAACCGACTAAAAATATCAAGTTTTAGTAAACAAAAAAAATGGCAATGTATCTTCACAAATATATTGTTAGTTTTTTTTAGTGATAGTGTTTGTATCTACACACACACTACTGTATTTTTAATTGTATTTTTGTATCTAAAAATACCGAAAACAGTAATATCGTGAAATATCTGTAAAATGTGAATACATTTTTAAATTAAATTCATTCCTGTGATCCAATTTTCAGCATCATTACTCCCGTGTAAACAAGGCGCTTTAGAAATCATGCTAATTTGCTGCTCAAGAAATATTTCTATATCATATTTTAGAACTAGTATGCGTACTTGCTGAGCATACTAAAAGCTAGAATGTAGTTACTCACAGTGTGTGTCAGAACTGTGGTCCAGTATTTAGACGATGCCCGATTAAAAGGTTAAAATCTGGTCTGTGTCAAGAAAAGATCCCCTTTCTCCCACTTCCTGTCTGCTCTGTTCTGTCAACATACAATAAAAGTGGCAAGAGCCCATCAATAATAGGAAGAGTGACATCACTGAAAAGACAACAGATGAGCTCAGTGATTGGCTCACCAGTGATGTCATGGTTAATTTCTGTAATGAAGTCTGATGGTTAAATACAGATAATAGTGTTGTCTTTAGTGTGTTCTTCAGTGAAGGGTGTGGGTTCAGTTTCTAAGGCGTTTGGCTTTATTTTAAAAGTGGAAGGTGTTCGATGTCCTAGAAATCTAAGAGGTTTGGTATCATTTATTCTGTAAGTGAAATGAGATTCGGGGAAACATGTCATCTCTGGCCCACTGCTTTATGGCTGCTGACAGCAGTGGATTCTGGGATTAGGGGATGAAAAGAAAGGCATTCCAGCCCGTCTGCTAAACACCAGAGGAAACTGTCCGAAATCAAAAGCGAACATGATTAATGAATAACTAATGAAACTGAGAGGAATGATCTTTTTCATCTGCAGTGGCATTTCAACACTTGAAAAGGCATACGGCAAAATAAGTACAATGTAAAAACATCATTATAATAAGTGCAATAAGTGCATTGCACCAAATTATTAATTTAAATGTAAGTACACAATAGTTAATGACACCTAATATAAAGTGGGACTTAACTTTTTTTTTTTAAGAAAAAAATAAAAAGTATTAGTAAATATAGCAAACATAATTTAAGTAAATATTTTTCCAAATATATTTAATATTTAAACTTTAAATCTATTGAACAATGCCTGAAACATAAAAGGATCTGCTAAATGAATAAATGTAATAAATTGTATTTTTTTTTTTTTTACCAGCAACTGTTTGGTTACCAGCATATCTTTTGTGTTCAACAACAACAACAACAACAAAAATGAACAAATGCATCTACACAGGTTTGGAACAACATGAGGGTAAGTAAATGGTGACACGGTTTTATTTTGGGGCTAACTAGTCTTTTATGCTAAGACTGGGCGGTTCCAGCGACAGATCAACTTTTCCCTCTCGTGTGTATTTTGCTTTCTGAAACAGACTGCAAACATTCTTCCCACAACCCCAAACCTCGGGTTACAAGTAATACCGCGACTTAACGAGTAAACTGATTACATAATAAACCGCAAAACTCACCTCAGTGAAACCAGTCCCGCGCAAACCAGCTGCTCGCGCGAGCCGTTAATGAGGGCCTTGTGGCGCGCGCGCAGATGTGCAGACAGAAAGAATGATAATGAATGTGCGCGACTCGATGTTTGTGGCACTGCATGTTTGTCTTCTCGTGGGAAAGTAAATGCAGAACCTAGTTAATGGTCTCAATCATGAATAACAGCGTTTTAAGATGGTGTATATTACCATCTAGTGGACTGATCTCGCAAGTACGACTTACTGTGGCTGTAGATTAATATGCAGGCTACTGACCTAGCATGATAACAGCTGCTTCAGGTATTCGTTCGGTTCTATTAATAGTTTGGTTAGCATGGTCTGTGGCAGACTTTTTTTCGTGTCAGGGCAACAAATCAGTAAACAGGAAATAGATGTTAAGGGATTAAAATCTGTTTTTGCTCTATTTTGCAATAATGGTTGTAAAAACAGTGAAACTGTCTAAATGAAGACACTATATTTTATTTATGTTCACGCATGTCACATTCAGCTTTTATAGGAGTATGACATTTGATTTCCAGATGCAGAAACAATAGTTCAATCTGGTATTTCATACAAAGTCACCCTAATATATATATATATATACCTGAAAAAGAAAATAACAATCTCGTGGGTTAGTGGATATTTTGTGCATTAACAATAGTGACTGGTGAAATGCAACGACATCATAGCCCACATCTGAAGTCAGTGAACTTTAAGGCAGCTCAATACGTTTCTGATAAACACGGTACTCCAATAATGTGCTATACACATGGAAAACAGGATACACCATTATAAAAGTGTCTCTCGTGGGAATCTCGTTTCTAAACTAGGTCATATTACAGTTGTGTTCAGTTAAGGAGTGCAAGGTATTTGGTGAAATGTCTCTAACATACGTTTCTTACAGGTAACATTTTCATCTCTGAGTTTATGTACAATCCAGTTCAAATAAGTGACGATTAAATGAAGGCAGAATTAAAACGAGTGCTCAACTTCTCAATAAACCAAACCCTGTGTTTTTCTTAATCTGTTCTTAAATGCATAACAAGCACACGCTTCCCTTGGAGAGCAGGTGTTTTGGATCACCTTAGCCACACCTCCAGGAAATGACATCACTCCGGAAGTCTACTTGAGGTTTTTGAGCTGCCGGTTGGTGGAGCTGATCTTTCCGTCCATCGTGTCGACTTTGTTGAGCAAAGAGTCCAGAGAAACATCCTGGTCGTCGATCTCGGCCTGCAGCCCCAGACCCAGGTTCTTCAGACGACCCAAACCCAGCGACATTTCATCTGCAGGACGCAAACACACACACACACACACTCAGATCCACTGTGATGCCACTGAGGTATGAGGAAAAACATTTAGCGTTTCTCACCGAGGTTACTGTCCAGCTGCTGATGGGCAGCCCGTAGATGTTTATTCTTGGAATACCCGTTCTGATCGGACGGGCCGTTATCCAGCGAAGCAGTCGCTCCGAATCCTGCTCAAATGAACATTAGTGACTCTGATAAACAGACAAATGCTAATAATTTGTTCAGTTGCTAATAATAAACCTTTGAGAATCATTTATTTTGAACTGGTTATATACTAAGTGTCATGCTACGTCAACAGTTTTGAAACATTTCAGTACATAATAATATTTTAATGGTTTAATGTCTTTATAGTTGCTCCCTGATTTCAGGTCATTTTTATAAATATAGACATTTTAATAATGTATTTGTATAATTAAAAGGTTTATTTTTAATTCATAGTTGGGCTGATTAACCATAAATCAAAACAAAGCACACACACAAAAAATGCTAAAATAACACAAATTTGTGTTTTTATTGGCACGTGGATGAAAATAAATAAATAGTATTAACATACAGTACAAATAAAAAAACTCACATAAATGTATATGTTTTTTAATTTTAATATTAGATTAAAAAGGTTAAGATTATTCCTGTTGAAATGTTTTTATATTTCATCCATTAGAGAGTAAAAAGCAAAAAAAAAAACACTTTATATGTAACGGTATCAGATGATTTGTTAATTGCATTTAATAGCTCACGCTTAACCCTTGTGCCTTCCTTATTTGAGAGTCACACTCATGGTGGTCTAAAATGACCGGACACCTAAAAAGGAAACTTTTTTGCCCCCTAGTAAAATCAATATACATTTTTTTTGTTTAATAATA
>JAUCMS010000145.1:1111471-1124633 GCA_032357445.1 Enteromius radiatus | reverse complement strand
GAAACGACTCACAGTATGTTATGTCCATGTACTCAACTCTTATTATTCAACCATGCCAAGCTACATTCAGTTTTACAGTTTTTTTGAGTTTTACAGTTTTTGAATCCATTCAGCTTTTCTCCGGGTCTGGTGATAGCACTTTTAGCTGTAGCTTAGCATAGATCATTGAATCTGATTAGACCGTTAGCATCTCGCTCAAAAATGACCCAAGAGTTTCCGTATAGTTTTCCTAGCTGGGGACTATTTTCAGGCACACGTCCTGATTTTGCGAAGATCAATGTGTCTCTAGGAAACAACATTTTAATGCAAGTCTTGACCATATCTCTCCACCTAAACCCATGAGTAATGCCTAATATCAGAGGAAATGCTAGAGGACTGACACTGATGTACAAGCACCAAACACACTATTAAAAAAAGGTCATTCATTTGTGAATTTGTTTATTTATATATTTTGTAATTAGTATTTATCTATTTATTGCGCTAGGCTTACGGTCTGCAGAGAAATATCACTTTAACTTCATGTTTTGGACGAGGTTCTTGTTTGTTTTGGACGTTTCCTCTGCATCTGTCTCTAATGTGATTTGTTCGCGTTCACAATACAACCCCAGTATAAGAAAGCAAGTTATTGTTAGGAGAAATTAGAAAAAAAAAAAAGCAACACAAAGACGGAAAGGAAAACAGTTAAATTTTTTTTTGACTATTTTAACCAGACATTGCTAAACAAAAGGACATTGTTTCTCCCCGCGGGGACGAGAAAACAAAGCATGGCTGTGATTTCTCCTCTTCGCTGATTTCTGAAGAGCTGTTGTGTCACACAATGTCTGCGAGTTTCGGTGGATCAGAACAAAACACAGCATCGAGTCTGAAATCCCGCACGAGTGTGCCAGGCGTTTATTTGCACGCTGGCGATTGACAGGCTGTCTTCGGAGACTTGGCAGCGGTGCTGGATTGTCTAGGCCGGGGTGATCGGGGTGAGGAGGAGGCGTTTTCCCATCACACCTTTGCGTTAGACTCCAGGCAGACCGCATCCCTCCCACACCGAGCAAAAAAGTGCTGGATTAAAGCAGTGTAGAGACCGGCATTGACAGACGGGGCTCTCTGTCTCTCTCATCCCCGAATCAATCTGGCGATCTGATGCTGAGATGGGTCTGCAGCTCTCTATTGAATCCAGAGGTCAGTGCCGGTCCAGTGGATAAGACCGCTGAGCAAAGTCCCTTATCGTATCTGCCCGAGGACTTCGCTGTGACCTTCACAAACAGTCATACAGCAGCGGACGGCTTTAAACTCGGCTGTATGTCGGGCAGACGCAGCTCATTGTGCCTCCTGTGTGTTTTGTAAGACAATAGAGATCTGGCAGCTGTCAGTTATTGTCTGGTAGTTTTGTTGTGTGTTGTGTTGCTTTGTAGAGCATCTGATGCATTTACAGGAAACCATCTTTCTTTTATGCGCTCTGTGTGCTTTTAATATATTTAACACAATACTGAGTCTGGGTTGTTGTAGTTAACTAAAACTAATACCATAAAAGCTGTTTTAAAAACATATTTCTCTTATATGCATGAATGTGTGTGTGTATTTATTTATATATATATATTTATACACACACACACACACACAAAATTATGTATAAACAAATACATGTGTATGTTGTAATAAATTTTATATAACTAAAACCGAATTAAAAAAATCAAATAGACATTAAACAAATACAAATAAAAAAACAACAAAACAACAAACTTTTATTAAATTATTTATTTTATTGTAGTTTATATATTACATTAGAAACAGAAAGTACAAAACTAATAAATAATTCAAAATATAAAAAGTACAGTAATATGTCAGTGATATATTTTAACCACTTTTATTTAATAAAATTTAGTCATTTCAGTTACATTTTTAGAAAAACATTTGAATTTAGTTGTTTATAATAATATTATATTTTTATTTTAATATTTTCAACCTAATGTTCTTTCAGTTAATGGTGTAGTAATTTCATATTTTATATTCATATATAGCGCAGTTTATTTTACTGTTTAAATTTTATTTTTACATTTTATTTATATTATAGTATTATAACAAGTACAGTAATATGTCAGTGATATTTTTTAACCACTTTTATTTAATAGATTTAATTCTGTTCAGTGTGTAATGCATTGCATTAAATTTATTAGCAATTTTAATAAGAAAGAAAATAAATGAGGAATTAAAAGATTTCATGAAAATCTTATATCGTCTTAAAACAGCTGCAGTCTTATTTTAAGTGCATAAATTCATGGACATTCACTATAAACAAATATAATGAACTAGAACCAAAGAAAGTTTTATGCAGGCGTTATTTGCACATTAAGTGGCTGCTATGCATTTCTAGATGGTTTCTTGGTAGTCTGTAGCAAAACTAGAGTGGAAACCAATATATACTGTAGATCAGGTGAAGTCTTGTAGATGAATGATGAAGAGCTTGGAGCGGAGTAAAAGCGTAGCTACGGGTCTGAGCTTCTTTAACTGGCAGCAGCAGGTGGATCTGAAGGTTTGCAGCCTTCTTTTCTTTGGCTGTTGGAGCTCTTTTTTTTTTTTGATGACAATTACAGACATGGACTTCATCCCAGAGCCGTCCACCTGTCCTCCTGCACAAAGAGCTTTACAAGCACCATACGCAGACGCTGAATGTTGGCCGCCGATGCTGATGGAAACAGCAGGCATGACAGGACTATCCGAATAAAACCAGCGCCTCTTCATTTTATTACATACAAATGAACGCCGTCTGTCGCTCGCGCTGTGTTTAGGGTTTATGCACTGTGCGCTTTTGTCTTAAAGCTACACTTGAGCCATTAGTGGGTTTTAAAATGGGTCATTTTTGTGTTTTTGAAATTTAAATTTGGAAATAAGCAATATAAAGTTGAAAGATTCGGTCCTGTTTATTATGCGACTAATCAAGTGTGGTGTTGTTTTAGTATCGCTATGCTGCAAAAAATGCTTCCTAAGACTAGATTTTTTGTCTTATTTCCAGCTAAAATATCTAAAAATTCTCAAATCAAGAAGGATTTTCTAGACAAGAAACAATTACTGTCTTGTTTTCAGACAAAACAAGCTCAAATTAAGTGAGTTTTTAAAACTTGAAACAAGCAAAATAATCTTGTTTTCTGTTTGAAATAAGAATATTTTGCTTTCCACATTGGCAAAAAAAGTTACTTACTTTTACCTTGTTTTTTTTTCTGAAAACAAGACAGTAATTTTTTCTTTCAGAAAAATTCTCATTGATTTCAGACTTTTTATATATTTCGGCTGGAAACAAGACAAAAAATCTAGTCTTAGAAAGCATTTCAGTGTAGTGTTTAAATAAACACGCATATTTAAAGTTTTCCTTTTAAATTGAAATTTTTTATTGCAAATTTAGCTATTCATTTTATTATTCTTTGTAGTTTTTTTTTAATACTACTCGTATCGTATTTATAAAAATAAATAAATGTATTTTTTTTCTATTTTCATTTTCGTTTCAGTTACATTTTTAGAAAAACATTTTAATTTAGTTGTGTTTATGTCAGTTTTATTAGTTTATTTTAAATATACCTATGCAATTTTAATATTTTCAACTTTTTAAATGTTCTTTTCATTATAATTTCAGTTAATGGTGTAGTAATTTAATATTATATATTCATATATAATGTAATTTATTTTACTGTTTAAATTTTATTTTTTACATTTTATTTATATTTTCATACGTTTTGGAAATTTTATTTCTTTTTCTTTTCTAAAAAATATTTTCATTAATATTATTTCAGTTTTAGTTACTGCGTCAAGTAAAGTAAATTAAATATGTTGTGTTTGACCTAGCATTTAATAAATAAATAAATATAAATATTAGTTAATTTTTTTACACTTTGTTTTGGACATAACTGTCATTGATCATGTGACTATATGTACAGATGGTCACTTGAGTCCGAATCAGAATGAGCTTTATTTCTATACGAGGAATGTGTTTTAGTGACAGAGCTCTGCAGTGCAACAGAATGACAAGACAGGACACCAATAATAAAAAAGAATGTAGAAACAAAGTGGCACAAAAACACAATAAATAATATAGACGTGCAAGTAAGAACAGGTCTGAAGTGTTTGTGCATGTATGATGATATGTGTAAAACTGACATTATCAAGTGTTCATGGCATGGACTGCCCGGGGGAAGAAACTGTTCCTGTGTCTGGTCGTTCTGGTGCTAAGTGCTCTCTAGCGTCGACCAGATGGCAACAGATTAAAGAGCGAGTGTGCTGGGTGTGAGGGGTCCAGGGTGATTTTCTTAGCCTTTTGTTTATTTATTTATTTTTGCTTCCACTGAAGCATTAGATTCCAATAAAAACTTCTCGTTTGGAGATGATGAAGAGGTCAGCTTCAGGTTGAGCTGTGCTGCAAATATTAGCTAGCGATTCCTGTGATCTGGCTGAGCTCAGCAGCTGAGTCATTAAAGCGCTCTTATTATTACTGCGCTACGACATCTGTTTACCGCCGTTCGTCAGATGTGTATCAGCAGAAGGATCATTATGGCCAGTTGTGTTTTACTCGCCCTCGTGTCGTTCAAAGCCGTGTGATTTTCTTTCTAGAGGAATGTCCAGGCTGCTTTACTCTGCAGTAAGTGAATGGAGACCAAACGGTTTTTGTGCCCGATCGTGACCCTCATGTCTTCAACATGCACCAGTGTGCCTTTTTATGCCGCAGAAGAAAGAAAATCATCATTTGAGTAAAAAACCAGATTTTCAGAGTATGGTGAACTACTCGCTGTTCAAACAAACTATTCAAGTTACATGAAGCGCTACTGTACCAGAAATAATACTTTTATTCATCAGGGATGTTTTAAATTGATCATAAGTGACTGTAAAGAAAATGAATAATGTTACAATTTCAAATAAATGTTATTCTTTTCAACTTTGTATTCATCAAAAAAATGAAAAAATTGATCAGTTTACACACAGTTTTCAACATTTATAATATTTAGAAATGTTTCCTGAGCATCATATTCAAATGATTTCTGAAGGATCAAATGACACTGAAGACTAAGATGCTGAAAAGATCAAATATGGTCAAAGAAAAAAATGACAATTAACATTTTTACTGTATTTTAAAGAAAATAAATGCTGCGATGGTGAGCAGAAGACACGTCTTACAAAAGCATTTGAAAAATCTGACAACATACTTTTTAACAGCAGTGTATAAAACACAAATGTTCAAAATAAATATGTTTAAAAAACAAAAAACATTTATATTAGGTGTGTCTGATTTTTGATTTTTAAAAATAGTCACATTAACCCAACTACTGGTTAGTCTTATAACACTAGGTCCAAAACCAACTAAAATAGAAATGTTTTTTATCATCTGTAAAATAACTGAAAAATTAGTGTCTGCTCATTACACACAACATTATCCATTCATTTTAAGCATGTTTCTATTAACTCTAAAAAATGCTGTAAAAAAAAAAAGTATATATATATAATATAAACAATACTTTCAAATTATACAATATTGTGGCCTATTTTGTATTTGTTTATTTTAGAGTGTGAGAAGCAAATTGCATTAAACCTCGTTTCTCTTCTAAGTGTGACCTGTGGTGTTAAGCAGCATTAAACAGTCTCTCTCTAAGCGCTGAAAATGCAATAGTAGTTTGAAAGCATTAGTTGTAAACACGAGCTGTCTGTGTGTGAAACAGGAATCTGAGCGCCGGCTGACAGCGAGCCGTCTCTCGTTACAGTATTAGTGTGCTCTGAGCTCTGGGCTTCAGCTGAATCATCTGCTGCTCGTTTATCACCTCGGCGGGACCCTCTCCTGGCCCCGATTCACATCTAAATCACCACGGCCCACTGCTCTCATCACCAGCATATGCGAGCCGCAAGTTCAGCTGTGATTGAGGAGATTTGCTTTACCCCTGCGGTGTTAAGTAGTTCTCTGCGGCGATATGACACCGGACTGACCCTCAGCCAACATTAGAACGACCTTGAAGAGCTTCTCGGGCCTGAGAAGATAAGGCGTCAGATTCAAGCGAGAAAGAGACTTTACTCCCGGCATGAAAATACTCACGGACACAAATAAGACTTCGGACATCAGCACAAAACACCAGGGAAAAAATACTGGCATTTGTCAGGTGCCGGATTTATTATTTTCATTTAGACTATAACCTAAAAAGACCTGAAGGAACGTAATGAAGTAAAATAATAACAATTTATTATGTCTCTAATTAAATGCAGTGTTGTTTTAATATCTTTATACTATTTTAGATTTGATCAATATTCAAAAAGTTGTATTTTATATTTTTATTTTATATTTTTTTAATATTTGTATTATTATATAATATTATATTATTATTATTATACAGATAAAACATAATAATAATAATAATAATAAATACAGAAAATATATAAAAAAAAAAATGAAACCAAACACAAAATTGCTTAAATCTGTAATGCGTATATATATATATATATATATATACAGAGAGAGAGAGAGATTTTAGCAATTTTGTTTTTATTTTTTATTAAAGAAAAGATTTTGCTAGATTTTTAGCAAAAATAAATTTTTAATCATTTTTTACTACAGTTAATTATTTTAGTACATCAAGTTAAACTAAATAAAAATGAGAAATAAAATAAATTTTTGTTTTTAACATTTTATTTCACAAGTGTATTTTCAAGTGTTTTTTTTATCGTTTTAGTAAACTATATTAACCCTGCTCAAATATTTTATCATATTTGATAATGTGACTTTTTCAGATGCTCAGATTTATTCATGTGCACTAAAGCAAAACATATTTTTATTATAATATAATTAAAAATAAATAAGAGTGTGTTGTAGAATGATACTACAGCTAATCTTGGGCCTGAACTCTGTTTGCATCTGAATGAGTTTCATACACTGTATAATGCTGAATGTAATGCAACTTGTTTTCAGTAAAAACAATCCATCTCTTATTATCTCTTAAATTAAAATCCAGCTACATACTTGTTTAAAGCTGCTAAATCTCTACACTTTTTTACTGGAGTAAGAGTTATTATGGATTATGGGCTTGCATTTTAGTTAAAAATGTGGATTTGTTTAATCTTTTGTCTCCTATTCTGACGGCACCCATTCACCGCAGAGCATCCATCGCTGAGACATTTCTCCAAATCTGATAAAGAAACAAACTCATCCTAATCTTGGATGGCCCTAGGGTCCTTTATGAGAGTATGGCACGTTATCTTAGTCTCTTGGAGTCACCGAGGACTGCTGTTTACTGTACGAATGTGACTTTAAAGCCCATGTAGACGGAACAATCACTGACGAGGTTAGGTTTCAGTGAGGATGCTGCAGGGAACAGAGCTCCAGTAATGGATCGGTCCAGCTCTGTCCCTCATCCGTTGTCATGGAAACGTCCCCTGCTTCATCCTGATGAGGCTCCGATAAGATTCAGCCCGGACCAGAGCACTGGAACCAATTCAATGACAGTCCGGCGTCGGCTGAAATGATGCTGTAATGCTGATAAAATCATTTCTTTAATTACAAAACTGGAATAAGAGAGATTTAGTGTCAGGCTGCACCTGGAGAGAGAACAGATCACTCGGCAATATCATTAGATGACATGAACTAACAAAAACCCATTTTACAGCATTTATTAATCTCTGCCAGTTCGTTAACAAAGTTGATTTCTCATGTTAGTTCACAGTGCAGCAGGGTTATTAATGAAAACTTCAATAAACTGTTACTTGATATGAAGTAAATGTTAACTGAAATACAATATAAAAAGCAAAATGTACTAAAAACAGCCTATGTGGACATATTTTTAAAAACAAAAATCTTAAATATGTACATTATGAAAAAAAGAAGTGAATCTAAGTGAATCAGCTATGGCTGCAGTATCTTTTTTTTTATACTTTTTATAGTAATACATACTATTAGTAATAAAACATAACTTGTACATTTTTTGTGTATTTTAAATGTGTCTATAATTTGTTTTTGTCTTTCAGTCTTTCATTTATTTAAAGAAAAATAATAACAAAAAAATATAGAACAAAAAAAAAATAGAAATGTTACCTAATCAATTAGCTGAAATACAGATATTTAAATAATTTTTTTTTTAATTTATTTGACTTCTGTTTTTACTTTTACTTTTAGGTTTATTATCAGTTTTAAGTTTTAGTTAACCCTGTTTCTTACTTTGAAGAATCGTTCATGACTGGAGCACATGCTGTTAAGGATTTGATCAAACTAACCCTAAAATATAACCCTTACTTCATTTTTAAAGTGTACCCTATGTATTATAGTATAAGCTTGTGTAAATCCGAGGTCTGCTTCACACGTGAACAGAGACTGATGTGTGTCCTCTTGTACACCGTCGAGGGTCATCGGAGGGAATTGAAACGGCCGGGCTATTGTCATGTCTGACCGCTTGTATTATATTGCCAGGAACAAAGACCTCCAGCGGTGCTGTACCGTGTTTTGTACAGTAAATGAATTGATCGGACATTCCCACACGGCAGGGCCGAGCACAGACAAAAGAGTCCTGAAGTAGTTCCTGTTCGAGAGCTCAACAGGACAATTACAGCAGATGTGTCCGAACTCGGCTCTGTACTGAGACAAATACTCCATCTTCCTCTCACACACTAAATACTACCTCCAGTGACGGCATTTACCGCGTACTAACTCAGTCTGTGTTTGTCTGGCATTTTCCTTTACCTTGTGTAGTGTTTGAGGATGAGGGAATGATGTTGCATTTCTTTTCTTTTTATGAGCTTCATGAAGCTAAGCTTGATTAAACACGTGACTCTTATTTGTAAATTAGTTTAGTCTGTTTATTGATGAAACTTTGCAGTATAAGGTTCCATTCGTTAGCAGTAGTTAATATCAACAATAAAATGCTTTTTAAACAATTATTATTCTTGGCTAACCTCCATCAGTTAACTAAAACTAAAATTGAGACTAAAATAAAAAACTTGTGTTGCTTGAAATAAGGTAGGCTTTAACTGAAATGACATATAAATAATAGCATAATATAAACGCATATATTATGTAAAAAAAAAACTTTTATTTTGGATGCGATTAATCGCGATTAAACGTTTGACAGCTCTAATAAATAAATAAATTAATAAATAAGTGCTATTAAATGAATAATCATTTGAGCAAGTCATAATAAAAAATATATTATTTTAATTATACTAAAATAACATTGGCTTTGAGAGTTTTTAATTTATGAATAAATGTAAAATGATTTTATATTTATTTTAAATATACATTTAGTTTATTAAAGAATGCATTGTAAATTATTTATTACATTTATTGAAAAAGATCTAAGTATAATATATTATATAATATATATATATATACACACACACACATACGGTACACATACATATATTATGTAAACAAAAACTTTTATTTTGGATGCGATTAATAGTGATTAATAATTTGACCACACTAAAATAAAATAAAAAAATAACTTTAGCTTGTTGACCAGGCAACATGTCTCATTTTAATTTTAACTTGATATATTAAAAATAAATAAAGAAAAATAAAAAATAGACTTAATGAAGATATGAAAATCAAACTTGTTTAAAGCGTTTTATTAAAACTGTAATAGTATCTCAGTGCTGCTAAAATAATTATGAAAATCTAATCTGTTAATGTTATTTAATGGATGAACTAGCAACAGTTGTATTTTTATGAACACATAAAAAATGATAAATAAATACTGGAACAAATGTTGTTCATTGCTAGTTAATGTGTCACCTGTGTACTTGCTAACTAACAACTAACCAATTTTGCTTAATAATGTAGTTAACTGCTGTCAGATCAGACCAGCTGAACACTTGTTTATTTAACAGATGTTTTTAGCACATTATCAGAGGTCTAACACTATTGTGTAACTATTATTGTACCATAATTGTTCATTTTAGTCCATGAATATTCATGGATGTAAACAGGGCGGTTCAGAAGGCTAACGGGCCTAATGCGTTACTGCAGTGTTTTACCCTGATCTCAAAGCCACAATTCAACTAATTACTGGGCAGAAAGCAGCACAATATTAAGTCTATTTTAGGCGATTATCGAATTATTCATTAGGCGCCTCCAAAGTGTTCGATTGAAGGAGTTAATGCAGCAATGCTCCAGAAAATCACACGCAGAGTTGATTCATTTATAGCTTATAGCAGCTGAGATAAAGAAGCACAACAATGTCCCGTTTTTCATCAGCATTTCTTTTTTGAAAAAATAAAGCCTTTATCCAAAACTACAGAGTAAAATACTACTAAAACCACTGGGAAAAAAATGTTAATTGAAATAAAATAAATGTCAAGTGAATAAAATAATAAAATAAAAACAAAAGCTCATTAAGGCAACTGTTTTCAGTTCTTATTTTCATTTAATTTAACTTGATAGTCTAAATATCTAGAACTAAAATATAAATGTGTGGACACTATATAGACATATTTAAACAATAATGACAAAACACAACAAAATTAATAAACCTTTAATTAAAATTAAAATTAACTAACTAAAACTAACTAATATTATATCAATTTATTAAAAAAATCAGTTATAGTTTTAGGTATTTTATTACATCAAGTTCAACAACATTAGTATATTAATACATTTTTTATTAATAAATACATTTTTCAACATTTCCTATTTTTATTTAGTTTAATTTAATGTATTGGAAAAAAAAACAACTGAAATAACAAAAACTAAAATAAAAATGGAAATAAAAAATATAAAAATAAAAACTATATTTTTTATAATATTATTATTTTAATGATACTAAAATAACATTGGCTTTGTGAGTTTTAAAATGATGTATAAATGTAAAAATATTTTATATTAAATTTGCATATATTCTAAACAGTGTAGAGATGTTTGTTTGTTTTTTTCTGGACAAATGCAATATTCTATTTATTTAAAATCCACTCAATATTTTCTCTGCTTCGTATGATTACAGACACATAACCCACAACACAAACACATGAAATACTCTCTGAGGTCTTTCCAGTGAATTCTGTTCTGCAATAATCAGCTTCTGTTGAAATAAAGAAGTAAATAATTCATCTCTACAGCCTTCAGCGGCGTGATGGATGTGACGTCACACGGAGCAGCAGGGCTTTTAACAGATACTTTCTGTAATGAAGGACAGATGGTTACTTTATTATGAGGCCAGCAGAATAATGACATTAAGGCATTATTTACTCATCCTCGTGTTACTGTGGGATACTTTAATGCTGCTTTTATAGCTTTTGATTTGAATTTATTCTCGTGTGCTCCACAGAACAGCATGAATTCAGCTGAACTACAATTAGATTCAGTAACATAGTTTTAAGTCTTACCTTTGATATTACTGCAAAAAAAATATTAGCTTATAATAATATTAATAAATAATATTAATATTAGCTTCAAATAATTAGCTTCAATTCACTGCCCTTCAGCAGGGACATGTACTGTAAGTAATTAATGGGATTATTACTCTTTCAAAAAACTATTTTTTTTTTATACTAAAGGTTATATCAACCTCTACCTTTTGACCAATAAAAAGACAGAGACATGACAAGTGCAATTTTAAATCTTTAAAAAACTCAATTTGTGAAATGTTATCTTAAACTGATCAAGTTTAAACAGAGTTGTTTGAACCTCCTTACTGAAATGGGCCCAAGGATAACCAGAGGATAACACAGAGAGATGCTGCACTTGCGAAATAAATTCATGTTTTCGCCTGAGCAACGTCAGGTGCACCATTTTTTTTCAGTCGCACATTTGGCATGCATATGATATGCAGTTTTTTGTGTACATATGATACGCATCTACCCCACAAACCTAATCCTACTCATCGCGTGTAGCACAAAGGCCTTTTTGCGTATCTGTACCATGAATTTTCGCTTTCATTCGCCGTACCATTTATACGCACATTCCTGAGATCGGGTAGGATTAATTGCATGATTTTGGTTCACCAAATATATTTGTGTATGTGCTTTCATCATGTAAGCTGTAAATGAATCTACCCAGGCTGTAGAATCACTGGTTCTCCTCTATCGCCATGCATTTAACCATGTCTTAAAGTTTCACTTAGCCAGTGATCTCTCCATCTGTCCTGTCATGTCATATGCAGCGAACGCCGATAGTCGCCAAAATATGATTTCATACAAATGTGCTCCTCTCAGGCGGGTCAGCGCTGGGGTCCAGAAATAAATTGCTTCTGAAAGCTGCGTTTGCAGATGGAGGCCGTCTTGCTCAGCATTACAGGGAGCGCTTTTCTCCAGCCCCTGTCTGATTGACCACAGGTGCGACGGTCGATTTACAGTCTCCCCGGCCCACATTACCCCACAGATCCACGCTGAAATAGTTATCACTGATGACACCCAATGTAATTGCTAATTACACGCCCCGGCAAACACGTTCTCTCCCTCTCCACCTTCTTCTCTTCTGTTTTCTGAGTTATTTACTTCTCCCTTTAGGATTCGGAGACTCGTGTCATTTGGAAATAAGAGTGTCTGTAATTTCTCTCAATGTAAAACACTCTCCCAGTTCGAGTAAATTAAATTTCCAATTTGATAAATGTGGGAATGCTGTGCAGCTTTCGAAAAAAATATGAATTCATCGCAGCTGCTGGGAGAAAATATTGCGTGAGTGGAGTTGGCAGGATTGTGATCGTAATTTTGGTGTGTTGAAACAAATCAATGTATTTTATTATATCTAGGGGTTATGAGAGCATAAAATGATCCTCACATAAACTATCCTACATGGTTTTTAAAAGACTGATTTTATTATTTCTTTAGCAAGAAAATTAATGTGTTTTATAAGTGGAAAAAATATTTTGTATATGAGGTATTTTAATGCATTTACAGGAAAGGAAAGCAAAGGACGTGAAGGTTTCCAGGTTACTAGGAATTTGTGCTCTGCATTTAACCCATCCAAGTGCACACACACACACACACACACACACTATATATACATCGCTAATAACTGATAAACAAGAACAGTCTGATCATTTGCAGAACGCGCTTGTTAAGGAATACTGACTTCAGTGTATATGGTAATATGGCTTTAATTTGCCATTTCACACTCTAAAACTTTCTATTTAAAGGTGTCCTAGAATGAAAACTGAATGTAGCTTGGCATGGTTGAATAATAAGAGTTGAGTACATGGACATAACATACTGTGAGTCGTTTCCT
>JAUCMS010000145.1:1092913-1106041 GCA_032357445.1 Enteromius radiatus | reverse complement strand
ACCTGATCAGCCTCAGTGAACAGCACACACACCCCCCTGATCAGCCTCAGTGAACAGCACACACACACCCCTGATCAGCCTCAGTGAACAGCACACACACACACCTGATCAGCCTCAGTGAACAGCACACGCACACACACACACCTGATCAGCCTCAGTGAACAGCACACACACACACACACACACCTGATCAGCCTCAGTGAACAGCACACGCACACACACACACACCTGATCAGCCTCAATGAACAGCACACACACACACACACACACACCTGATCAGCCTCAGTGAACAGCGCACACACACGTTGGTTTTTGGGATTTATGGGGACTCTCCATAGGCAGAATGGTTTTTATAGAGTACAGACTGAAAGCACCAGCGTCAAACACTAAACTGGGTTTGGCTTGCCATTGGTTTAAAACGGTTTAATCCTGATAACAACAAAAAGAAAAAGATAGATTTCATCATAGGGCCCTAGCCTTTTTAATGGTGAGTTATTAATTTACAACAGAAACCAAATAACCCATTTCATTCCAAATAAACTAAATTAAATGTGTATTAATTAACTTAAATTGCAGTTTATCAACAAACTTTAAGTATAATTGACAGACAATGGCCTCTAAACAGTAACGTAGTGTCCTATCCTGCATACTCTGTAAATAACATGTTCTCAATAGTTATTAAAAGCAAATGTCCTTCTTGTACCAAGTTGGCTTCATGTAAATTAAGCACTCGTCCCATTCCAGAGCTATGCATTTCTGGCATGCATTGGTCTGTCATTGGTATTGTGTGTGTTTGTGTGTAGCAGTACTCACGGGATTCGGCTTTGACTTTGTCCATCTCAGCGAGCAGCGCCACCTCTCGATCCATGAGACTGAACAGAGAGCAGAAACCGTTCAGACCAGCTCATCTCAACCTGAACTCTTTTTGATTTTGTCTGTTCACTAAAGCTTGGCATAAACAATTTTTGATTTTCTAGTCTTTTAAATGATCAGGGATAAAAGGCATCTGTCCTTTTAGGACAAAAAGAAAAAAGATCTTTTTTTTTTTTAGTTTCTTTTTCTGTGTAAATTGCGATATGAGAAAAGAAAAATCACCAGATGACATGGATAGTTCTATCTGGAAGATAATCAGTGATTGGGGTGATTTTGTAGGTGAGTAAATTAGCATAGAAAATAAGTTATCAAACATAAATGTAATAAGATATACTGTATTGACCCAAATACAAGATGATGAGCAGTAGGGCTGGGCGATATATATCGAGCGATATATTATAAAAACCAGCTTTACTGATGAGATGTACATCTCCATCAGCGAAAAGAACGCCAGCTTATACACAAAGCCGTAGATCTGTGACAAGCTACGCCATTGAATCACCACGAAACTCAACGTGTAGCTCGTCACTGATCTACGGCGCTGTTCATAAGCTGACGCTGCATTTAAACACAGCTGCTGGAGATTTAGTGCTAATCAAAGAACCGGCTTTACTGATGAGATGCGCTTAATATATCGTCCGATACATCTCCCCCAGCCCTAATGAGCAGTAAAAGGGTCGAACTTAAAAGATTTCTTATCAGTGAGAGGTTAAAATAAATAAAAGTTGTAATGATTTGTCCTTCAAAGAGGTTTTAAAAATAATTTTACAGCATTATTTTTCCTTTACACAGAGATGCAGATCAGGTAGCTCATTAAGACTAAGGTTATGACTCCATCTTGTGGTCATTCTAGTTATTAGTCTTCACATTTTACTCAGTAATAGTTTTCATTTTTATTTTCTCAGTAAATAAAAAGTTTTGAAGAGTTTGGAAAATGCACTTTAAAGATATAAAGACAATTACAACCATCTTTCCTTGCTATTACTTAAATAAAATAGATGTTACTGATACACGTTATTTTTAAAAAGGTATATAAAAAAGAAAAAAAAAAGACAAAGTTAGACAAAGTTTATCTTAATACAATTACATTTGAGTTTTAAAAAGCCTTTTTCCAAAACGTACATCTTTAAAAAAAGAAAAAAGGGGGAACTTGTCATCTTATATTCAGGTCAACACATTAATAAATATAATAGAACAAAGATACAAATAAATAAATAAACAGTGCTTTACAGTGAGTGTGTGTGTGTGTGTGTGTGTGTTTGTTTTGCTGTCCTTGTGAGGACATTTGGTCAATCCTCACAAGGGAAATAAATGATTAAAAATGCTAAATGAAGTTTATAGTAAAATGTAAAAAGGTTTGCGTGATGGGTTAGGGTTAGGGTTGATGCAGGGCGATAAAAGTATATCGTCAAGTCAGTATAAAAACAATAAAATTCAAAGTCCTTACAAATATAGCAAAACAAACATTTTGTGTGTGTGTGTGTGTGTGTGTGTGTGTGTGTGTGTGTGAGATACCAGCTCTGCAGCTCAGCAAACGTCTGCTTCATCCTCTTGATGGAGGAGTCCATCTCATCTCTCACCACGACTCTGTAGCGGGACAGTGACGCTGCACATCGCTGCAAATCCTTCACGGAGCGGTCAACGTTTGGCCCTGAGAAGACAAATTTTTACAACCCCAGACCTTCACACACACACACACACACGAACACAAGCACTTTCACGAGCCCCAAAATCTCCCAAAACATCTGGTACCAGTCCGAGGCTTGGACACACTCTTCACTAACATACGTCTTTCACCAGCGTATAAACGCAGTATAATGTTCAAGATGCATAAAATGTCTTTCTGTCACAATTTTTGTCAAACCTAAATCAGCACTGTACATAAAGAAGTCTTTGTGAAACATGACTTTCCATGGAAAAATAAATATTGCTGCTCTCACTTTATTATTAACACAGCTTATAACTTTAAGCTTCTGTCCCTTAGAATAAACCGGAGACGAGGTCAAACAACTTTCAGTCAAACAAACTTTGACTCAAACACAGTCACTCATTTGAACAATTAAACAGGTTATAAAATGATGAATCTTTTACATTAACTTGAGTACAGCAGTCTCTCTCACAGCAGAGACCTTAAATATAAAAGTCAATTTGTCTAGAAGTACTCTAAATGTAAGGCTGATGATACTCGGGACACAGGGCCCACAACTGATCTTACCCAGTTTGTCATCACCCTAAATGTCTTGAATTGGCAACACTTCGGAGTTAATAGGACACTATATTACTGTACACTGTAAGGAAGTGCTATTCCTCAGCAGTAGATTTGTCCTATTTTCCAGTGCAAATGTCTAAAGATTGTTAAATAAAGATACATTTACTCTAGCATTGCATTATTAGCACTTCACTATTATTAGTTCTTCACTATTCTTACTCTAATTACACTTATTCTGAATTATGATAAACTAAAAAGCTATTACATCTACTTTAGAAGAAAATACAGTCACATGACAAAGGAACTCTTACCGATCTTTCTGCCGGCAGGACCTCGCAGTGTGTCATCGGACAGAGCGGGTGCTGAGGGATTGTGGGAGCTGGAAACAGGCCTGGTTTGAGACTTGTTACCGGTTCTGTGTTGGTTCTGTCGTGCTCCATGATTGGTGCTGGGCTGAGGGGCGGGGCTTAACATGGATTGCACACCTCCACCTGCAACAGAGGAAAGAAAGGCGGAGTTAAACCCCAATCACGCTCAAAGCCTGCAGGCATCACCTGCTCAGAACGCACCTGTGGCCTCCAACACCTCCGGGGTCTCCGAGTCGAGCTCTGCTGCGTCCAGAGAGGCGGAGTCCAGCTGCTCGCTCAGAGAATCCAGCGAATCGCCATCAGCCGCTGCAGAACCGTTGGCATGGAAACCATTAACGGGCTCCTGATCCTCTGCATCCGGGGCCACTTCTGCTGGAGCAGTGTCTGAAGGAGCATCGCTTTGAGCTTTAGGCTTCTTTTTCTTCTTGGGCTGAGAGAGACCGAGTAAACAAGCAGCAGTTATACCATAGAAACATTTACTTGTGTGTCACACACACACACACATTTAAACTGCATGTTTTGTTTACAATATTATTTTAGTCATCATATCACTGGAGAGTGAAGCTTGTTCCCTCACCTTCTTTTTCCCAGTGACATTCCACTCCTTTAGGATCTCCACAGCCCCGCCTAACACACACACACACACACACACACACACGTTACAGTCACGTCACACCTGGGACACACACTGCCTCCTGTGAGACCTGCATGAGGGCACTAGGTGTGTTTGTTTTGTCAGCTTCTACAGCTATATTCATAGTTTAGCTTTTAAAAACTCAAAAAGATATACTTCAGATCTTAACTATATTTTATTTGTTTACTTTGTAACTCCATGCCAGCATCTTTCATTGTGAACTCTGAATAAATTATACAAGGTATACAATTAATAAAAATGACACTGCAAATGTACACTAGACAGAAATTATAAAATACATTCAGATTTAAACAAATCAGTTAGAAACCTATTTAAAAAAAAGAGTGCAATCCACTTAATTATGATAAGACTATTTTATTGAGTCACATTAGCTTATGATAAAAGATAATTAAATTATTTTCTACAAACCTAAACTGTGTGGATCAGTCAAAGATTAAAGTGTGTGTACCTTCCACGAACGCCTGCACGGCTCGATCCACGCAGTTCTCAAAGTGCTGCAGCACCAGAGCGATCTCGTTATTGCTCTTGTTGGGAACCACGGCTCGCACGGCGTTTATCTGACAAGAGCCAAAACATTGAGCGAGACCAGCCCGAGATTCACAGGAATGGAGTAAAAACACTCATATTAAGGGCAGACAGAAGAAGTCTTTCTTACCTTTTCCTTCATCTTCTCGAACGTTCCTCCTTGAGACATGACCATTTTCGAGTGCGTGTCGAACACCACTCCTGACACATCTGGAAAAAGAGGAGGGAGGAGAGACTGAGAGATTTCCACGTGTTCATTTCTGAAATCCAGCTCGACTTGGCAGACGATCTCAGCTAAATCTTTTCCCCAAAAATATGTAGGTCAAGAGAACAGCCAGCGAGAGACTGAGCAGAGAACGATCGCACAGAGATCAGGACGTCCTGAAGAAGAGCTTCTACCCTCAGTCCAAAGATCAGAGTCATTTCATGAGAAATCAACACGCTACACATACATAAACTATATTCATTAAAGAAAAACAAACACTAAATGAAGTCTTTAGAAACAGCTCTCATAAAATTCACTAGCAGTAACATGTCTGTCTCTGCAGCAGAAAAGCAGTCATAAGAGTCAATACATTGCATGGGTCAAAATTATTCAATTATAATATAAAGATCATATTCCATTAAGATTTATACCATTAATTGTCAAAACTTCATTTTTGATTACAAATGCATTGCTAAGAACTTCATTTGAAAATCTTTAAAAAGGAATTATTCTCAATATTGAGATGTTTCTGCTCCCTCAGATTCAGATTTTCTAATAGTTACATCTCTTTCAAATATCATCCTCTCCTAACAAACCAGACATCAGAGGAATCAATGTAAAAACAGGCTCTTATGACTGGTTTTGTGGTCCTGGGTCACATATAAATCACAGTTCCACTTTAGAGTGGAGTAATGGCTAAACTTTCTGCACAAAATAAACACTTTTTTTTCGGTTCACTGCAGCATTACAGTAAGACAAGCCCCTGAGAACAGACAGCGCTGGTTAACTCTGGATTATCAGAAGAGCGCAGGCCTGAGAAACACGTTCTCTTACAGTATAATCAGATTGGCCTTCACATCTTTATATGTTGTTTTATTTATTTTTACATTCGTTAGCAGTACAGTAACATAAGCCACTGTCCAGCCACTTGTCCACCTTGAACTATACAGAGACTCAGAATTACCATAATGACTTCATATTTGTTCCTTTGTAATATTTACAGAGCAAAGCAGTACAATGATCTGAATTACAGTCTGTGAAGCAGCAAATGCTTATGGTTTCCCATCATTCTGTGAGGCGATATATTGTTTTGAGACAAGCACTGGACAGGATTTGATTTTTGTCCACCATCCAGCACGGCTTAACACTTGACTTCTGTCTGTGCTGCTGCTGCTTTATGGGACTGGAAAATAACACACAATCAGTCTGAATATCAGGACCATCGCCTCTCAGAATCAGTGCTCTGCAAGATAACCTGATAACCGACCACAGGTTTACGAGTCCAGTAACCACATCAGCAGGTTTCCACACAGCCACACCTACGGCTCGCGCAGGAATCTGTGACGCTGGTAAACGTCAGACGCTCAGAGTCACTCTGCATCGGTTTGACTGGATTTTTCTCTTAACTATGCTGCCTGGTAACTCTGCCTTTCACTGATGCTTTTGTGTGCGTCTGAGCATGAATTTCCTATCGAGCTACATTTCTCAAGCTCTTGAGAAGCTGTGAAACTGATAAGATGTGCATGCGGTCAGAAACACCGGTCATAAAGATGCCGACCGCTCACAGTTTACAGAGCTGCTCCAGCTCCTCCGCCCCGCGATCAGAGTTCAGCAATTTGCAAAGTCATTGAAACGCAAAGTTTTCATTTGCCAAACAAAACCAGAGACCGCAGAGCGACTGCACGGTAAGGGTTAGAGAAACGTCACATGCAGCCTAGTCTTTGACGTGATTTGTGCTTCAACCCAAGACTAAAAGCTTTTTACTTAAATCCAGCAAATCCAAGTTATATTACACAAGGAAGGAAGCTTTTTCTGGCAAAATTGTGGTACATGATTTTCCTTCACCACATAAGAGAAGATGATGGATGAAAAGACTAACCCTACATACAAGCGGGACTTGGCAATAAAATATGTTCGACAGAAAGAATTGTACGACATCTGGGTTATACAACTTGATCAAGTAAAGTTTTGAAAGATTTTTGCCGCAAGACGCAAAGAGAAATTTCTGACTGCATTTCTGGAATTACTTGGAAGAATATGATAAAAAAAAGCCATGATTGAGATATAACAGCTACAGTGACAAAACATGAAGTATGTGCTTATATAAAGAAGATTTCAATATTTTAGATAATAGGAAAAGGTGCAAAAGCAGTTCAAGTTCCAACAACAAAGTCTACAAAGAAACATGTAAAGCTCTCACAGATCTACCGTAACACACCGTCTCATATTTCACTGTCCTACATTTAATATTAGCGTCACTCATTGCAGCGTGCAGCAAGTTCAATGAAAAATATAACCTTTATTGAAATTGTGAGTTGATTATAAACAGAAAATGAGGAAAGAGCACTGCCTTTATAACCAACCTTTGCCTGAATAGAAAGCGTCACACATTAAGCTCAGCACACACACACACACTATAAGTCCTTTACACAATCTGACATGTTTAATATTGAGCTGGAGATTAGGTGCTGGGGTCCGGTCAGAGGAGAACTGACCCCAACTAAGCCTGGTTCTCTCAAGGTGTTTCCTCCATTCTCTCATGGATGGGGTTTTGGTTCCTTGCCGCTGTCTCCTCTGGCTTGATTAGTTGGGGGCGCCTGATTTCTAGTGATTATCGTTGTTTTGATTACAGAGACCGTCTCTGAATTTGATAAATAAATAGTTTAATCTGGTCATTATTCATTAGCATCACTCTGTTCTCCTATCTGATAACGTTCAGTGCTTTGCTACAATCTGTATTGATAAAAGAGCTATAGAAATAAAAGTGATTGATTGATCTTATGATGCATCATCAGAATAAGTGCAGAAGTGATATTACTTCCTGTCAGTGATCGTATGAACCGAATCACGTTTGGAGATCACTCACCTTTATAACCGCTCTTCCTCGCCATCCTCCTCCTCAGTCAGTCGTAATTCTAGAGGAAGAGAGAAAATATGAAGTTTAACACCATTGTAATCAATGATTAGTTGCAACTGTTCAAATCTGAAAACAAGAACAAGAAAGTAAATGATGCTGATTTATTTCCAGAGACACAGATTGAAGATCACGGTAAGAGTTTAATATCTGATGATCTTTAGTCATTGTCTGTGTTAAAGTACCATCATGCCAGAAGTTAAGTGTCCTAAAGATGGTTTATCACACGAGAAGAGAAACGAGTCAAATGTAACGTTACTGAAGCCTCAGTGTAAAGATCTGTTGCTGTATCAAACCAGATTAAATTATGCCTGCTCCGATCCAGCTCAGGGTCAAAAATGTGCTGTAATTATCTTTAAATACATTTCTACCACCTCTGAGCAGCATTAAACACTCACAAACACCTTATACACACACAGAGAGTCTGAATGCTCCTGAAGACCAGCGGTGATCTGGATCTGATTCTGTGTTGCTGGAGAACAGACCTCCACATCTACACCTGGACTCCTCTCCTCTCCGCTCTCTCTGATCTACAGGAGTCTCAGTTCAGTTTCTGCTTTAATGGCTTGACAGCGGTTATAATGTATTGCCAAATCAAAGTGTTTACATTGAATCTAGAGCAAATACATAAAAACTCTCTCTCTCTGCGTTTCCCAGACTGATGGTACGAGCTCCACCTTTAAGAATAGAGTTCAGTGGAATTACGAACAGAGTTAAAGAACGATCCTCAGAACTTCTGAGCTTCCATTGAAACGATCCGATGAAGGAAACATTTCCGTTAGCCCCTCTGAAGCCCAAAACAGAAAACACACCGTGCTGAATATCCGAGGGCCCGGACGGAGACAGAAGCGTCTTGCGGTAACGTTACCTGGATCCGGATCTGCTCCTCACCGGCCGCTTCACGAGCCTTTAATTACCGCAAACTCTCGTTCTCTCAGGAAACAGAAACCTAAACCATGCAAACACGTACGCGCTCGGAATGACGCACACGGCGATGCAACCGAAACGTCACGCGACGTCAACACACGCGCACCTGAGCAGGTGAAGCCGCATTCATCGCGCGCTGTGTTTAACGTTACCTGACAGCGTCTGTTTGCCAAAGAGGAGGCGCACGTCTCAGTTATGCAATCGGAATCTTCCCGCTCCGCGCCTCAGAACCGGATCCAGAAGAGAGGCGAAACCGGAGCCACTAAAAGCGCCGGAAGCAGGACCGAGCCCCGGAGCGCGCTGATGTGGCACTGCACACGTGACCCTAATGATTGACAGGTGTCAAACACTCGTCCAGCACGCGCAGATCATCTCTGCTGTGGAGGATGCGATTTACTCAGAAACCTGGGTGTGTTTATGCAGCGCCTCTCTCTCTCTCTCTCTCTCTCTCTCTCTCTGTGTGTGTGTCTCTCTCCTTGGCTATGTGGCAGTATCTTAGCAACGCCTCCGCTAGCCGAGGAGCTAACGTAATGTATGCTAACCGAGAGCAACGCGCACGGAAACAGCCGCTCGGTGCCCGGGTTTAACGCGCTGCGAGCGCGCGCCTGGTGTTTTTGTTCGCGTTAGCAGGCGCATCGCGCGCGCAGCCGCGCTCGCGGAGAACAGAACGCGTTTAATCAGGAAAGCGACGGAGGGAACGTCTTACCTGCACGAGCGGCGGGATCCACGGCGCGAACACACACGGGTTAAGCGGCAAAATCTCTTGTATTTGACTTTTGTGCAATCGCTTCTGCGCGAACGTCTGTCTTTTCTTTCAGCCGGCTCACGCGTCACTTCCGCTCGACCAGCGCGCGCCCCCGTCACTTCCGCACGGGTCTGTATCCCCCGTGCGCGCGGCAGTTCATTAAAAGTTCACCGCTGACCATCACGTGCACGCGCAAACTGAAGTGAACGATCGCTTCTAAAACCTCTTGCAGAATATGACAGTCATTAATGTTGAGCAACACCAGAGAAGTACTGTGCTCACGAATCTCAAACAGAGGTCATGAATGAGCAGCTCTGCTGAGGTCAAAGGTCAGTCTGTAGGTTAGGGTTATGCCGCCTAATGAAGTCTTGATTATGAGCTCATTATTTCAGTGCTTTGTTGTCGGAAGGGATAAAACGTACCATTCAGTAAATACGACTCTCATTCATGTCTTTTTCCGCTTACAACAATTCTGAAATTCTTCATTAGCTCAGCTATCATATTAATGATAATGCACCAATGATAGTCAAATATCTCCATGTTTTTCATCTCAAAGACATCACACTTTTGGGAAAGTTTCTGTCATCGGTTCCTTTTCTATTCTACCTAAAGCACAGCTGAACCTATTTTAATGTAATTTATATTGACATGAATGTGAATTTTTATTCTAATCTTATGTTGTTGTCTCTGTAGCGGAAGCTTGTGACACTAAAACAGATTCCTTGCATGCACAAGCTTACTTCTCAATAAATCTCTTTCTGACTCAAGCACACACACGTTTCCGAGCACACCACGCTTTCACTTTTGACACTGTTCCTCAAACAAAGCATCATATGACCTCAAAGGTTAACAAAGCAGGTTTGACTTTTTTTTTTAGCTTCCATGGCTTGAATATATACATTTTCTACATATTTTCTCCATAAGCAGTACACTTTAAAGCACACTTCAGCATTAAACCCGAGTGAGGGCGCTGTGAACAGCACTGTGGACATATTTTGTTCATATATCTAGAATTTCTTTACACTTTAAATAGCAGCTAGGAATTGACAAGAATGAGTGTGATGAAGACACTGATGTGTGAAGCACAGAGAACAGCCGATAGGTGTTTTTACAATCGTGTGGAAGCATATATTTCAATGGAAACGAAGAAAAACATGTATATATGTAGAATTAAGAATATAAACGACACGTTCCACATCCATAAAATTAAATAAACGTGTGGCTTCTATTTTCATTTAAGCAAAGTTTTTTTGTGTGTAAATGCAACGTAATGTTATTAGAAATGTTGGTACTTATATACTTGTATATTATTTTGTTACATTGTGCTTCTATGTAACATCCCGTCTCGCGATAGCGACACCGAGCGGAAACGGAAGTTAGTCTTTGTTAAAGATGGCAACCCCCTATGTGACAGATGAATCTGGTAAAGCATTTCACACACAAACACACATTTCTGCGCAGATAATCATATAATCGCTGTGTATGTTTGTGATGAAGCGTCTCGAGCTGATCGCATGAATCTGCTTCTGGATTTCATTCCTTCTGAGTGCTGCTTATTTATTTGTGTGTGTGTTTCATTCACTCGAGCTCGTTTTATCCTGCTAAGATGAACAATTTTGCAGCGGTGATGCGCACAGTCTAATAATCATCATAATACAGATAAAAACAACAGTCATTTATAATAATCATTACGGTTTACTTAAAGCCTTTATGTAAAATGCATTGGTTGTTAAAGGGTATAATGAATTCTGATTATTGATAATGTGCGTTGTGATGCATTATTATATCTTGTCATAAATAATTTTAACCGATGTTAAAATGCACAGTGTAACAATCCACTGATAAGCGCTGTAATGAATTACAATTATTGATGAGACTCTAGCTCTATCTATCACTGAGTTAATAACTCAGCATTTGGAAGGTCATGTGCATAAGAACGTGATTAAAGGATTGCAAAACAATAACAAAAACTGTTGTTCAGTTATTCAGTTTCAGCCATTATAGTGAGTACGCAAATATGGAAACAAAGATATTTAGTCTATTCTTGAGTGTTAAATGTTATAAATCTGTGTCTCTGGATCTCAGCAGCACTGGGATATCTAGATTATGTTATCGTTACTTGTCTTGTGGATCCAAATAAGAGTCAAACGTGTGTGTTTCAGGTAAATACATCGCCGCCACGCAACGCCCGGACGGCACGTGGAGGAAGCCTCGGCGGGTGAAGGACGGATATGTTCCTCAGGAGGAGGTACCGGTGTAAGCTGACCGCCGCGACCCCTCACTCTGTTCCTCTGTGTGTGTGTGTCAGCTCTATGCTAACACACTTCTCTCTGTCTGCAGCTATGAGAACAAATACGTCAAGTTCTTCAAGAGCAAACCAGACCTGCCCCCCGGCATGAGCCCCGAGGATGCCAGCGGAGCCGAGAAACAGAGTGACGCCGCCGGACTCTCCAAGACGGCCAAACGCAACATGAAGCGCAAAGAGAAGCGCAAGCAGCAGAGCCAGAGCCAGCCGGAGGACGGGAAAGACGTGAAGGCCCTGAGCGCCGAGCTGGAGCACATCGACCTCGCCGCAGAGGAGGAGAAGACCGCCAGCGACCCGACCGAGAAGGCCAAGAAGATAAAGAACCTGCGCAAGAAGCTGCGGCAGGTGGAGGAGCTCCAACAGAAGGTGGACTCTGGAGAGCTGAAGACCCCCAGCAAAGAGCAGCTGGACAAACTGGGCCGGGGCCAGGCCTTACGAGACGAGCTGAGGCTGCTGGAGGCCGACCTGTGACCGCGTCTGTCCCCTTCTTCTGTTTTATACACGTCATGAAGAAACACGTGGCGTCTGGCGCTCTGGACTCTAGATGCGGGTCGTCCAGAACTCGCAGGAGCGCAGACGTCACGTGACTCTCTGTGATAGATTAGAGACTGATGGACTGTGGCCTCATCATGTTTTTTACCACCGTAGAGCGTAACGGCATGAGATTATTATGTGTAGACTTGTGTTATATTAAACATAGCATATCGATCTTCCCGGTGTTTTACTGCTCTGTTCATATCATCTGTCGTATTACAGTAACTGTCTTAAAAACACAAACAAACACAGCCTTGATGGAGCAGTCTTTGACTGTGTGATGAAGACCAGAAGAGATCAGTGCCCTTATATCAGTTAGGGTCTTTTATTTCTATATAACGATTAGCCAAGAATACAAGTTTTTGTTTACATTATATATATATATACACGTGTGTATGTGTGTGTGTGTGTGTGTGTGTATTTATCATGTATATATAAACACACACACATACAGCATATGTTTTAAAAAGATGTACATGTATATAGGTAGTGGACAAATAAAAATTGGACTCCTGTGGTGTGAAAACAAAAATGTCAAATAAAAACACAAATAACGAGAAAAATGTAAGCGTAAGAGAACCTCTTATATATCTTCAATGTTAGAGGTTTTTTTAATGGCACACCATAGGACACACACCCTAACCCTAAGCATTTATATAAATTATATAATTTCTAAACATATTTAATATATAAATGTAACATTTCTCATAAATATAGACATGCATGGGTGTGGATTTATATATACATAATAAACACACACACACACGCACTCTTTCTCTCTCTCTCACACTCACACACACACACACATGTCTGGTTTGTAATCCTTGTGGGGTCTCTCCATAGGTGTAATGGTGTTTCTACTGTACAG
>JAUCMS010000145.1:1076763-1092599 GCA_032357445.1 Enteromius radiatus | reverse complement strand
TCTCTCTCTCTCACACACACACACACACACACTCTCTCTCTCTCACACACACTATTTCTTCTTCTAGCTGCTTTCCTAATCTTTGTTGTCTAGATTATAAACCTGAATTTGAGTACTAGTATGAATGTTGGCTCTTTTTTGTCACTTTGAGATAAAAGCAACTTGTTTTACAATTAAATCAACATCCACTGTAGAATTAATGAAGGAGTTTTGTGAGAAGAATGTTTGGAAACACACTCATCAATCCTCGGCTCAACCACTCGTCTGCTCACAGCCTAATTATAAGAATAATTATAAACTCCACATTTCCTCTCGCTCAGCCCAACTCTCTCAAGAGACTCTGTTTGTTTGTGCTGGGTGACAGACAGAACACTCCTCACAGGAACTCGCTTCCCAATTTATATCAGAGACAAAAAAAGTATTTGAGCCTAAAACACAGTGATGTTGCAGAATTGGAGATCACGTATGTTTGATCTGCTGAGGTCAGACAGGAAGGTCACTCATGGGCACCAACGGGCTCCTGTGGTGTGATGTTAGGGTTAATCAGAGCATGTAATGGATGGGATGCTCTGCTTGAGGGCACACACTTGTTTGCATGACTTCACATGACCACAAGCATCTGTAGCAAAGCTCCAGACTGACACACACACACACACACTGCTCCAGACGGGTCTCACACACACACTTGAGTCCAGCTCCGGAGCTCAGAGCAGCAGAGATGTTAGTCCTGGTACTGATCCTGCTCTGGTCGCTGTGTGCCGCTCCGGACCCTGCTCCGCTGAAGAAGGCCATGGTAAGAACTCTTCAGTTTCTGTTCCTGTCTCAGAGTTAGGTGATTATTCTAGAGCTGAGCTGAGCTTGTTCTCGTGTGGGGCAGTCGTGGCCTGATGGACAGGGAGTTGTAACCTGAAGGGGTTCACTGGGAGTGAATAAGCAGTGACTGAGGTGAGACCCTTGAGAAAGGCACCGACTGCTCCCTGGGCGCCGCACTGCTCCGGGTGTGTGTGTGAGTGTGAGTGTGGTTGTTCACTTCTCACTGTTGTGTGTGCGCAATAGGATGGGTGAAACGCAGAGGTAATATGGGAAACCATACCTGGCCACATGTCACATCTATGTCGTGTGTGTGTCTCTCAGGTCTATCTGAAGCCATATGGTTATTTACCTTCGTCATCCAGTGCGGATCCTCAGAGGATTCAAGCTGAGAAAATCCATGAGTCTCTCTGGTAACACACACACACACACACTCAATTTTGTTTCTGTACTAACCTGACTAAACAATAGTTTGTATCCCCTAACTCTAACCTTCCCTGTTTTACAGATAAACATCATTTACTGTTTTTATATTTATTCCCTCCACAGAGGAGGACAGTAATGAAGTATTTTTACTTTAATCAGGTACATTTAAAAAGTATTTGTCCTTTTTTTTACGGCGCTACATTTCAAAAATACCTTTACCTTTAGAACATTTCAAAAATAGTACTTTCTTGTACTCAAGGAAATATTTTAATTACTTTTCCTTGAGTAAAAATAAGAAAGTACTAGATTTCTAATGCTATTAAGTAGCGCGCACACACACACAGAACAGGGTAAACTGTGCCACCTTTACTTACAGTACATTGTTGATTAACAAAGAAGAACTGAGATAAACTCTTGAATCTGTTTCTGGACGTCTGCTCTCCACTCAAAGTGTCTGTAACAAAAAGGAACACAGAAATAAAGTAAAAGCAAACCCGGGAAACAAATCAAACTGTGTTGTGTTTCCTCACAGGCGGGCGACGGGTCGTCTGGACACTAGTGCTCTGAAGAGAGCAGGCCGCTGCGGTCTGAGCGAATCCTTCAGCCGTACGCTGACATACAGAGTCCTGGGTGAGACCAAATGATTTATATATCATCTAAATAAAGCTTTCCACTGATGTCTGGTTTGTTCGGAGAGGACAAAAAATTAAGGGTGCTTAAAATATCTAAATATTGAGAAAATCTCCTTTAAAATTTAAAGCAATGCATATTACTAATCAGAAGTTCTGTTTTAATATATTTATGGTAGGAAATTTACTAAATATCTTCATGGAACATGATCTTTACTTAATATCCTAATGATTTTTGTCATAAAAGAGAAATGGATCATTTTGAGCCATACAGTGAATTATTGTCTGCTGTTCATCAGTTCTCCTTCATCATCTTTCTCAGGAGAACATGCTTATTTATTTTGATTTATATTATTGCATTAGCTTTTAGAATATTGCATTAGTTGTTCATGACATGTTGGTTAGTTTAGTTGTGCTGTAATCTATGTGAGCTTATATACTGTAGTGTTTGTGAGTCTGCAGGTCAGTGGCGTAAGAAGAGACTGACGTACCGCTTCTATAACCACGCTCCGGCTCTGGGCTGGTCCGGGACACGAGCGGCGGTCCGCACGGCCTTCAGTTACTGGAGCGCTGTCAGTCCACTTCTCTTCCAGGAGGTCAGCTCAGGTCACGCCGACATCAGCATCGCCTTCCACCGGAGAGGCCAGGGCTGCCCGGTGGCGTTCGACGGACCCGGTGAGACACACTGCCAGGTCTAAACATGATTCCAGGAAACATTAGAAATTACTCTTCTAGACAGTTTTGATATTCACCTCCTGTGTTGAGTATGAAAGCGTGTTTTGGCCACTAAATAAATAAAGTAATTGTGACATTTTATATCAGAATTCAGATTTTTTTTTTTGCTTTTGTTTTAATCATAAACTTAATTTTATTCAATTTCTCAGAAAACAGGATTTGACTTGATTTAAAGATGTTTGTGCTGGAAAACAAGACTGAAATACTGTGGAAGATATTCATGTTTTACAGGTCAAGCAACATTTAATGTAATAACTTTATGAATGTAAGAGTCTCTCTGCACAGATTAAGATCTTTTAAAGGTTTAAAATGAACACTGGGAAAGAGCTAATATATATATAATATATTGCTACAATCTATATAGTTAAAAGCGCTATATAAATAAAAGTGACTTGACTAAGACTCTGTCGGGTGCAGGGCAGGTTCTGGGGCACGCCGAGGGCCCGGAGTCCGGCGTGGTTCACTTCGATGCGGACGAGGTTTGGACGGAGGGGCGGAGTTACGGAGCAAACCTGCGAATCGTGGCAGCCCATGAGATAGGCCACGCCCTGGGACTAGGCCACTCCCAGTTCCCCGGTGCTCTCATGGGTCCCGTGTTCACGGGATACCAGCGAGACTTCAGGCTGCACCCCGATGACATCCGCGGCATACAGGCTCTGTACGGTAAGAGCATGCTCTCGTGATTCTGTCTGACCAATCACAGACCAAAGCTGACCTCAGCTCTCGCAGGAAAACCTGTGCAGAAAACCTCCGGCGTTCAGAGAAAGCCCGTGCTGGACCCCTGCTCCGCGGGACTGGACGCCCTCATGCTGGGTAACATCACAGCTGACCTCTGATCAGTCCAGCGCCCGAGCTGCTCACTCATGGCCTTGTGCTTCTCCTCTCAGGACCTCTTCACAAGATGTTTGCCTTCAGGGGTCATCACGTGTGGACCGTCTCAGATTCGGGCCATAACGCTCCAGTTCCCATCAGTGCTCTGTGGAAAGAACTGCCCGGAAACATCAATGCAGCTGTTCACTCTCAAAGAACCAACAAATCCTACTTTCTGAAAGGTCAGCTGAAACTTGACATGATGTTGAATTCAAACTGATACAGGAACAATCTGATGGAATATATGATTTTTAATATTTAAAAAAAAAGGTCTTCTGTTCACAAAGGCTGCATTTATATGATCAAAATACAGTAAATAGTAATATACTGCTCGACAAACATTTCAGATTATCATCAATGTGGAAACCATGATAAAATATTGATATTCCATATTCCAATATTGATATAAAATATAACTGATTTGAACGTTGAAAATAATCACACATGTATTTTTGATCAAATAAATGTAACCTTGGTGAGCAGAATAGCTTTCATTAAAACATTTAACAGTCACGCTTCTAACTTTTTATAAGTACAGTATGTGCTGAAACTGACCCAGGAAGTGTCTATTAGAACAGTCTTCTGAGTAATTCTAGTATGGAGCATTAATTGTTTTGTTGCTACTCTGTACCTGATGGCCACAGGAGATCAGGTCTGGAGATATTCCGGCTTTAAACTGGACCGGGGCTACCCGAAGCGCCTCGCCATTCCCTCCGACATCCAGGCGGCGTTCTTCCTCCGGAGCCGGCGAGCGCTCGTCTTCATCAAGGTGACCGACTCCTGCAGGAGAGGGGTGTGTGTTCTGGTGTGACACTGACTGTGTGTGTGTGTGTGTGTGCTCCGTAGGGATCCCAGTACTGGCTCTGGGATGAACTGGGATCAGCTAAACCCCAGCCGCTCCTCCCCAGGCCTCTGTCTGAACTCAGCTCCGGTTTGCCCAGGGATCCAGACGCTGCCTTCAGCTCGAGCGACGGACGAGTCCATGTGTTCAGCCGAGAGCGCTTCTGGAGCCTGAGTCCTGCTCTGACGCCTGAGAAGAGTTCTCCGCTCCGATGGATGCACTGCGACGACTGACTCATTCATCAAACCTAAACTTACTCAGACACCTGAACATTTCTCACAGCTGAACTGAGTCAGAACAAATTCATCTTGATAATGTCTTTGATAGAACTGGGCTGACTAGCTGTCAGTTTAGGAACACAATTACATTAAACTTATTTTGCTCAACTAATTACCGAGCAGTGCTTCATTTAGTTCAGCCTGTCGTGGAAAAAGAGCGCTTTAGCAATTTAAGAAAAACACTTCAGCAAAATATGTTCAGGTCAAAGTGTCTGAATAAGTCTTGCTCCCACATTTTACCGCTAGTGTGTGAAGAATATTTGATATATGTCTCAGTTCACTTTATTTTGCTCTCCTCACTTCAGATAACTGGTGTTTATAATCATTTCATTTCCATGTGCATCAGTATCTATAGTTAAAATCTTCCGTTTATTAATCATCTGTTTTACTCTAATGCTGATGAACACATATACTGTATTTATAGTTATGCATGACTGCAGGAACTGATGTATTAGATGCTTGCAGGCTTTTGATTCACATTTGAATCATTTTTAATTATGCAAATGCAATTTGAATATTATCAAATATATTAATTTGTATTAATAAAAAGAATTAAAACTAAAGATAATTCTCAGAGATCCAAAGACAAGCGCACAAACTGCTGTAAACATGTCTGTGTCATTACAGAAATCACACCAAAGACCTCAGATCGCATCTCCACAAACGCTTTTCAAGATTCATTTCTGGATTACACGACTCATACAAATCAACAACAATACTAATCAATTCTTTTCAAATGTGGCATCTTGTATATAGCTGGGTTTCTGCAGCTTGGAGATAAATGTATGACTTTTTAAAGACTCTTTATAGAACAAGTGAAGAAAATACAAGTCATAACATCAGTATGGTGTCTCAATGTGACTGTCTGGTATTAGCAACACTACAGACTTTAAAAACACAAATTCTATTTCTTTATAATTCATTTTACAAAAGAAAAAAATTAGCTTAATATCTCTGCTTGCACCCACCGAGAATACAAAAAAACCAAACAAAAAGAAAACTTTCATTCCAGTACAAACCCTTCTTCCTCAGTATTTTTGTCTTGTTTTCCAGTGAAATGTCTGAAGATTTTTAAGTCAAGATTTAAAATTACATGACAGAATGTCTTTCTGTGAATTCAGTCCAAATGAAGTGTTTATGATTAAAGGAACTAAACCTCTATCTGCCAATGGAGTCAAAAAAAGTAACAATTCATTCCCCATTAACAGACATTTGTTCCTGTTTCATTCAAACATCCTTGATTTTCTCATAAATTTCTCATTGAATAACTCATAAAACAAGATTTCATATCTTCAGTTTGCATCTCCAGAAAAAACATCTTGACAAGACAAAAACACTCAAGAAGAGACTCATTTTTGCATTTAACGCCACAACTTTATAAATTATAATTTATATAAGAATTTCTGCTCTAATTTAAGAGCTTAATAGGCCTTAATTAGTGTTTTAAGTCCACATACAGCTGTAACAGCACAATCTGTCAGCTGCACGGCTTTAATAAACACTTCTCCTCGCACCTCAATATAACCGGTGTGATATAACCGGTATAACCTCCAGGCTGAAACCGGTCTAGCCCTTCCTCTGAGGTCAAACCTGACGGCTCTAGAGTCTGAGCAGAGCCGAAGCGGAGGTGGTGAGGGGCACCAGAGACCCCGTCTCAGAATCGAAGTCGATGACGGTGTGATGAACAGAGCTGAGACTCCAGAGCGACGAGCCGGTGTGAGACTGCCGCTCTCGCAGACTGGCCAGATAACTCTAGAGAGAGAGAGAGACGGAGGTCATAGAGCGAAGCGCACAGCGTACGAGACGTCTGCTGTCGGTGTGGAGACGTACCGGGGCTAGAACGTCTCCAGCATAGCGCTGAAGGGCCGGGGTTCTGCGTTCACGCTTCTGTCTGATCCGCATCAGATCCAGACGCTTCCCCGTCACACACTGCTTTCTCTCTAGGGTTTCTGTAGGTACATTTACAACTCTTTCAAATATTTTCGAGACCTAGTAAACTGACTGGAACACAAAACTTTCTCAGTGTGAAAATAAACTTCCATTACTTCTGATTAGGGCTGGGTATGGAGGTCGATATCTTTTAGGTACCGACTGAACTGCCTTGATACAAAAAACGTCTCGTCGTTCGGTTCCTAATTTCAATACCTGAAGGGGTTAATCTCATTAGCCAACAAGACTATTAAGCACTAGCCAGTGTGTTTGACCCTAACTGTGTAAAATAGCCTTATGTTATTTATATCATTTACACGACTGCACAACATTTCTGTCTCTACAGTTACGCTACTAATAGACTACTACAAACATTATTAAAACAGTATTTCTGCAGTGTTTTAAACCGTAATATAAAATCTCCTTTATTTTCCAACAATAAAATGAAATCTTCATTAATTAAAAGACAAATGTTTTCAGAGGGGAAAATGATAAGGCTATCGTAAGAATAAATAATAATGCACTGGTGTAAAGGCAGCATAACAGATGTGTAAAATGAAAACAATTTTAACGTTATTAAAACTAATTTGCACTGATTCATTGTGTTGGATATATTATTTCCGTGCAGTGGCTCAGGAGATGAGGTTTGGAGTCTGGATAAATGTCAACAAGCTGAAAAAACATTTTATTTTTTGAGATCATGTAATTTTGTTAAAACTGATTTCATAAAACTGGTATCGAAAAAGGTATCGTTCAGGAACCGGTATCAAACTCAAGGTACTTCTGATGGATCCAGTCTATCTGGAAGAACATGAAGAAACAGAACAAACTGAGACAGACTCAATCCAGAAGAACCATGTGTCAGAGACGCTTCAAGAAAGATACCTTCAAAGCTCCTGAGAAACTGCTCAAGAACACAGAGGACAAAAATGGCTTTAAACACGAAGATGCTAACAACAAAAGTTGATTTTATTGAGTTAATAGAGGTTAACTGATAAAGAAAATTGTTCAGAACTTAACCCTTAGGTTAGGTTAGGGTCATCACCCCCCCCAAAAAATGTTTGTAAACGAAGTGTTCTGGAGCACTCTGTCAGCTTAACTCACAACTAGATAAAAAAGTTTGTTTAGACAAACTTTAAGTTGGCTTGAGAAAGCCGGAGATAGAAGTTTGAAAAAGTTCGAAAAGTTTAAGAAGTTAAAAAATTCAAAGGGTTTAAGTTTAAGAAGTTTTAAAAGTTTAAGTTTGATGTTTTCAGTTTGAAAGAGTTAGAAAAAGTTAGGTAGATAGATAGATAGATAGATAGATAGATAGATAGATAGATAGAAATAGTCAGATAGGTAACATTTAGCTAGCATGATTAGCATGTTACCAGCATGTTTCTAGAATAATTAGCATGTTTCTAGCATGTTTCTAGCATGATTAGCAAGTTACTAGCATGTTTCTAGCATGTTTTTAGCATAGATAGATAGAAAGAAATAGTCAGATGATAGATAGATAGATAGATGCCAACTTAGATAGCCAACTTAATTAAGAACTTCCACGATCACATTTCACTTGCTAAAAAATAAAATACAAGCTCACGTTGAGTCAATCATGTTCACATCACTGTTTACTAAGCTTGCAATTTCTCTCTTTCCGCCTAGACCAAAAAAATAAAAAACTCTCCGGATCTAGACGTTTCACATAAATAACACATTTTTTTAAAAGACACAGTTCTTCTGGATTTAGTCTGTCTGAGTTTCTTCTGGAGGTTTGTAAATGTAAACTGATATGTTCTAATGACACACTACAGCAAAAGATAGAAATAACTGACCTAAAACTGTTTTTTACAAAATACTAGTGTGTTTTAAAAATACAATAATTATAATACATTTGTGTGTGTGTGTGTGTGTGTGTGTGTTGATACCATGACTGGTGATGCTGCACTGGACCAGTGTTCCCAGGGCTGTGAGTAGAGGCCAGAGCCCGATGATCGCCCAGCTGTACCAGCACAAGCCCTGGCGTGTCTGCAGACCCTCATACACCCGCAGCAGTAACACGGGCGTCTCCAGCCAGTAATCCACACAGCCCACAGCCACCGCTGCCCCGAGCACCGAACTCACAGCGACTGTCACAGGCCTCCTCCAGCGCAGAGCCAGGACAGCAAAGAGCAGGCTGGTCCCGGTGACGGCGCTGACCGGAGCCCAGGGCGGGATGAGCACAGGGTAATACTGACCCAGCAGCAGCAGGGCGGCACCGGAGAGCAGGGCTCCCAGCAGCAGACCGCTGAGGAACAGCCCCACGCTCCGCACCTGCACCGCCAGCAGCGCCGTCAGCAGCCCCAGCCCCAGAGAGACACCCGCCTGCGCCCGCACCTCCAGCACACACAGCAGCTGACCCAGAGCAGAGCCGGACACCAGCCCTGACACCAACAGAACCATCCTGAGACAGCGGCAACCTGAGGAGCAGACCACACACCTTCAAATATCACCTCCAAATGTAAATGTTTTGTTATTAGCAGCATTTTTTTAATATAAAAAAAAAATACTTCTAACAGACCTCCATTGCTTTTTAATTTCACCAATAAATAAAACAAAAATACCTTCAGTAGAAAAATGAAACTACTTCTACTGTTCTTCTGATCTAACTGCTAAAAAGTGCTCTTCGTCCACAGGATTTCTGTCTTTTTTTCCAGTGCAAATGTCTGAAGATCCTTAAATCAAGATAAATATACTTAAAGCTGCATTCAGTAACTATATCATCTGCAGTAATATCATAATCTTTCATTTTTAATTTTTTAATTAGTTTTCTCCAAAATATTACCATGTTTACAAATGTGTTCTTGATTTTGAACAGCAGTTGAACAAACAAGGTTCATTAAGAGACTTACGTTTTAGACAACATTTCAGACAACATCACAGGTTAGCTGTTTCTAGCCCGCTCTATTTCAGAAAACAGGAAGATGTTTTACACGACCGCAGCAGGTAGGTCAGTCTGGACTGTGTACTGTTGGATATTTCTGGATGTCCTTCCTGACTAACAATAGAGCTTTATTTAGAGCACCAGCACCCAGATTTAAGGCTGTTTGTTCAGGAGAAGGTGCATCTGTTTTAACAATAGGATTTAATCATCTCACACACTTTCTTATTGTTTTGGGTTTCCTTGTATACCTGCTATTCAGATAACTACTACTGAAAACATGATTGTGTATGAGCCACATTACAGCTCAAGTCCATGTCGCAAGCCTAGAAATCATAAAGCGCTTTAATATCTAATTAGTTAGCATTAACCCTTTATATATAACATGGACATTATCACTATACTTTATTTGATAGACTTACGTTTGCTTGGAAGACAACACTGGGCAGGATGTGGGTTACAAAAAATAAAACTTGTGTCTTTAATCTGATCAATCTAAGAAATATCAATTTAATCCAATTAATGGATTAGCTGCAGCCCTACTTGCCTCATTCCCTCAAAAGAAAGAAGTGTACCACACCAAAAAACCTTTCAATACAACCCGCGACAGCTAAAGTTATATCAGTTCGGTTAGCTACACTAAAGTTTAGTTTTTTATTGTGTAACCGAGAACAACTAAACTGTACTGAATCCTCCATCAGAGTCTCGGCCCGTGTTTGGCTCGGACTCACCGCAGAAACAGTAAATAAGGCCCAGAGTGAAGCAGAGCGAGCAGGTAACGGCTGGAAAGAGCTCATATTCTCTCCTGATCTCCAGAGCGCAGACAGCTCTTGAATCTGACAGAGACTTGTTCATCATTCAGACGCTTCCTCAATCACAGATGAATCTCAAATCCTTAGCTTGGTGCAGATGTGTTCAAAAGTGTCTGAAAAAAAAAGGAACACATCACGGAAAGAGAGCTGCTCGTTACAGGATGATAATTAATCATGAATCAGAAGAGCCTGAGGAAGATCATAAACCGTGTTGGGGAAACTTACTACATTACAGTATTGCATTACTCCCTAAAAAATTACGAATTGCATTATTTAAGACCTATCTGGGTGGTGATTGTTTCTCAGGAGAACGTATTAATCCACGTCTGAATTACTTACCGTTTAAAGTCATGCTGTAATTTATTTGAACAAAATCAACTGAAAATGCAATGCCTTTTTGAGCACTGCCGTACACCGTATGGTAATTGTTGTATTTCTGTGTATTTTGCATGCATATTTATTTCTGAAATGCTGGAAAGTATTTAATTCAATTCAAATGTATTTGTATAGCGCTTTTCACGATACATATCATTTAAAAGAACAATACTTCACAACTGCTCCACCACAGCTAAAGAGTAGAAAAGCACATTGGAAATGGCTCTTTATTACGGCTGGAGCAGGTATGCAATACAATTTTAAAATCTGTATTATATACAGTTAAACATACTACTGCTACATGGCATTAAATGATATACTGTACAACTAGTGCATCTACTTTCCTATCTTTAAACAGATCATCTAAGTAATCAAATAATAAATAGATACAGACATCCTTATAAAGAAACAACTGCCATCCAGATAGGGCTTTAGTTCCTTTTTATGTAAAGTAATGAGTTATGTTAATTTTTCTCATCTGGGCAATGCTTGATTGTTGGTTTTTAATATAAAAGAGTTATATTTTTGCGAAATGTAAAAGCCTTTTCATATAACATGCTGAATTTCTCTCAACATGGCAACCCCAGAGCTGTCGGTCAATACATGAGAAACAAAGTAACTGGAGTTACTAAATATATATATCTACAAACAAATATATATTCTTGTGAAATTAAAAAGTAATGTTACTTTGTTACTAGTTACTGAAAAAGTAATCTGATGTTACTTTTAATGCATCATAAAGAGCTGATCCTAGTGATTCTATGTCATCATCATCATCATCATCCAGCTAAAGTATATCAATCAGGATTTATGAATAATAGCTCAGGTAGAAATTCAAGAGGCATGTACCCATGTTTCCTGGAGTTAATCTGGACACCTGTTCTTCAGGGTTTGTGATCTATAAGTGAAGAATAATACGCTTCGAGTTTCACAGAAAATGTTTACCTTTATATATTCACAGAGTTCCGTCAGCTGGAAGAAAAACGAAAGACAAAACGTCCTGTGATAAGAAACTAATGGCATGACCTTTATATATGTTACTCTTTAAAAAAAAAACAGTCGACTTTTAATTTTTTACCTTTCACGTAACGTTACTTGAACTCCTTTATCAAAACACACATCAATTTAGCAGTGCTTTAATGATTCTGGCGCTTGCTCGTGATGCCTGGGTTTAGTCTCAGATTAGAGTCATTACTGTTTTCATGTCATTGCTTTATTCGCTGCAGAATTAAATTCTCACGGTTATCAAAGGGCTTCGATCTAAGTTCTACAGAGAGTAGTTTCTATCATCGACACACTTTAAAGGAAAATAAAAAGGCAAGACTTAAGTGACAACACAATAACGAACACCTACTTACCAGCGCAGTTTGGATCAACACGAAATCATGCGCGTCAGTATCCATAAAGATCGAAATCAACGCAAAACGTTGATGGTTTACGTCTGCTTCTCCTGACAGAAACGCTCGCTTCGCCGTTTAACGTTATATTCGTGACTTGTCTGTGGCTGAAGTAAGTTTTCTCTCACATAATAAAACACATTCTCCTCCAGGATCAGTGCAGACAGACTTCAGCCGATTAGTGCGCGTTAATTAGCACAAACACTTCAACACGCGTCGTTTAAAATGTTCACTAGGTCTCCTTTCTCTGAACAAAACCAAACTAAAGTCTGAAGAATTAGCGGAGGAATTAAAATCAGCGCATGAAAACAAACAGGACTCGGCGCGGGATTGGACGTCAACGTCACCGTTGCCCTGGTTACAGACTCGCGCTTTCATTCAAATAGGTTTCCAGCTTGAGGCCGTTATTATAAAAAAAATAAAAAACTCCGGCCTGTAACGTTACGTGATTTATAAACAAGAGTTTTTCTTAATCTCAAAATTAAAAGTCTGCTATATTGGAATTGATCAGGCAATACAAATTATCAGTATGTACCCCTAAAATTATGACCAAAAATGTGTCCACAGTGAAATTGGTTTTAATTAATTGAATTCGGGGATGAAAATGTAACGTGGGTAAGTTATATATTCACGGCTAGCTGTGCATTAAACTATTTTAATACATGACGTGGAGGGAAAGAACCACCCCACAATAGTGCATTAAAATGTTTAACACACAGCTACCTATACTTTACCCCGCTTATACCATGGTCATTGGCCAGCATTGACATTTTGAAGCAGTTAGTGATGTTTGCAGTGCAAACGAAATCTGAAGATCAGCACCAAGATGAAGATCAGCTTTCTGGTTTGATGCGCTTCTAAAGCAGATAATCACTCTGGTGGCCTTCCACTTCTAAAAACACACCTTTTACACTTTTCTTTGCTCCCATATTATAATAGCTCAAGAGATTAATAGTGATGAACTGTCTTGTTGGATACAGCAAACTGTCAACATCAGCACAAAAAACCCCAAACAAATACATTATCAACTGGAAACCAAGCAAAGATGTGAACGAAAAAAATAACAGTGCTGTCATTTGATTAATCACTACTAATTACAACCAAAACAAAAGATGTTTACATGCAAGTACTGTTTAAATTTATTATGTACACAAATACATACACATGCATGTATATATCTATATATATTTAAGAAAAGGGTTAGGTGTTATATTTTAAATATAGCCTACTTATATATAAATTATGACTAAATATACATAAATATACACAGTACACACATCTTATATAAACAACAACTTTTATTTTGGATGCGATTAATCACAATTATTCGTTCGACAACTCAATCATGAGACCGAATTATCTTATTGTCATTCCTAGTCATACGAATGTGATCTGACCAGTAATTATTTATTTATTACAAAAGACGCACGCATTTACTGAGCAGATGCTTTAAGATAATAGCTTTGTTTTGTGAGATAAATATCCGCAAAATGAAAACTATGAAAATAGTTTTTATTTGCACTTGTGTCTATTCAAATCTACTAAACATTTTAGACATTATTATTATTATTATTATTATTATTGAGTCTGGGAGCCTGATCATTTATTTTCAGTCATAGTAATGAAATGCACATAATGTTGCTCACTCAGCATTTCTATTTTAAAAGTTGTTTATGGGGGAAAGGAAACAGCAGGACTGATACCGCTAAAAGGACATTCATTTATTTTTATACAAAAAGCCACATACTACATTAAAAATAAAACCAGGCGGATGCAGGTGACACAGAGACAGCTGGTTACGTCTGTTAAAGCATCACACAGCGCCGCCTGCATCAAGCTCAGACATGCTTTAAAGTGCTAAAGAACTTCAGCAGGACTCATAAGCTCAGTACCGCACATTACACACCGCAACGATTACAGACCCTGTTCAACATGTACAAGAAACAGCAAAACATTTGGTTACAGGCTCTCAAAACACATTCAGTGATATGACACACCTGAAACAAGTGAACGAGTGCATTATTCTTCTTCATTTGATGAAACTAAATAAACCCTTCCGAAGGTGAACATGTGAAAGTAGTGAAAATCAATTCATATAGATGACGCAAAAACAAAAAGAAAGGGTGGAACTCATGAAAGATCAGAAGGACACACACGGCACACGCTGCTCTCAGGACTTCAGTCCACTGATCTTATACTTAAACACACTTTTAAAAAGATCACAAACATTAAAAGCTCAATCTAATCGTCTAAAGCATTCTGAGATCACAAGTCTCCTTTTAATGCGGTCACATTGTTTAAAACATTTGATTAGTATGAGATTACGCTCAACAAGGATATCCACAGAACAACAAGCTAATCAGGTAATAGTACGCGTCCCAAAACACTCCGACTTAAAGATGACGACGTTTCTAGGCAATCGAAGCGCAAGACTAGCATGGCGCAAATACAGAATAAACTACGAGTACGTCCTTCGTTCAGAGGTAGGTAGAGCCAGCAGAATCGCTCCGTCGAATCCCTTTCGAGTCAGTCGTCTGGTTAACGAAGCGCCGAGCCTGCGATTACTCAGTAAGGCCATGTTAGTCCAGTCGAGACGTTTGCCTCGACGATAATAGTGCATATATACATTTAAGGTGTTCAGGTCTGTCTCGTTTGATCAGCACCGCTTTGATTAAGCTACATTTCATTAAAGTGTTTAACTCGATTACAAAAAAACAAACATCTCTAGCACAATCGGATCTACAGAAGACCGACGGATTCATTCGTTTTCATGTGCTAGGTGCTGCTACAATAACAAAAAACTAATTAGTGCACAATCATGTGTGTTCTTGTGTTCAAATCATACCGCTCTGTGTTTGGTGTTTCCTAAGCACACTTAACTGCGTGTAAACGATGAAAAGCAGTTAACAGTATCAGTGCACATTCTTCAGAAAGTGACATCGTGAGGCTTTGCATTAGATTGGGGTGTATTAAGGTGCCCTGCGTGAACCCTGATGGTGTGAAGCTCGCGGTCGGCTGAAGGCACTCGAGATCGGACTCGGCTCTTAAACCAGACTGACGTGTGTATTTGAGCGAACTCGAGAGAACGAGACGGAGTTAGACACCTCACATGTACGACAGCCTCTTGGCCGTGATGAACTCCTCCAGATGAACCGCTCCACCGCCCAGGAGCCCGAAGGCAGGGTACATGGTCCCCGAGCAGTCCACGGGCCGCTCGAACAAGCAGCGCATGCTGTCAGCGTCGTAGAAGAAGACTCGGCCGGCGTCGTAGTCCAGGCAGACACCGATCCTCTGCGGCATGGGCAGGACTCGGCTGCCCTGATCCCCGGCGCTGGCCGATGCTTTAGGGATGAAGAGCCGGCCCATGCCGACGGTCAGCAGCGTGAAGGGCTGAGATACCTCGAAGCAGGCGTCCTCGCTGCCGCTGTCGTGACCGCTGTCGTGGTCGTACCTGACGAGGAGAAACGGATAAACATCAGGCCATGAGCCACATTAATACGGTTTCAGAAAATATAAATAACGCTGACTTTAAAATAGTTTTCTGTGGCATTATAGTTGTGCTGTATAATTCACTATTCTCACAGAATGACCTGCAGGATTATTATTATAATTAATTTTTTTAATCTAAATTCATGTTTCATGGTGTTATGTTCACGAGGCGTGATGCAACACCACGTGTAGAAACAAGTCATGATCATCAGTAATTATGTCTCCACTGCTTTGTAATGCGTTTTATTGTTTCGGGACGCAGCATCACATTATGGTAAGGGGCGGAGCATTTCCATCAGACGCTTGAGGTATTCAGCCAATCACAGTGCACTGGATAGCTGGCCAA
>JAUCMS010000145.1:1058796-1071097 GCA_032357445.1 Enteromius radiatus | reverse complement strand
CAAACCGAGTACCCTAGCAACCATCTAGCAAGACCTATATCTCTACATCAGAACATCGTAGAGACATGGGACTTGGTCCGATTACCGATTGACGTTGCCACGGTTCACCACCCATTTCAAAATTTCTTCAGGAATTTTGTGCATCGCTTCTAGTTCGTTTCTTATTATTGCTCTTCCTGATAATATTAACACACTGCAAAAAGTGATTTTCTTGCATAGTATTTTTGTCTTTTTTTTTTTTTTTTTTAGAAATATGAATAAAGGAGTATAAATCACATCTGACCAATCAGGATCAAGCAGGAAGTGAGCTCATTACCTCTGTGTGACGGATCAGCCCCTCTAGCTCAGAAATCTGAGTCCTCACTTGGTCTTCTTTGCTAATTAAGTAATGGATACTCTTCGATAGCTTCTCCTGTTGACAGAAAAGTTAAGGCCATTAGAATACAGTGGAAAAATGGGCCTCCCGCATGATTTCTGGACAGAACGAGACACCTAATACAGCTTTTCTGAGTACCTCGATCTGGACACAGCATCAATAGATAGAAATAATGGCATTAAGAATGAATGAGTCCCAGCTGGTGTTAGCCGTCTAGCGTTTCTGATAAATCCATTCTCCAGAAACACGAGCGCTTGTTTTCAGCTTTGGCATCAATACTTCAAAGGGGTCACGAATTGAGAAAATCGACTTGATTTTATGACCCACAGCAGGTCATCTGCACTATAAATACATGATGTGAGCTCCCTGCTAGTCCAAAAACAGACTTGTTTTCTTGTTTTCTTTCTTTCTGCTTGGAGCAGGTCAAAACTATCACTATATACATAAAAACGAGAATGAGTTTCATATGCAGAGATGCTGACCAATCACAGCAGAGGACATTTACACGGTTACGTTTACATTTTAAAGTCTTAAAGAGACACGCCCATTTAAACAGTTCAAAGTACAGGGATAAAACTATTTATTTCTGAATTATGCCTCCCACTAACAGTCACACAGCTCTGGAAAACATCAAGAGACCACTGGAAAAGTTTCTCTGAATTTACTAGGTATGGATTTGAATAACATTTTTATATTTAAAGGGCTGATAACATTTCTTCTTTCTTAAAAATAAAAGCATATTTTTGTTATTTTGAAGTTTTTACTTATAATATGCAAGAAATGTCACCAGTAGTTTACAGAAAAAAAAACATATGTACAATTTTACTCAAACCTGCCACTAAACATCATAAATCCAGAGAAACTGAGAACTTTCAAGAAGTCTCTTCATTTTCTCCAGAGCTGTAAAGACGCTATGGAAACCCATTCCTGCACAGAATAATAATTAAAAAAAGAAAGTTATTGTGAATTTCTCTCACCGTTACGATTTTTTTCTCAGAACTGCGTGATATAAACTCTCAAAGTAAACTCTAAGAAAAGTACTCATGATTTCAAGAAAAAAGTCAGAATTATAAGATATAAACTCACAATTTCTACAAAAAAAGCAAGTAATCTTGCTGCTACGTTGTTGTTTTTTAATTTTGTTGTACACAGAGCACCTCAGAAAACATCAAATAAAAAAAAACGCTGTTTATGAGCCCTTCTGAACAGACAAACAGTCCGATGAAAGCTGCGATACGCACCTTGAGGATCTTGTAGGCGCTGCTCATGGACGTGACTTTGTGATTAGCGTGAGATCCGCCAAGCTTGCACAGATGACACACGGGACGCCGGCACACCTCGCAGTACATGTTGACCTTCTCCATCTCGTGCTCTGGACACATGAGCACCTGGACACCAGTGTCCGAGCGTTAGATCAGAGACAGCAGCGGATACAGCAGCAGCGGAGGGTGTTATACGCACCTTGGGTCTGAAGTTGGTGGTGGGTCCCACGTACTCGTGCTGGGCTTTAGGTGTTCCCCAGGGGTGGTTCATCTTAAAGCACTCGTTGCAGAAGCTGGCCTTGCAGTCCATGCAGCTCTTTGTGGCCTCCTGAGCAGGCGGCTTGCAGACGTTACACATGATGGCCACAGCCGCGCGGGCCGCCTGACGGTAGCGCTCTACGATGCTCTCCAGAGTGAAGTTCCTGAAGAGCATGCTGATCCCTCGCTCTCCGAGATCAATGTCATGCTGACACCCCGGGCACGGGAAGGTGGTGACCCGGGGCGTGACGGAGGGGCGCCTCCATCCCGGAGAAGATATGGACCCTGATGCAGCGACACGGACAGCAGTCAAGATGGGGGGGGCATGGGCATGGGCATGGGCATGCACACACACACACACACACACACACACAATGAAGCACTACAGATCAAAAAAGGTCAGACACACGTGGAGTGACTCAAACTGAACACAGCACAACAGCAGACAGTGATCTGGACATGAGAAACACTAGACCAAAAAACAGCTGAATGACAGGCGGGTCTGAGCTCTGACAGCGCTGAAGGAGATCGAAGTCACTCTTTTTAAAGCTGCGGTGCATCATTTCTGCTCCAACAGATCTGATGATTTCCTGACAGGTTTCCACTAGGGAAATAAACTGATGCATCTCGAAACGAATGCATAGCGATTCTTTCTGGAGTGGATTCGGAGCTCAGTTCTGAACAGCAGATGGCGCTGAACCAGCCAGGACTCCTTACACACACTTGAACCTAAAATAATCATTTATAAAATTGGAAAAGGCTGAAGTGAATCACAAGAGTGTTCACAGTGAGCGGTTTACATTAATCTTCCGTCATAAAAGCGCTCTGAGCAGAGGTAACATTACTCTTCATCAGCATCTAAGTGTGTAATTAATCCGAGAGTAGAGCGCCATCTTCTGTTCAAACATACGCTCAGAATCCATTCCAGAGAGAATCGCCATGTATTCAGAAGACATCACAACTCATCCACAAATCAATTCTGCATCTATTTATCTCCACAGCCCTAGTTTCCACAAACACTCCATCTGCCATTGGTCAGTCTAACAGATGGCCCCGCCCCTAAACACAATGTCATTGGTCGAGTCAGATGACCACTTATTAGACGTTTCCCGTATCAGGTTCATGTGTCTGAGTGAGAACGCATCCGTCACGTTACATACGAGTACTAAACTAAACTAATGAGTTCTCTTTCGCATCTTATTGGGCTTAAACTGTCAAATACACACAAGTTTACGTGAAGGTAAACAGCTGGGAAAGAAATCTCATGTTTAATGTTAAATACACTGCTGCCACCCAGATCTATTTATTTATTTATGATTTAACCCCATTTCAGCAACAATGGCTGTATTTGTGGTAAGATGAAACCTGTAGCAGCAATAAATACAGAGTAATATATAGAATTATATAATATAGAGTAATATGTAGAAGCAAAAAACTATTAAATGTAAATAATATTCACTTCATTGCAGAGGGATCAAAATTTGAGCGGTTGTTCTTTTTCCAGTTTTATGTGATGAACTGGGGACCCGATTATAGCCAGGATTTCACAGTATTTCTCCTACAAAACACTATTTCACACAATGTTTATTTTTCCTCTTCTAAAGGAACGGTGGCAGGATCTCCTCTGGCTGTGTAAACATTAGCAGAGACGCTAAACTAAACAAGCGTAACCTAACCCTAACCTAGAGCTTCAGCTGTACGCCTGGCCTCATTACGGTCAACACATGCATTATTAATCACTTCTACAGTCAGAGCTAAGATTGTCAGCATTTTCAGAGCTCAAATAATCTGTTCTAGCAGCGAGGAACAGCAGCTTTAAAGAGAGATGGACCTCTCTCTCCGGGCAGTCCAGGTCAGTGTCACAGGCTTCTGCAGGAAAATCATTTCAGGGTGAAAGAAATCACTTCTCAGCAAGCATTGATGACACAGAACAGCAAAGAGAAATTCAAACAAACACCAAACAAGAGACAGCAGCACACGGCACAGATGGAGGAGCGACGCATGCGGGCGAGGATGAGCGAGGACGCAGATCTGAGCGAGGCCCGGGGTCAGATCGGGGCATGAGTGACTCAGTATGAGTGGAATAAAGCGTGTACTTAGGCCATGAGTGTGCTGCGCTGCTCGGGGGGGGGAGGCCGCCGCACGGCATGCTGGGACCTGATGCTGCCGCAATGAGACTCAGTGCAGAGGGGAAAAAAAAAAAAAAAAAAAAAACACGCTCAGACCAGAAACAGGCCGATCAGCACAAGAGACGCCCGTCCCTACAAAACCACAGAACCGCAGGGTAACAACGGCTCTCGCTCGGGATGGGTTCGTCTGAGAGGAGCGTTTGAGTCGGAAGGGTAGAGCGGGTTCGGAGACGCAGCGTTTGTTCCTGAAACGTACCCTGAGTAGTGCTTGACCGATATATTGGCATTTTTTTTCCAAGTGTTAGCATTGGCCGATCAGTTTTTGTTTGTTTAGTCAATGAGTTCTAGATGGGACTTTTATTTTGACGGCACTGATAGCAGGAGCACCTGAGCACACAGTACTCCGCCTCATTCGCCGCTAGCGCTAACAGTTCTCTCTAAAGGTCCTTACACACACAGTCCCAGATTTTCATGTGCATTTTTCTGATTTTTGGGTATTTGTCATCCTTTCCCATCAAAACAAGCAGATCATCAAACCTGGTTCGAATTGTTTCATGACAGATTAAAGTTTCGGAGGCAGTGTGTAATCATGATTGACATAACGTGACGAGGCATTTCTCTTTTCATTTTTGATTCTCTGTGCAACGACCAATACGGATAGAAGTCTGTCTAATAATCAGATAGAAGTTAAACGAAGGGATAAAAATTATATACAAAAGATGATAACGATTGTTTCTATTAGTAACAGACAGGCAAACATTATAATACTTTCTTGTTTGCCATTAAGCGTTAGGGTTAACATTTAACAAAAACTCATTTATATTATTTATACACATTTTTGAATGGCTAATGAACATTTAATTGCAGAAACCTTGCAAACTTAGTCAGATCCGGTTGTGAGATCTTGTGAAGTGTGTGTGTAGTGTGTAGTGTGTGTGAAGTGTGTATAGTGTGTGTGTAGTGTGTGTGTGTGTGTGTAAAGTGTGTAGTGTGTGTGTAAAGTGTGTGTGTATGCATGATCGTGTTCTCTGCGTGACTTTGGTGCAAATAGAATGCTTTAAACGTTAAACTAGTGATTTCAGATTATGATGCGCTTCATGTTTATGTCGTGTGTCGTGTGCGGTCTCTAAAACGAGGGTTATCTTGGGTTTATTTGAGAAGATATGATTCCCTGTGCTCTGTTGGTTACAGTGTTTACATCCTTTTTAATGATCTTTTTTATTAAATATTTTTTGGTGAAGAATACTTTGTCATCTAAAGTACAAGTATGTTTATTTTACAAATATATTTTTTTTTCCATTTTCAAATGATTTTTAAAGAAATTTCTTAAATATAAAATAAATACAACTATATCGGCTTCATATCAGGCACCCTGCTTTCTACGATATTAACATCGGCTGTCAAAAAAAGAACATGAGATATACATCGATCAACCACTAATCCTGAGCACTGAGTTTATTACGTGACAAGACTTCCTTTAAACAGCCTGCTGCTAGTATTTATTGAGTTGCTGTTGTCTGGAAGAAAAATGTCTTAATATTGTCTCTGCATGAGACGTCTGGATTCCTGTGTTCCTCCACAGCAACATCTAACACTGGTTCTCACGCTCTCGGTCCAAACGCACGGATCTGATACGGACGGGTTTCACCACAGTTTTTAAGAGGGACACTCCACCCAAAAATGAACATCTGCTGTAACTGTACTCAGCCTCAGGCCATCCAAGATGTAGGTGACTCTTTCTTCAGTAGAACAGTGAAGAAGATTTTTTCTCCCTGGAGATTCAAAACACTTTGAGCAGATCAAGAAACACAAAGACTCTCCTGATGATGTGTTAATCTCTTACGAAGAGAAGCGATCAGTCTGTGCAAGAAACTGAACAGTATTATGGCATTATTTCTTGTAATCCAGAGGTAAAAGTGTAAATCTGATTCTTGTCCATTGGTTTGTTTGGCTAGTTCACTTCAATAAACTGATTTAATTCACTAGTTCAAGTAATCACACTATGACATCGTGTAAACACAATTATGTTACTAAAACAACCAATAATAATGTGAAGCGTGGATGTGTGACACTGCAAAAACAGACTCTCTAACTTAGTATCTGTATATCTTATATCTTGTATTAGAGTCTAAACATCTAAACATTCTTGAATCAAGATTCATTCACTGTTCAGATAAAATTACTTGAGATATTAAGTCTTGTTTTCTAAAAATCAACAGCATAGAGCAAGCAAAGAAAAATAATCTTAATTCAAAGGCTAAATTATTTGTCTTGTCCTATTGGCAGATATTTGTGGCAGCACTAAAAAAAAAACAGTTGAAAAGAATGATTTGTTCGTGAATCAGACATCACTTCCTGAGGCTCTAGGTTACAGTTAATGCTGAAAGTGTTCAGATTCTTGCACAGACTGATTGGTTTGCTTCATAAGACCTCAATATATCTTCAGGAGTTGTGTGTATTAATTCTGTGTTGCCTGATATGCTTTTTTTATCTCTTAAAGAGAGAGTTGCATGGAGACTTTCAGCAAAAAAAAATCCTCTTTACTGTTCTAGAAAATAAAAGTGACCTATATCCCCTATATGGCCTGAGAGTTAGTAAATCAAAAGCAAATGTTGATTTCTTCACATCGCTCTCTTTAAGCAGCAGCGGCATCTCGTCGTGATTCATTCCTCTGTTGTTCACGCAAAGCGTTGTGCGCGAGAAGAGTGCGCGAGTGGAAGGGCTTCTAGAGACACAGTACTCACTACGGCTAATTAAATTACGTAACCCACATCTACCTCTCCCTCCAAACGACCTCCTCAGCGAGGCTGCAGGCAACAGAGAGAAAAGTGAAACAAGACTGACAATGGTTAAACGTGAACAGAAGTGGAGTGAAACCTGATTCACAACCAATGGCTGTACACACATAAATACAGCAATACATTCCTTGGGGGAACAACTGCAATGAAAGCCAACAATATAAAAGAAAAGATGAAGAAAGACACTGAAACAGCAGTGACCAAACCTCAATCATTCCTGCAGTAATAAACCATGATCACAAAACAAGCTCACGTAACTGAATACATATATTATACATGTATCTCGTGTTGAAGAATAACAAGAAATAAACCATTTATAGACCTAGACAAAACACGTCATCTAAAATAATGTGGTTTTATAAATAAAATGCTAGATCAGGCTTTCTGCAAGATAAATTTAAGAATTTAGACTTTTAATAAATTGTATCGAATCTTCTGATCACTGCTATCCCTTATTCTGTCTAAATATTACTACATCAATTTACATTTACTTAAAAAAGCTAAATTACTTAAGTTTTAAAACATTTATCCAAATGAAGTGAGTCTATGATCGAGTTTAAGACAAGAACAAATATCTGCCAGTGGGTTCAGAGAAAAAAAACACAAACAACTTGATTGAAAGAGAAAACTATTTTTCATTCTCCACTGACAGATATATGTTATTATTTAAAAGAAAAAACACTCACTTGTTGTTCAAGGCATCACTTAATTTTAATTAATGCATGAATACATTTAATAATTTAAGGATTATTAATTTAAGGAATATTTTTGCAGTGCTTTCTGCTATTCAGTTTAGATTCAGATCCAAAAATGGAAAATGCATTGCAAGCGGAGGCTTCTTCCCCCTGATCAATGATCTCTGGAGCATAAACTCACCGCTACATTCGTAGCAATAGACAACAATACACTGTACGGGTCAAAATGATCCATTTCTGTTTTACGCCAAAAATCATTAAGATATTAAGTACATTTCCACTACTGTCCTCTCCTAACAAACCAGACATCAATGGAAAGATAACATTTTATGCGTTCAGATGATGTATTTATTTATGTTTTATGCAGTGGTGGAGGTAACTAATTACAACTCCTCACATTACTGTAATTAAGTAGTTTTTTGCGTATTTTTCTGGAGTATATTTTTAAAGCTGTACTTTTACTTGTACTCAAATACAAATTTAGTAAAATAATCTACTGTTACTTTTAAATCCTAGTCCGTTACCGAGTGCGCCCACATTTATAATTGATATTCAAACCTTTGATGCATTTCAGTGGCCAATAAAGATATCCAATCGTAAACGGACCAATAAAAGCAGTGATATCTAAACCAGGAAAAGCTGATGAATTACATTCTAACCGGATCTACTTCTCCATGTTTATTTCTCTGGTGATTCATGCAGGTCTGTGTTCCTCCGCAGCGGTGACGATCTGACCAGGAGACAATAGTTCGAATATAAGCACTTATGATGAGTGTACGATAGAGATTCGAGATCAGACAGAACGGCCGCTTGAAAGCAGAATGATTGATGTACGCGCTCATCATATACATTTTGCAAAATTTGAACAAAGAAAAAGTTACACACTACTGCTTTAAGCCAAAGAGCACTGTGTTGCGGTGCATGAATACACAGGTCTCTCTCCTCTCATCCACTTCCTGTCAGTCACACAGTCTGAATGTCTACACGGGATTCCCGTGCAAATGTGGCTAGCTCTTTATTGTAACATGAGAATACTCTTCTGTAATGGCAGAAAACTGACTGAGAGGTCTCTAATAGGGCAAACACACACAAATGTCCGGTCCTCTCTCTCCAGTAATGCTTGTGCGCTCAGACTGTGTGCAGTCGCCATATATCTGTGTGCTTGTAAAATAGAAATGGTTTCTCTTTAATCTAGTTTTTAACTTTGTAAAAAGTTATCAACCAAATAGATCAACGCTGCCGGATGGAAATGCTACTGATGGCTGTAAGTGAAATGCACCAGAAAGTCTTTCAATCAAACTTTAGTTTCTTTACATGCAAGTATGCTAGAAATGTCTTCCTTTTTAGTTCACTACTTACTTTTTTAGTGCACTTTATTAAACGTGTAATTCTTGTTATGAACAGTTAAACTGTGCAAATCAATACACCGCTGTCTGGCCATCTGGTCTCTCAGGATTAAGATTATAATTTTTCAGTATTATATGACATTGTGGATGTATATTAGCAGAGTTTAGTGTTTAGATATTCTTAACCACTACTATCCAGCCGTGCACTAAAACATGTCAGTAAGGTTTTTAGGGCTTTATATATGAAAACCCTTTTTTTTTTTTTGTTTTTAGTAATTTGTACTTTTACTTCAGTACTGTTTTGACACCAGTACTTTTACTTGTAATTGAGTATTATTTCAGCAATGTAACAGTAGTTGTAATTGAGTACAAATTTGAAGTACTGTTTCCACCACCGGTTTTATGTAATGTGGACTGTCTCTGAGGCCAGATCTTCTGTTTACCTGATCGCACCAGGCGGTCCAGCTTCTCCATGCTGGGGGAAGGGACTCTGGCGCGAGGGCTGCCGGGGTTGGAGCTCTCGGAGCCGGCGTCAGTGCTCAGAGAGTCGTCGTGGTTGGGCATGAGCAGCTCTCGGACGCAGCGGTGGCACACACTGTGCTGGCAGGGCAGGATGAGCGGCTGCGTGAAGAGCTCCTTACAGATGGGGCAGATCAGCTCCCGCTCGATGCTCTTCATCGGCACCTGTCGAGAAAAACACAGCTTCAGCAGAAACTCCACAGAAACAAAACCTCGGCGTCAGGACTCCGCTCGGGCGCGCGTTTGGGGAAGTCGCTTCTATTGTTCACTTTCGTCTTTCTGTTCCGAGCGTCTAAACTAGCTTATGTTAAACTCTGTCACAAGAACGAACGAACGTCTACAACGCATGGTTTATATAACAACAAAAAAAAGAATGTAAATTAATTCTAAACAACGGGTTCAACTTTCCCTCAGCAAACAACAGCGGCTTCATTCAGGAGGAGAACCGGATTCGAAGCGGATCCAAGGACTTACTAGCAGCGAGCTTCTCCGGGACATCGTGCGCTGAAGGAAGGACAAACTCCGCGATCCGTGTTTAACTTCACAAATGAGAGAAATTCGCGCAGATCGAGAATGAATCAAACTATCTACCGCAACACAAACGCGTCCAGCCGGGAGTGGGCGGAGTCACCGGTCGTCACTATAGCAACCCCGCAGCGAAACTATTCATTTTTTAAATAAGGGGCGGGGCCCGCATTATAAATGAGGCAGAGACCTGTAAATAAGACGTGTTAAACCTTACTTTTTGTATTATTTTTTTTTCTTATACGCACGCATAAATTACTTGTAATATCAATTCTTTGTACGTAATTTAGATTTTTGTTTTAATGTATGTTTAACACCTAGGTATTAATTAATGAAATAAATAAATAAATAAATAAATAATGTGCATCCAAGACGACGCCCGACACATGAGCTCTAATGTTCACTGCCAACATGATGGAGAATCTTTATTTGGCCCTTTATCTCCAGCACTCTCTATTCTAACTCTATTGTATCTATTTGTTGAATTAATCCTCTACCACTGCACTCTCTGTCCGTTTTCTAGCTGCTTGCTTAACAAATTGTGTGTGTGTGTATATATGTGTGTGTGTGTGTGTGTGTAAACTGTGCTGAATGTACTGTATTAGGCTAACCGACACTTGTCATTGCACATGCACACATTACTGCTGAATTGATGGTTTGGATAAAAGCGTCTGCTAAATGTCTAAATGTGGAAAAGGTAAGGTGTAGCAGTGACGTCATACGAACGGGATTCTGACAGCAGCGGATGAACGAGCGATTATTTCTCCGTGACACCGACAGTCTGCAGAGAAATGCAGTCATAAAGCATCGACATCTTCATAAAAGGATCGATCCCATTCTCGCAGCTCGTTTGTAGTCAACAGCATCTTAAGATGATCAGAAGATGAAGCTCACCTCGCCTCTCTCAAGGCGCTCCACGATACTCGCGAACTCCGACATCTCCGAGTCAGACATCCTGATGAAGATGATGAAGATGAGGAGGAAGATGGTGATGGTCTGATTATCCGAGTATCGGCATGATTCGCTCGCTCAGAGATCCAGAGGGAGAATTCATTCAACTCGAGGACCGTCTTGAAGACGCGAGGCTCCGCCCACTCACTCGCCTTGTGGGCGTGGCCTCGCTGACTGACAGCTCTTTGTGTAGATTACTCAGGACACACAGATGCTCATCACAGCACATGTACTGAAGGAATCTAACACTTCTGAGAGCAGTATTACAGTCAGCTTTGACAAGATCAGATGAAGATCCCAAGAAAAAACTGAAGGATGCTGGAGAACAGTAGATCATTAAATATCACATACATGACTTCATTACATATATGGGTCATTCAGGTTTTCTGTAGTGTGAATCTTTGCCCCTTTGATATGAATTATTCATCAGATGTTTGATGCACAGCATCCAGCAGCGTTTACAGTCATCTTTCAGTGTTTGTTGTGTTGAAGGTTTGACATTAACTCCAAAGCACCTTTAACCCATAACCCTTCCTGATTGTTCTGTATACGCCGTGGTGTTTCTGTGTCAGTCAGAGTAGCGGAAGTGAAGCCGTTTCTCTGGAATATCTCCCTTTATTCTATTCTAGGAGATTCATTTCCATTTTAGTGGCTACTACTAAGAATAAATACCATGGAAACATTACAATTCTGTGTACATCGATATCTTCAATCTTATATTGTGTGATTCAAGTGTCAAAGGAAACACAGCACAGTCAGTGTGTGTGTGTGTGTGTGTGTGTGTGAGATTGTATTATTTTTATAGTTCATACAATTCTAAGTTAATGATTTAACAAAGGGATCTTTGCTCACCTACACAATCCCATTAATATGAATACAACACTTAATATGTAATTCCTCATAAAACATCATTAAAAGACTTATAGTGATTAATTGCATCCAAAATAAAAGTTTTGTTTATATTATATATGTGTACAGTACATTTTATAATGTATATGTAAATACACTCACATACAGTATATATTTAGTAAATATTTATATTTATATATTCATATTCTTATATTTTATATATACACATTTAATATACAAACATACCATATTGTTTATGTATGAATATATATATATACACACACACACACACCTGTCTTTGTATTTATATATACATAAATGTACACACACATATATTATGTAAACAAAAACCTTTATTTTGGATGTGATTAATTGGGATTGTTTGACACCACTAATATATATATATATATATATAATATAACTTTTTTACGTACAGACACACATGGATATACATAAATATGTGTATATGTGATAATGTGTTATATATATATATATTAGTGCTGGGCAATGATTAACCGCGATTAATCGCATCCAAAATAAAAGTTTTTCTTTACATAATATATTTGTATATACTGTGTATATTTATTAAGTAT
>JAUCMS010000145.1:1027058-1049456 GCA_032357445.1 Enteromius radiatus | reverse complement strand
ACCAGTTATCCAATTGATCAATTAACTAAGCAGCAGTCAGGTCTAAAGCATGAATCTTAGTGAAATGGCCATAACAGTATGTAAATATTATTGTCAATGTCACTGTTTGATAAAAAAAATAATTAAATTGGTTTATTTTAAATCTGCCTCAATCATTAAACAATTGTTTTGTAGATAAAGTTCATTAGTTTCATACTGTTTATACATTACAATATTGACCAAACAAAACCCAAACTATTTACATTATAATGTAAACGCTATATGAATAAAAGTGATTGATTGATTGTAATACGGTACATCCCGAAAATAACAGTGCAAAAATATATTATACGTCTCAATTTTTTCCCCCCCATTTGTTATTTTTTGGGGGTCTGTGGCAGTGACAAAGAAAAAGTCATCAGACCGGGTCTGTAACAGAACATTAACAGATGCCCAGGACACTGAAGAGAGCGCAAAGAGCTGGAGATACTGTTCATGACGCGCTAAATATAGGAATATTAATATAAATATTGAATTGGGTGTGGGGTTATATTAATAAATCACTGAAGGGAGCTGCCGGTCTTGAGAAAAGCTCAGATCAACGCCATTTTCTTCTTTTGGTTTTTATAAGCTTCAGTTAGTTTACAGCGGTAACCATGGAAACTCTGTATCTGTCCCAGAAGCGCCACCTGCAGGCAGAGCCAGCATCTGCATCTCAATAACTCACTGATCATTCTATTATAGATATCACATAATTTCACAAAGCTAAAGTCAGACCGTTGTTTTTGCTTCCTGAAAAGATTCAGTCTTATTCAGACAACTGCTCGGGGTAGCTCTGTTTAGTTTAAGTTCAGTTTGCTTGTTATAGAGCAAATAACCAATAAATCAATTTGTTTAAAATAAAATAGCAACCTGTGTCAGAATCAGCCAGATTTAATACTAATTCTGTTCTTTAAAATAAACTCTTGCTCCTTTTAGACACATTTAGCAACTGCTTGTTTTCTTAAAAACACATTTTCTATCAGTCTTTTTTTTTTTTTTTAATTAAGTTTTTAAATGATAAAAAACCTGAATCTGAATCAGCTGTGATTGGTGCAGCTGTAATACTGTTATTATTATATCAATAGTAAGATCTTGTCTCTCATAAAAGCTGAGGTCAGGGATCTTGGGGTTAAAAGGTGATGTAGTGTAATGTAATAAAAGAGGTTCTCTTGGTGTGAGCAGACCCTGAAACAGTCCTGTGGTTTTCAGCCGACCGACGTCATAGATCACGCGCTTCTGGAAAAACTCAGAGAACATGCTTCAGAACATCACTAGTATAAAAGAGTTTAATGACATCATCAGAGGAACTTGATTTACACTGATCTGGACACATTCTCCAGTTTGTTTGATCTGAAGCGGAGGATCGTTCACGAGTCTTGTCTCCACGCTGGAACAGCTCTGTGAAGAACACACACACTTCTGATCACCGGTTAATCAGAGACAGGACTGATCTGTGTTTTCATGCTGCTGTCTGTTGTTGAGTACCTGTGGAAGATCTGAAGCATGGGCCCAGTCCCCGAGGGCCCCGTCTCTTTAGTGCGCTCCTGCCAGGCTTTAGTGAGCCTCCAGAGTCGAGACGGATCCCGGTCGATGTGAACCTGACGCAGAGAAACAGAGTTTATACAGCCTAGATGATGTCCCTAACAGTCACAAATATATGTAGTTATCTATTTATATTTAATATATTTTAAAATGTATATTTCCAATCTTACTTTAGCCTACAACTAGATTAAATGCAAATATGAATGAAAACAGCAATTATCTGAAATAGAAGTCTTCTGTAACATTCTCCCTAAACTACACAGACTCCAATCATTAATGGTGCAGTGTACACCGCAAATAACAATCCCTAAAACACACAGCTGTGGTTGCCAGAGTTAAACAATATTCTTTGTTTTATGGTATATAAATATACCATAAAAATGTTAAATTTACAGTTAAATAGCATTATTTCTAATAATAAACCATAATAACTGATATAATGTTAATACCACGCTATTAAAGCACTGAATCTGTTTAGTACCAAAGTCAGTGCACTCTGTGTGTGTGTAAAAGTCAGTTTAAAACGGGTTTTTACCGTAGCATTTACTGTTAAAATCATGGTTGTTTTTTTACAGTGTATGATGTTACACAAGCTTTTTATTTCAGATAAATTGTAATCTTTGGATCTTTCTATTCATGAAAGCATCCTGAAAAAACTACTCAACTGTTTTAAATATTGATAATAATAATAATAATAATAATGTTTCTTGAGAATATTAGAATGATTTCTGAAGGATTTTGATAAAACGTTTTGATTAAAATCATTTTCACAAAATATATTTTCAAAAATTGACAAAAATATATTGGTGTAAGATAAGTTGATCTAATTATATTTCTAAACATTTCATGTAAATATGAGAGTTTTATTTGAAGATTTATTTGTGTGTCTCAAGCAAACCTTCTCCTTCAGTTGGTCCAGTGTCCTGATTCGCTCGCTCTGCTCCTGCTCTTTACTCTTCTTCTCCTGTAGTTTCTCCTCGAGCCGGCGTGAATCCTGGTGAGAGACAGAGAGAGGGTGAGTGACGGAGAGCAGACGAGTGAGGTCTCGAACACACCGGCTCTGCTCACTCTCTCCTGGAAGCGTCTGATGCCGAGGGCGGCCTGCCGCTGCCGCTCCTGTCTCTCCGCCTGCTCCTGCGCCTCCTGCTCCAGCAGACGCTGCTCCTCCTGCTCCTTCTTCTGCTGGAGGTGCTCCTCCACGAGCAGCTTGAGCTCCAGCTGTCTGCGGCGCTGCTCTTTAGCTCTTCTGGTCTCCAGGATCTGATCTCGGAGGCTCTGCTCCTGCTGCTGCTCTCTCTGCTGTGTTCGGTGTCTCCTCCAGACCTCCAGACGCTGGGACACTTCCCTGCGACGCTCCTCCTGATCCTGACCCTGATCCTCCACCTCCTCCGGCTCCTCGTCTCCGTCACGCTGCTCCCGCTCCGCCTGCTTCAGCGCTCTCCAGCGACGGATGGCCTGCAGGACACGACACACAGCGTTTGTCAAGAGAGGACAAGATTAGAAAATCTGGAATCTGAGGGAGCAGAAAAATCACCTTTAAAGTTGTTTAAATGCATATGCATTCAATGCATATTACTGATCAGAAATGTTGATATATTTATAGTAGAATATTTAGTAGATATCTTTGTGGAACATGATCTCTTAATATCCCAATGATTTTTGGATAATTTGAAGCACATGTGTTATAATACTCTCCAGAATGACGCATAGGAGAAGAATTGTTGAATAAGGTTGTTATTTCGGTTTTCTTGCGCACAAAAAGTATTCTCATGGCTTGGTAAAGTTACGGTTGATGGACTATTGTAATGATCTCTTTGCTGTGTTTCTGAGTCTTGATCGTGTCAGGACTGTGTATGAAGGGTCAGAGAGCTCAGATTTCAGAACATCTTAATGAAGGTGAGTGGGTCAGGAAGGACATGAGGGTCACGAGTCATGTGTGTGACCTCTCTCTCTCAGGGTCAGGGGCTGGTCACCTCTCTCTTGTCGTTTTGAAGCCGGCGCAGCTCCAGAAACCAGTCCTCGTGTCTCTTCAGCTCCTCCTCCGTCTTCTCCGGTAAATAAAGCCGCGCTTCTCGTCGGTACGAGGGCTTTCCTCTGTGCTTGGTCCACACCTTCAGGAAGCTCCGGTGGTCGAACTGGTCCCAGCCTCCGTCTCGGCCCGTCTGCTGGAGGAAGGTCTGGAGAGCGGTCACCTCGGCTGGCAGACTCGTCCAGGAGCTGGGCTTCTCTGAGCGATGACCGCTGGCCTCGGCTCTCACAGACACACTCCAGGAGTCCATCTTCTTCTGGAAGACGCAGATCTCCTGCCAGACGCTCCTCTCGTCCTTCAGCAGCTCCTCAAAACTACAGAAGACGAGGTGTTTGAGAGAAATAACTGACTCAGGACATCTCACAGAGACACGTACCTGTGATGCTGGGTGTCTTTGAAAGCACTGATAGAGGTCTCGATGTCACTCATCGTCTCTCGTAATTTATCGATCACTGAAACAGAACAGAAATGAACACACGAGCAGCATTAAACAGCATAGATCTGTGGTAAACTGTGCTGAGCGCTCACCGTCTGGAGACGGCCTGGCATCCATCAGCTGCTCCTGGAACCTGAAGACACCGTTCCTGAGTTTCTGCAGCTGCTGCTGAACTTTCATGACTGACAAACAAACCAGCCGAAGTTAATACCTCAGATCTGATAAAACGAGGCCAAATGACTCAAACTCACTCTGAAGGTCAACATTTTTGCACTTAAAAAACTATATACAACCTCAAGTTGAGTTAATCAAGAAAGCAAAATGAGATTTTCTGTGTTTTCATGCAGCATATGAGAATATGCAGAGTTTTGGCCAGTAAATCACTGTATGAATCATAAAGGAGATCCTCCCCTCACTGAAACGTTCCTCATCATCACAGTTTTATCACGGCTGGAATATGAAATGGGTAAAATAATACGCTTTTAAACAAATCATTTGCAAAGATTTCAAAGCTTCGTAAAAGCACTGACAGCGACCACATACGGAGCGTTTCAGGGACACGGTAGTGGACTAAATGTTTTTCTTCAGTTGTTCTGCGTTCCCTCAAGAAACTTTTGCTTCTTTCTCAGACAAACACTTCTTGTTTACTGTACTTAAGGAAGATGATATAAAAGATATGTATTTAAAATATGTTCATGCAAGCAGAAAAGTTCAGTTGAATAGAAAAACATGGCTTAATATACATTAAAAAAAACTATATTATAAATACACACTATTTACAGAAAAGCTCTTCTTGGTCTGCCTGCTTTTCTGTGTCTTATATAAACTGTAAACAGGTCTGATATTTTATTTTTAAATCATCATCTTCGTTCATTAAGCTAATCTTGTGTGTTTACCTAATAAAACATGCAGTGCGTTCATATTCTGATCTATTCTGCTTTTTAAAATAGTAATATTATTAATGAGGTTATTAATATTAGCCTAATAATTGTATCAGTATATATTATTATAGAATTTGGTCCTGTGTTTTAGAATGCCTTGATCTGAGCACTGACTGCATTTCTTTATGCTGTAGTGTCAGATCTATGAACAGCTGCACTGTGTAGAGCTGTGTAAACCACTGCAAGCCCTGAAGAGTGTGTCTGATCTCAGCTGGGTAGAGGAACGCAGATATCTCTGAAAGAGAAGCAAACGTTTTGAAAGGGGATGCAAAATATCACGGGACAACGCAAAATTTGCCCAATAGTATTGCAAAAAATTTGCACAATTTTTTTCATTTCACCCCTAATTTCTTCCACCACCGTGTCCCTTAGGGGCCTAATCGAAGGGAAAACAGCAGACTTGGCAACCCAGCGGTGCCTGTGCAGAGATGAGACTGAATGAACGCGATTACACTCCTGATACTGCGAATATTAACAGTGAAATAAAAAGCACAATCAACTATAAACAAGCCTCTGACACACACAGAGAGAAGTTCACACGCTTCAGATCTTACTGTCCGCCATGAGCTGCGCGTTCATGTGATCCCGGAGCGCGCTGGAAGTGTCCCTGAGCTCGTGCCTCCTCGCCTCTCTCTCCTCTTTACACACTCTGCGTGAATTAATGAATTAATGAAGAGAGACATCTCTAATAAAACACACAGACTCGAGGACCTCTCTGTGAAACACAATCAGACGCACTCACTGTCTTCTGAGAGCTTGCGCTTCCCGCAAAAAACCCGCCACAGACATCTGAACCTGACACGATAACCTTCAGCGAACGACTGTAATAAACGATAACCTTCAGCGAACGACTAAAAATCGTTAATCGGACGCCGCGAGAAACTGAGCCAAAACACGTCGCAAATATTAGCCAATGCTCTGCGCGGCTTTGTTTGAACTGTTGCTATGGTAACAGGGTTGCCCAATCCTGCTCCTCATGACTGCTGCTCTGATCAAACACACCTGAAGCAGTTCTTCAGTAGGAGCTGAACTTTGTAGGACACAAAACACGTAACTACTATAGATATGTGACTCATTCTATAATTACGGGAACATCTGGTGTCTCTCACTGTTAAACTCCTATAATATTTTGATTACACATTGCTAGATGATGAAAAAAATACACTAATGCGGACAAGAAGAAATCATAGAATCACCCATATATATACGCATATCTATGATACTGATAACTATATAAAGCAAAGCTGTAAGCAGCCGTTACCGGGGCTGAAGGACTTTAAGGCATTTAAGTGCATATTAAAAAAACACACTGCATATTATTTAGCAAACCTAAATTAATGATAAACAAAAAAAGCATTTTTGACAAATCGAGATTTGACTGAAATACTATGTTTTTTATTAACGTCCACGATTGTTACACCCTTACGAAGATTGTAGTAGCCTCTTTTTAAAAAAAAACTATAAATACTATAAATATTATAAATACCATGTTTAAAAAAAAACAAAAACAGGGGTAATTTATGGTTACCATGGTGTAAGTGTAGTAACCATGTTGTTTGTTTGTAAAACCATGGTTAATATTCATAAAGGGGTCTCCATGAGACGTCACACACTTGTTCAGAAGCACCTGCTGCAGGTGATCACCAGGTGTATAAATAACACTTTAATTTAGCTTGTGGGCAATATTTGGACAGACCCTGTTTTTAAACGATCCTGAGAATTGTGCAGCAGTGTTTTTATGTTTTTTCCCGCTCTTACATGTGAGTTGAGCGTTTGGTGAAGATATCTCCTTCTGTCCAGAAGCTGTAGCTGTTTTAGTTCATTATTGATATTCACTCTTCAGAGAATCTTCCCGCGCTGGTTTGGTTCCAATCTAAGAAAGACAAAAAATCTAAGAAAAATGAGCAAAAAGTGTAAGGGGCTGATAATTGAGCCGATTGGGACGAGACTCTGTCACGATGTAGATGATGAGAGTACTACCAATCCTTCAGGAGCTATGGCTTGGTCAGCGTGATCAGTTTTATGTGGAGATCTCTGACCCCTGGTCAGTCTAACAGTGGCGGTGTGAGCAGGACAACTCTCACTAGCGGTCAGTGAAGATGATTTGGACTCAGCTGATGGTTTGTGGAGTATTCTGGTGATATTTGGGATAGTAGATCTCCGTTGATGTGAGATATAATTATCTGGGAAGCGTTAATAGATTGAGCCTCCAGGGCTCCAGCTTCCTACTTTCAGCCTCACGATGAACACAGACACAGACTTTGGCTGCATTTGCTGGACTGTTTATTTATTTCTCCCTCTTTATCCTCCTGTGATAGAGAGCGATAACCCTGTTTAACCCTATTAATCAGTTTCTGTGCTTGCTGCTTGAGAATCGTACTGTTGACCCTGGCTGACCCTGACCACAGGTTTCTGGAAGATTCTGAAGCGTGTGATAATCAACATTAAACATCATTTTTCTTTAACAAAAGCAAAACTAACAAGATAAAGAGAAAGAAAAATAAGTCAGAAATAATCTATTTAGCTGTCTTGATTATTAATCTAAAAGCTAAGAGCAAAAAGTAGTTTAGTGCCTACACGTGTTCAGCTGGTAATGTGTTTTCTGGTCTCTCTCAGAGCAGCGAGTCTGGGACGATCTGCTGAAACGCTCAGAGACACGAGTGTCACGTTCGTCACACCTCCAGAAATATTGCTCAGGAACACCACCCTGATCGTCTCTGTACCTGAGGAAGCTCTGATGGAGGCCTGAATGTAGGACACATTTTGAGCGGGACACTATTCAAGGTTATTTAAAGACACCACAAAAGTAGGTTAAGTGTCACATGTCGAATCCCCAAAGATAACAGAGAGAAGTGTGGGAAAACAATCTGAGCGCCATGATGAAAGACAGTAATAAGATCACTCTCCATCAGACGAAGAAACACATTAAATATTTATTTGAAGAACTATCATGTATAAAAAACCGTATGAGACCCTGGAGCACAAAACCTGTCATAAAGGCACATTTTTCTAAATAGATATTTATATAATCTAAAAGAAGCTGAATACTGATGTCTGGTTTGTTTGGAGAGGACAATATTAAAAAATCTGAATCTGAGGGATTCAGCAAAACATATGGAGAAAATCATCTTTAGAGTTGTTCAAAGAAGTTCTTAGCAATGCGTTTTAATATCTTTATAGTAGGAAATTGACTAAATATCAACATGATCTTTACGTTACATCCTAATGATTTCTGTCATAAAAGAGAAATGTATAATTTTGACTCATACAGTGTAATGAGGGTATCCGTGCTCCAGAGACTGATGCTGAAATACTCATTTCTGTACGATTGGGAGTCCATGCTAAAGCTTCATTATATAGAAATACATGTTATTGATAAAAAATCATAACGGTTAGGAACGGCCTGAGAGCGAGTGCCTGATATTACACACGAGGATCAACTACTGTCTCAAGAGTCTGATGACTGTCTGGAGGAGCAAGAAGACAATCTTGAGATGATTCAGACACACAAACATCTCAGACTCCAGGAGCGATCCAGACACAACGACACCTGAGCAGATATCAGTCATGAGGTTTCTGTGTGTGTGTACTGGTTTGTGTGGTCTCTTATATAGCGAAAGATGAAAACAAGCCACTAGTAAGGACATTTAGCTGGTCATCTCTAAATAAAAATGCTTGTAAATCAGTCAGAAGCAGGTTTTCTGTAGATCTAGTGTCCTGCACATGTTTCTATGAAGGGGAGGTTTAGGGAGAGGGGTTGGGTTGGGGGTTACAAAATATCATTCACCTGATAGAAGATCAGTGGAAGTCTATGTAATATCCTCACTAAGATAGCAAAACAGACGTGTGTGTGTGTGTGTGTGTGGTCAAATGATAAGACACTATACAAACATAAATACTGTTCTTGATGTTTCCTGTATTGTGACGTATTTTCAATCTAAGCTGCTGTAAAAACTAGGAAGTAAAACTAGGGCAGACGTGATTTCACATCATGAACATCAGGACGATTAGAGAGGATTCAAAATAACAGATCAGAATAAAACACACAGATCAACCATTTAAAGTAAGGTATAGTAAGAAAACAAGTGATTCATTTAATTCTGACTTTAAGGAGACTTAGACGTGTCGGGTTTAAAGAGAAGTAAAGATTACAGACAGTCAGAGGAATGAGCGAACATGAACATGTTGAGATCACACCCTCTCTGAGTCATCAGAAACCAGGAAAACAAGAATAAAACACCTCCCGTCACTGTCAGATCCATCACCAACAAAACACGTGTCATTTATCACACAAACACCAGAGAAAACCGTAGATCAGACACTGAAGAGCAGCTGAATGTGTTTGCGCTCTTTAGACCAAATAACCCACAAACCAACACTCAAGTGCAACAGAGGTTTATTGTCAATTATGCTCTAAGGACATCAACAAGCTTTATGCTATCGTAATATGAATATCAAAGTTCACTGCAATAAAGTGCAAGTCCTTTAACTGTACATTTGTTTTATTTACTAGTGTATTGTGCCTGTAAGAGAATCGAAAGCCCTTGGGTTCAAACCGCACGCATGTAGCTGAAGCTGAACTTAAACTACACAGAGCTGAAGATTCCTCCACCATCATCATCATCATCACTAACTCAGGCTCGAGCAGAGCTGTTAACGTGGGCACTGGTTTGTAAACGCCAGCACGTGCTGTGCAATAACAATCGGGAGGTTTGGTTTGGGTTCAAAGATTAAACATTCAATAGAGACGCGTTTCCTCGAGCAGGCCGTTCCACATCAGATCAGGAGACAGAGAGGAAGAGAGGACCAGAAACAAAAAAACAAACAGGCATTCGCATGAACACGTGGCACAGAACAGTCCCATATTACAGCCTGTGCATAGAAGAATAAAAGCACTTATGGTATCGGCAAACATCAAGCACATGGTAATGCTCGCTAGGGCTGGGAGAATAATCCAGAAATCCTTCCGCATCGATTCAGAGGTCTTCAGAACGCCGCCTGAGCTTAGCTTTGAACGCTGCGCACTTCAGGAACAAACCTTAAAGAGACAGTTCACCCCAAAATGAAAATCCTGTCGTTCCAGATCCGTAAGTCTTACGCATGTCTTCTGGGTTTGGAACAACATGAGGGTGAGAAATTATTGACAGAAATGTTCATTTTGGGGTGAACTATTCCTTTAAAATGAAAATAATCATTCATAAAGTTCAAAAAGGTTGAAGCGAATTACTAGGTGGATGTTTTTACTTTATCTGTCATCATAAGCGTCTCAAGTCCAGGTGACTCTTCTTAGAGTAGAGCGCTATCGGCTGCTCAAAACTAAGCTCAGAGTGTCTCCATGCGTCCAGAAGACCTCAGGATCGGCCCTGATGCTGGCTGGCGCTGAGGGCAGGTATGACAGCAGTCCCGGACCGCGCCGGACACAGCACTATCTGTGCAGCAGCACGAAGGCCTCCAGGCGCTCGGGGATGTTCCCGCGGAAGGCCAGGCCGTGTTTGATGATGGCTCGCGCCGCCAGACACTGCAGCGTGGTGTGGTTGATGGGCTGGATCAGGTTCTTGGCCAGCTCCTTCTGGTCCAGCAGGTCGCAGGCCGTCTGCTTCAGGGAGTTGGTGCTGTCGAAGTGCGTGCCGCAGGAGATCAGCAGGTTCATGATGTCCGGGTGGTTGTTGGAGGCGGCCACGTGCAGAGGGCTGTTGTCGTCCTCGTCTCGGCAGTTGACGTCCGCTCCGCACTCCAGCAGGATGGAGGTCACCTGGAAGGAGGGGAACTTGCAGACGGGGTAGCGGCCCACGCAGGTGGTGTTCCTGTCCACGGCCAGGTGCAGCGGGCTGAAGCCGTTCTTACCGCACGCCTGCAGCTTCAGGAACTTGTAGATGGTCTCTTTCTTGAAGTGGTCCTGCTCCACGGTGCACGGCACCTTCTCCAGCAGACAGATGAGGTGCAGGATGATGGACAGCACCTGTCAATCACAGAGGTTAGGAACCGTGTGAGTCGAGTCAACACACATCGCTAAATCTCCATCAGCTGTTTTCAAACGGAGCGGCAGTAAACACACAGAGCCGTAGATCCCTGACACGCTACGCTATATCACACTCAGTATTGGAAACGAATCAGCTGTGAAACTGGACGTGATACTGCGTGGCCTGTCCGGGATTCACTCCCACTCCGGTTGAAAACAGCTGATGGAGATGAACCCTAACAGTGGATTTCAGCACTGCCCGGTTAACACTAATGTTTATCATTGTATCTTAGAATTAATTCATTTATTAATTATTTACGCTTGTGGCGAGAAGCCATGTAATAAGCAGGATAATGCACAGCCAGCAGAAAAAAGCCCTTCAGGCTCCGCTTTGCGTCGGGCTGCTGATAAACCTGTCGGGCTTTATTCTGTGATAACCGTGCATCATCCCTCACACATAACACTATATAACAGTATGACTTCTGCTTCATTCTGAGATATGAAAGTCTCATCACAATCAGTTATTTCTAAGACCTGACACGTTACGAAATTTGGAGAGAAAGACAAAAGGTTTATTTGTAAACCAGCTCTCTCTCTCTCACACACACACACGCACACACACACTCACTACTCCAGTACAGCCCTGACCAAACCAGTTCCAGATATAAAAAGTAGTTCCTCATTTAGTGATGAACTCCTTGTTTTCACGTTCACTTTCCACTGTGCCGCTCACAGAGGAAGACTAAACATCACTGAACACCAAAGTCTAAAATCCTGGTCAGAAATCCACATCAGTCATGATGTTTCCATCGGGTTGTTTGTGTAGGATGAAGCACTGTGCCCATTCTCCATGTGATTTAAGATATAACGTTTGACTGTATTGTGACGTATTTTCAAACTAAGCGCCTGTAAAAACTAGGAAGTAAAACTGTAGGGCAGACGTGATTTCACAACAACATCAGGACGATTAGAGAGGATTCAAAATAACAGATCAGAATAAAACACATTTAAAAGTAACAAAATGTTTTATTTTATTCTGACTTCAAGGAGACTTAGACGTGTCGGGTTTAGAGAGAACTAAAGATTACAGACAGTCCAAAAGAGAAATGAGCGAACATGAACATGTTGAGATCACACCCTCTCTGAGTCATCACAATCACAAAAAAACTAAATACTTCAATGCATCTTGGATTTCCATTACTCATAGCCAAGTACTTCCTTGATAGCACAGCAAAAGCTTAGCAAAAAATACTACGACCCTTTGGTCATTTTGAGCATGATGCTAACGGTCTAATCAGATTCAATGATTTATGCTAAGCTAATGCTAAAAGTACTCCATCAGACCCAGAGATCGGCTGAATAGATCTGAAAAAGGTAAAACGCAACTGTTTAACTCTAGGGGAGATAGAAAACGAGCCCATTCCTTTAACTTTGAAAATGATCTGAGATTATCTACTGTTATATAGCTTGAATGTTGTTGTTTCTGTTGCGACATCGCTGAAATAGAAACTATAATAATTTTGAGCATCACAGCTAGTCAGGGCAAAAACTCTCGACAAGATAGCTGTTATTGTGCATCGTGGCGCTGAGTGTAGTTAAGACACGTATTAGGCTGACGATACACGCAGAAACTCACGATTAATACTGCAGGGCAACTTTGCCATCAATGGTCAACCAGGTGTTACCCAGGGGCCATGACCAATCATAAGTATCCAGCCAGAAATCGGTTACCTATTTTCATTGAGAAAGCAAAAAATAAATAAATAATTGTGCCCTGTGACACAAATTTCACCATTCGATTCTCATTCACAAGCGATTCAATTCGATAGATTATTTAGGATATATCGGGTGCAGTACATGCCATAATTTCATGCCAAAAAAATATAAGAGAAAGTTACACTTAATGAAGTTTTTAAAATAAAGTTACAATTGCATAATATTTATACTTCAGTATATATTTTTTCATGAATATAAACAATGTTGGCTGTCATTAAAAACTTGAGAGATGTATTCAAACAAATTAAACATTGGAGAACAGTAACATTTATAATGAATATCTTATGTTATAGATTTATCAAAATGTCCCTCTCTACAGTTTATTTTTCTGTCTGAATAATGAGTTTAGGGTCACAAAATGTATTTTTCTGAGGTAGCCTGAATGTGACGTTATACAGACGTCTCTGAGCGGCTGAACACTGAACCTGAGACAGGATACGGATTGTGAAGTTGTACTCTCTATTTTAGCTTACCTAGTCTTAAAAAGTTAGTCACCCGTTTTTTATTTAACTGCATTTTTAGATTGGTCTTATTTGTATTGGACTGTTCACCCCTTGGTATCTGCTAGTTGGTCAAACTCGTTCTAAAGTCTTAACAAGGTGACTGCTTTCACACCTGGCCCATTGTTTCCGAATCTGGTGTGTTCCCCTCAGCTCGATTTGTTTGGGAATATGTGACCGTAGCAATCACACTCAGAACCACAGCAAAACATTCAGTCCATAATCACCTAAACAAGGTGGTCTCGGCTCGGTCTCGGTTGTATTGAGACAGCAATCCTATCTAAACTGTGTCAGAGAACCCTAAGCTGATGCCAGGTGAGACACAGGGCCCGTGACCGATCCAGATAGAACTTCCCTACCCTTTCTTAGGGAGAAAGTGCACAAACAACACCACTCAAAAAGGTTAACCCTTGTATCATCAGCCTCAGGGTATTATTCCCCCTCAGGTATACCCCTAAATCAAAACACAGGAAAACAAGAGAATAAGACACCTTGCTGAGCTGAGCCGGATCCGGGCCGGGCCGAGGCTGCTTGACGGCTCGCTCGATCTCTAGCACGCTCTTGCTGAGGATCTCCATCAGCTCCTGGAAGGACACTGAAGTTCCCAGAAGGCCCTTGGCTCGGTCCTGCAGCATGAAGGAGAAGAGCTCGGCGAAGGACAGCAGGCTGCTGGCAGTCATGGGGCTGAGCGGGTCCAGGTTGCTCTGCTGCATGTCCAGGGCGTACTTCCACAGCTTGATGCAGCGCTCGAAGTTCCCAGAGTCGGCGTAGACGGCCCCTCGGTAGCGGATGTAGTAAGACGTGTCGGGGTGCGAGGGCCCGAGGATGCGCTCTCGGATCAGCAGCGCCTGCATGCGCATGTCGTCGGGGTCAGCGATCAGGCCGTCCAGCTCCTCGAACGAGTTCACCTCTTTGCTGTAGTCGTAGGCCGGCACCAGCTGCTTGGGCTCGTCCTTCAGGAGCACGTGGTTGGGCTCGCTGTGCCGCAGATCCATGGCTCTCTTCCAGTACTTCAGGGCTCCCAGCAGGTCTCTCTTTTTGTCCACGAAGGTGGCCCCCAGCAGCTCCAGGGCATTGATGCGCTCAGTCCGGCCCGTCTGAGGGTGCTGCGTCAGGAAGTCCACGATATTGGTGTGACCCGTCACGCTGGCGGATAGCAGCGGCGTCATCCCGTAGCCGTCCTTCTCCATGGAGGCACCGTACTTCAACAGCATCTTCATGATCTCCAAGCTCCCGGACTCAGCGCAGTCGTGTAAAGCCGTGTTACCTTCAAGACAAGAGACACATCCATAAATATGATACTAGAGTCACTGAAGACAAACAGAAAAGTTTTGGTTTGACTGTATTTATTCGTGGAACCAGAGACATCTAGAATCTGAAACGCTCATTATTTTCAACACTCTGCTTCACATGAACTATTGTCTGCTATCAAACTCAATGTACACTGAACTGACTAAAGCTGAGTAACGACATTCATCTCTGAACTTGCTTCAAAATTCGGAGAAATTCACACTATTGACCTGAACTGAATCGACACTGAACTAACCTGATCTGAAAAAATGACTCTCTTGTCTTTTAGAGCTGATTTACAGCAGAATCTGAACAGAAACTCTCCATTATTAATTCCTCTTGATCTCCGTGAAGCTGCTTTGTATGAAGTGATGCAGAATTTCTTTCAATTTCATGTTTGTTCTTGTTTCAATCCAAATTTGCTAATTTAACTTATGCCCAAAATTGGAATATTTGAATAATTTAAAACATTTGAGAATAAAGCATCCAGCAAAATAAAAAAACAAAAAAAACAACTTCCTAATAAAATGACACCAAATATCAAGAAAACGGTAATTTTCTGCAGCAGAAGAAGTGCATTCTTTCCTATATAATAAAATCCTTTCCAGCACAGAGCATGCAGATGAAACACAAACACCCATGTTATCCAGCAGGACACCTGCTGTTTGGGAAACTCAGTTCTAGTTATTCGCGTTGAACTCAGTTCTTAAACCGAACCTCTCTGATGACAGACTCCAGCACTTTGACCAAAACAATATTTCAGAGGCTGTGCAATGGTTAGTCCAGGTACGCCATACCATTGCTCAAAATGTCACAAGACTTTGTTAAATGTTTTTCCATTATAGGTCATGCACATGTTTTGGTATTTTGATTAAAAAAAACTGTATCCAGCTCATCTGGGTGTTTTCATGAGCATATAATCAGGTGTTCTGGATGCTTTGTTTCCATCCAGCATTTTGTTTTGCGATATCCCAAAGTACGGATAAAAATATGTGGATGAAAACATGGCTAATGAAGTTTAAAAGTAGAGTAGGTGCTTTCTGAGAGGCTAGCAATAGCAAGCTAGCTATGAAAGCATCCGTGTTAATCACTCAATAATAATAATAATAACAATACAGTAATAACTCGCTCTGCATCATTGTAGGACATTTCCACATCGACAGAATCCAGTCATAAACATAACATTTAGAATATAACGTGGAATGTTACGGAATTTGACAGATTCCTTAAGAGAAACTATCATCATATCATACAAGCTACAAACAGAAAATAAGGTCAGCAACCCGTCAAAATAAAGGTCTGATTTCATTTGAAGAAACTGGAAAAGAAATACTACTGTGTAATAATAATACATATTATTTAAACATTATTTTAAACAAATATTATACAGTAAGACAGTATTAGTAGTAGTATTGTTAATACTTAATGAAACGTGGAATCCAAAAAATTAATGGAAAACTGAATTTGGTACAAATAGAACTGAAAAAAAATTAATTGAGCCTTAAAAATTTAGCAAAAATAAACCATACTTTTTTAGAATAAATACTGAATGAAAAAGAACAAAAAAACTAACAAAAAACTCAGACTTGAACCATATTTAATACTTAGTAAATTAATAAAATACTGATAAATTATTATAGATCTATTGATCATTAAGGTTAGTTCATATATATATATATATATATATATATAAAAAGTATTATTTACAGTAAATAATGAATTAACACTCTAACAAGGAGCAATACGTCTACAGCTTTCATTCATTTATTAATTTCATTCAGTAATTATTTGGGGAAAAAACAGCACTCTTTGTGTGAAACTGATTATCTATATGAAGTGGTGTAAATATATACATTTTCTGCCCCCAGGTCTTGAATTTGTGATCCTTCTAAAAGTGTTTTATTAGACGGGATCATGCAGTGCCAGAACACACTAGACTAGACTTCATCACGTCAGGTACGTGTGCACACAGCAGGTGGTTAAAACAACAACTGCAATATTACGGCAGAAGACAAACATGGCACATTACTAGCCTCACCTTTCACGCTCTTCCGATTAACATCGGCTCCTTTCTCCAGCAGGTACTGCGCGATCTCCTTGTGTCCTTTATAGCAGGATATCATGAGGCAGGTGTGTCCGTGTCTGTTGGCCACTTCCAGGTCCGCTTTGTGCTCCACCAGGTATCTGACTATGTCCAAGTGTCCGTCGAAGCAGGCGGCTCTGAGCGGGGTAGAGTTCGTCAGAGTGGTGTTGTTCACTGAGGCGCCGTGACCCAGCAGAGACTGGACGACCTTCAGGTGTCCGGCGGCTGAGGCGGCCCACAGCGGCGGCGCTCCCTCGATGATCTCCCCGTCGAAGTTGACCGATCCGCCGACCTCCACCGGCGCGCAGCAGCACTCGATCAGGTACTCCACCAGCTCCAGGTGTCCGTAGCGGGCGGCCATCAGCAGCGGCGTCGCTCCGTTCGTCTTCTCCGCCATCAGCTTCATCACGTCGTGATCGCTCTTGTTCTCTAAGAGTTTCTGGAGGAGCCTCAGCTTGCCGTCTCGGGCGGCGTTGAAAACAGCGGTTTTTAAATCCATGGCATAGGGTTGCCCCGCGGCTCCGTCCTGCAAACAGCCAGATCAGACTCTTCAATACAAGCGTTTATCATGCGTTTCTATGAACAAACTGTCATCAGAAAGTTTAGATGCCGTTTCTCATCTCTATCTTATGTTTCTATTAGTTGAGTTTACAGCAGTAATCAGGAAACGCTTGCTGCTGTTCCATGAGCGCCCCCTGCTGTCAGAGAGTCTCGTTCAGCTCATCTGCTATTCTGCTTCCTGCTTTTTTAAAAACACTAGTATTTCCAGCAGCTAAAACATGGTTTAAAGTCAGTTCTATCCTCTGCTGTAGGATGTCGGGAGGACAAATCTGTTTATTTCAAACATTAATTTTGCCATTGATTGTATTAAGTGAGATTTTAGTGCTCTGTGATCTGATCTGATCATCGGAGTCTGTCTCAGTTTATTTCTTCATGTCTTTCCAGACAGACTGATGATGATCAGATCAGGTAAAATCTCACTGGATTATTACAATTAGGTGACACACTGCAGTAAAAACAGAAATAACTGACTTAAACCATTTTTAGCTGATTAAAATACTAGTGATGTAATAATTTTGTATTACTTATACAGCTTCACAAAGAAATGTGCAGCATTTTGCCAAATAAATAATAGTAGGGCACATTTGTATTTATAATTTGTCTTAAAACTCTTTTTTTAAAGATATAAATGTGTGAAAACCATATAGTGAAATCACTTCAGAGTCGTCGTCCGGCCTCATGAGTTGACCTAACTTTAACAACTCTTTTTGTGAATGGTTCTGTCATGTCTTTCCAAACCCACATGACTGACAGTCTTCAAAAAGAGCTCCGTTTTTGAGCAATATCCTGACATTCACAACCCACACGACAAACTAAAACTAAAACTTCCAGCTTGTAATCTGGAGCTGTTCCTCACAGATCTGTCTTATGACTTCAGAAGACAGGGAATGTATTGCACAAGTCAGTACTCATGATATTCTTCAGTATCCTCCGCTGAAGAAAGAAAGTCACGCATGAGGCTGAGGAAATGATGATGACACAATTAATCTTGAACTGTTCCTTGAAGGTGTTTATGCGTCAGGTAAGGTAAGTGAGCAATCAAACCAGCGGCCTATTGCATAAACTGCTCAGACTAGTCCTAAAAGCTAGTCATCCAGTCATAAAAACACCTATTTGGAATCTGAAAAGTACCACTTGGTTAACTGCTAGTTATTCAAACCTACCCACGTTTACACAAACGACCCCTTCAGGAATTTCTGTAATATTTAGCTTATTTTGATCCAGGTAAGTTTTTTTGTGTCTTATTCCCAAACTACTTACAGTAGATAATCCATAAACGGATATGAAATATCGGTGGAGTGTATATGACTTCATCACGTGATCAGAAACATGAAACTAGCACAGCTTTGTATTTAATCACCTAGCCTACTATATATACATTATAATGACGATCAGCCGTGCGGTTTAGAGTCATTATATATATATAACGTTACAGATATTTGGCCGATCACTATCAATAAGTAGGATCACCATCAGTGAAGTGTTCACTCTCCGAGGCTCTGTTGACATCCAGCACGGCTAGCTCAGAGTTAGCATTACAGGTGTTTCACGTTAGATTTTAACCTCAAACAACAGCGTTTAACCAGTACTCTCTCCTGCCACAGACAGACCCGTGAAGCGGATCATTATCGTGTCGTTTTCTGTCGTTAATTAGCGCTTCAGATCGAAGGCCGCACTCACCGCTTGCGCTGGGTCCCTCACGGTCGTGATACTGTCCGTTAAAGGCCGTTTATTCGCGTTGAACGACAGGTCCACAGGCACACAGACTGCGAAGGTAACGTTACTTTAGCTCATACCGAGTCCAAATCATATATAACGATAAAAATAGCGCGTCGCTGCGGCTCTTGCCTCCCCCGCTTCCTGTAACATCGAGGTCCTCTTCATTAAACACACTCGAAGGGTGTTCCGCGAACTCCAGAGCCTCACGAATCCGACATTATGCTGATTTTAAGTCCATTTCTCGGTTCTGTCGTTCAGATCTTGACGAACGCTGCTCCGCTGCTGATTTTCCCGTCGGTAACAGTGGCCCGAATGTTCCGCCCCTTCGCGTGTGATTGACGGGCAGGCGGACCAATCGCGGCGTCGCTCAAACGTTTGCCATTTAAAGGTAAATGAAAAGAGTCACGACGCGAGCGCTTTTAATAACGCGGCGCGTGAAGAGCGACCGGAACATTCCCGGAGACTGACGAAACAGTCCGGTGTTTTACTCCTCAGCGAGCTTCAAAAAACCGATTCACAGAGAAATCATCGAGGCGTTATAGATTAATCTTCCTCAGATTTGTCTGTTCACTGCAATATGGGTGTTCGCCAACAGCGCCCGCTAGAGGACTGAAGGGGAATATACTGTAATATCATACTGTGCGTGTTCATATTACAAGCCCATTTTAACCAATTCCAAACCACGTTAATATTAATAAGTACTACTGATTTTATATAAGTGTATATATAATTGTTAACCAGTGCTAGGAAAGGCTAAAACAGTCATATTGTGTCCCTATAAAGACCGTCATATTATTGCCTTATGAATAAATTATAATTTGAATAACATCGATCTTAAAGTTGTCTTTGATTAAAAAACAAAACACCTAGTGAATTTCAATCATATTTACGTTTTTATTTATATAATAATAATATAATGTCCAGCCTGTCGAGTCAGAAAACTAGAGGCTGGACACATTTAGTGAATATAGTGATAGTGACAGCAACTGATGTTTAAGCTGAAGAAGTGGTGTATTTAAACTTTTTAAATATTACATATTCATAAATTGTTGTTCATCAAATGTTTGGTCCTTATTCTCATGTAATTTGGCTCATAATTGCTTAGATTTATATACCTAAGGTTGTATGCCATATATTTATATACCAAAATAGTTTTTCAATTTTTTATAGCTCCCTATTATGATTACACAAGAATTAATAATTAAAAAAAAAAAGTGTTATGATGTCCAAAAGGTATGACCCCACAAAAAAGCCTTTCTCAGGTGTGCATAATTAATGTCTTTTGTGAAACGTGCCAAAAATAGATTTAACTCACTCGTTTATTAAATGTGCACATATTTCTGCTTATTTCAGTTGCTGTAAACAAAATCATGACAGTAAAGTATTTTAAAAACAAAAAAGGATTTATTATGCATCCCTGCTTTCTGTGCAGTCGCTCTGCTGGGAATCATAGGTTTCTCATCATGCATCTTAGAAGAAAGTATAATTGGTAAGATGTGCACTTAAAAAGAAAAAGAAGAGTCTTTGAGACGTTCCTCCAGACATTTATTAACCAATTCAAACATGAATTAATGAACCGCTAATAAAAAGAAACACCTAATAAAAAAACACACCAATGTCATGAAAAGAAAACGACGACTAAGAAACAAGAGCAAAGATGCCTGTTTTGTACAACATAAAGCAAATAAAGCTCTCTCACATTCCAACATGAAGACTGAACAGCTGAACTACGTCTCGAGTGATGAGGATGATGATGATAATACAATCAGAAGAGTATAAACTGTGTGTCACGCAGGTCTACAGTGTCTGTACATCTTTTAACATTCACACACATGTAAAGAGTCAACACACACAGCCACAAAATAAATAAAGCAGTTTAATTTTCAGCGCTGAAATACTCTGCTGGATATGAGCTGAGGATCACACACAGGACTAGTGAAACAAGCGCAGGGCGTTTGTTTAAATAACTCATATTCATATAAAACACCTTCGACGTGGCCCAGTGTGAGGAGGAGTTATGACCCCACGCGGGTCGTAGTGGTTTTCTTGTCTGAGAAGAAGCTCCTGAGAAGAACCACCTGACTGATGCTGACCACCAGCAGGATGAAGGCCTCCCCGATGGACCAGAAGGCCACTCTGGTGTTCAGATCCTCGGCTCGGCTGCGGCCCTGCGCCTCTCGCAGACGGAAGTGTGTCTGGTAGTCGATCACGGACTTCAGGGCCTCGTGAATAGAGACGCAGGCCGATTCCATCTGAAACAGAGAAGCAGCAGCTTCAGACAGCGACTCGGTTACAGTGAGGCCAGAACATTACAGCACTGGTATCCTCAACAGCTGAAACACTGCATCTTCTGCTGGAGGGTGTCAGGAGGAAATATCACTTTACGTTTACAAACATTCATTTTGCCATTACTAGCAATAAGAGTGAGATTTCTGAGAGTCTGTGTGGAACGACATGAAAACACAGAACAAACGGAGACAGACTCAATCCAGAAGAACTGTGTCTCCGAGACGCTTCGAGAAAGATTCCTGCAGAGCTCCAAGACTGTTAAAAGTTTGCTGGTATCTTTCTCGAAGCGTCTCGGAGACACAGTTCTTCTGGATTGAATCTGTCTCTGTTTTATTACAATTAATGGCCAGATGACACACTCCAGCAGAAGATAGAAATAACCATTTCTGATCACTCTGTATACGCAGCACCCCTCCAGCCCATGTTCCTGGGGCTTAGGCACAGATCGAGTGCAATTCTTCACCTGTGTTAAAGCCGTCACTCGGTTCTCGTTAGGGAACAGCGGAGGGTCGTCTCCGACCTGGAAATCGAAGTAGACGGTCTTGTGTGTGAAGGTGGAGAATTCGTTGCTGAAGCAGAACTTGTACGTGCCGTTTCTGGAGGCGGTGAAGGTGAAGCTGTCGTACTGCTTCTTCATCTCTTTATAAAGAACCGTCCCATCCGGGTCCTCCAGACGACAGTCCACATCATAGTGACCGCCGGTGACCACCTGAGGAACGAGTCAAACACACACCGCTACTACACTGCTTCAGCCAAACTCTAAACACGCCCACTGCACACAAACACAACACACTTCTACAGGCTCTTTAGAAACCATTACTAGACCAAGCAAAGCAAACATATCTATTGAAGGGAACATAACACATCAATATCATCTCTGAACATGAATGTCTAGGAAGCGCAGAATGAGTTGTATTATGAAAATGAAAATCAAATCAAGTACAAATGAAAAATAGCTAAACTAGAATAAATAGAAACTGCTGCTATCGTTTGATCACTCTGCATTATTCCTGAATTACATTGAGAAAAAAAACGAGAGAAGACGTTTACTACGAAACCGAAACAAATTAAGTTACGTTATGAGCAAAACAAGAACAAACCTGCCGACGTAACAATCTAAACTACTTCCATTTCTCACTGACAGATATTTGTTCTGCCAGTCACTCTCTCTAACCCTAACTCTACACACTCTCTCTAATCCTAACTCCACACAGTACCTGGAACTCTAAATCTACACACTCTCTCTAATCCT
>JAUCMS010000145.1:966209-976859 GCA_032357445.1 Enteromius radiatus | reverse complement strand
TGTTTGTACTCTCCTGTTTTCACTATTAAAACACTCAGCACTTGGATCCGACTGCTTCCCTTGCTCATTCGTTACAGTATGCTAATACTGTAAGGGTTAGGTGTATGTGTTAATAACACCACATTAATATCATGCTGGGAGCAAAGTCTGATATGTGGAAGTTTTCTCTTTTAAATGATAGCAGTTGTTTTAATGGGAGGCAGTAAAATCTGACTAGAGAAATACACACTTCTATAACGATGAATGTTTGTGTGTATATACTATATATTCTATATCGTGTAATATATATACAATACACTCCAATCCACTGAATATGGGTGGTTGACAAATAAAAATGAGACTGTGTTGTATGATGTGACAGCAAAAATAAAAACAAACAAAACCTTGAGGAAAAAGTATCTTCATTCTTAGAGTTAAAAATAGCTTGAGCGGGCTTTATCTTCAATGTTATCATTTTATTTTTTACATTGTTACATTTTTATGTCACACCATGCTACACATATATAGTCAATATATTTACACAATATATAATTCTGTATTTACAGAAGATGTTACATTTCTACATTATATTAAAGGAGTCATGTGATGTTGCTAAAAATAACATTATTTGTGTATTTGTTGTTTATGCGGTTTAAGTTTCAAAAAACACATTATTTTCCACATACTGTACATTACTGTTTCTCCTCTAAGCCCCGCCTCCTGAAACGGCTCATTTGTACAAAGCGAGCTGTGCTCTGATTGGCCAGCTATCCAGTGCTCTGTGATTGGCCGAATACCTCAAGCGTCTGATGGAAATGCTCCGCCCCTTACCTTACCGGCACTCTGTGACGTAGAGAAGTGGAGGCGTGTTTAAACGAGTCGTTTTAGGAGGTGTGGACAAGTCATAACTTTATAAAGAATATCTCTTTGGTTCTGAGACTTTAATCTCTGTATCTTCAGGATCTTATCTCTAACAGCTCCAAACACTCAGCAGAGGAAGAAGACTTGAAATCACATCATATGTCATACCTCTTTAATATAAATAAATGAATGCTTTAGAGAGGGTTTAAGCTGTAAGAGCTGCAGGGTGTTTTAACGGTACAAAGACCTCTTATGTGTCATGACCTTTTAATACCTGTTCAGTGCTAACGGATCAGTTCTGTGGAAATCTTTATGTCAGTCTGTTATTGATGGTGTGATCATGTCTGGAAGCACTTTGAGGTCATAAACTTGCTAAAACAATAGCGGTCGAGCACACGCCGCTTCATGTGAATGCGCCTCTTGATACTCTCAGCAGATTGGACTCGAGGGCGAGAGCAGCGTAAACCCAACGAGAAGAGACAAAGAACTGAGTGCCGAGTCAGACAGAGAGAGCCAGTGTCTGTGAAGAATGAAGAACGAACTCAAGACACTGGAGACGTCTTCAGCAGAACACTGAGATCACTGAGGAGCTTCACAATGACCCTTCAGCTGCTCTCTCTCTCACACACACACACACACACACACACACACCATCTGATCCCACTCTTCATCATTATTTGCTGCCACTGCTTTAATTATATATAAGAGGTCATTTAATGCGATTTACAGTTTCACATTTTTAGCAGTTTGTCCAATCACAACACACTCGGCCAGCAGCTGACCAATCAGAGCCCTTCATGTAGGTCTTAAGGGAGGACCTTCACAGAAACAGGCCATTTTTATGCCAGCACTTAAACCCTTGCTTGTTCAATTTGGTAAACGAACATTAAACTCTTCGATTAGTTTTCACTTAAAACAAATGGATTTTCTAGACAAGTAAAAATTATTGTCTTGTTTTAGAAAAAAACAAGTGAAAATGCAAAATAATCTCCCAGTGGTGTTATCTATAATCTTATTTCAAACAGAAAACACGATTATTTTGTTTACAGCATCGGTAGATTGTTTAGTTTGTGCTGCAGGAGAAGGATGAGGATCTTCTCAAGGTAAAGGAACATCTGTGTGTGTGTGTTTTCACCTCCCTGCATTGTCAGCATTATTATGGAGGTGGGCGGGGCTGTATGCAAATCATGTCACAGCTGTAGGACACCTGGGATGGAGGGGGAGGAGCTCATTCATTATGGATGAAGCTGCTACTGCTGCTCTCTTTTCAGCTACACTAACCTACATACATGAGAACACACACACACACACACACACACCCCCCCCAGCTGTGACATCACTTCCTACCGCTGACCTCTCCAGGGATCCTCAGTGTCATGAATGAGCATCTGACCTTTGTGTCAATGACATGCAACTTTCACTGAAATCGAATGCTGAGCATTATTCATACATAATTCTGTGTCTGGAGCAGAGCAGCACAGGTGTGTTTGCAGAAATAGACAACAATACACTGTATGGGTCAAAATTATACAAAAATCATTAGGATATTTATTTTTATTAGGAAGATATTGTACATTTACCATAAATATATCGAAACTTCATTTTTGATTAGTAATATGCATTGCTAAGAACTTTTTCTTTTGCTCCCTCAGATTCCAGATGTTCACATTTGATAAATCTGACCCTTACGACTGGTTTATGGTCATATTTCAGATGAAGCATTAGTGCTTTAGAATAATAAGAGTGCTATAGCTGATGTGTTAATGAAGCTCAGCAATGAAGCGTGCGGTCATTCTGAAGAGCTGCTGTTAACAGGATTCAGCGGCGCTCTGGAAATCATTTCCTCAGAGACAGAAAATCCATCTGACCTTGGTCTCGGGCTGAAATGAGCTCTTAAGAGGAGCGGGGCTGTTCTCAGAGCACCTGATCCCTGAAGATCAATCTCAGCCTCCTCGTCAGATAACAGATCACATCAGACTCATCTACATTTCACACAATTAGAAAACAGACACAATTTAAAGATAAATGTTTCCTTGTTAATCTGCACGTCATACGATCAGTAACTGAAGTTAGAGAACTGTGTGAATGTGTTGATAAATTATTCCAATATTAGCATACAATCTCAGGGCAACTTCAAAATAATCAATTAATTAGTGCTGTCAAACAATCATGATTTATAGCATTCAAAATAAAAGTTTGTATACTATATGTGTACTTTGTATATTTATCATGTGTATATATACATTTAATATTTATATAAATGAAATGTAAATACAAATACAAATTTAAATACATGTAAATATTTTCTAAATATACTACTGTATGTGTGTGTAACAAAAATACACAGAACGCACACAAATAGTATGCAAAGAAAAACGTTTATTTGGACGTGATTAATCATGATTAATTGTTTGACAGCACTAAACAGAACACACATTGTTTAAGTTATTACATCATAAGCACATTTTGTGATTGAGATTGTTTTTGTGATGTTTCTGCCAACATTCAAACAATGTTATTTTTACTCAAAATCTAATATTTTAGAATGTTTACTTTTAATATTCCCACTTTATTTGTTGTGATTAAAGTTAAAGGTGACAAAAGTGTCTCTGAATTGTTCTCATAACTTTATTTTCACTCCGAATATAACATTATTTTAACATTTATTTTCAGTATTGTAAGAACATTAGTGTTCAGTCTTCTTGTGATTAGAAGGTTATTTAAAGGTTACAGAAATGTTTCTTCAAGTCAACACAACATCAAAAGGATGTTCAGAAAACACTGAGCGAAGACTTTGAGAATGTTAAATTTGAGTTCCATAATCTTCACTTTAAGAACGTTACTTAACAGTGACATAACTTTAAAATGTTCTGTGATAAAACTAGTTCCCGGCAGCAGAGATAAAGCACGGCAAACTCCTTCAGGAGACGAGGTCACGACCTTCAGCAGAAAACTCCCAACAAACCCTGCTGACTGTGACAGACGATCTGAAGCGCGACGGAGAGCTCAGAAAGACGTCTCAGACACGTTCGCACAGGCTTGCAGGCTCTTTGTTGTGTTTGGAGGGATTGGAGCGGCTCGTATCACTTCAGCAAACGCTTCTCAAGCAGCTTCACGCTCTTTACGCCTGAGAGTCTTTACAAGCTGAGGCAAAGTAGAGCATCTCGTTTTCATCCCAGAGCCAGCCGCTTTATCCCCGAGCGCCTCGGCTTACATCCCTCCATCGCCACGGTCCAGGGATTTACTCTACGCCGGAGGTCTGAGCATCACCTGGTCGTGATCTTCATCTTTACTCTATAGTTTACTGTAGACTCGTGGAAGTGTGATGAGCTGCTGACACCATCAACACAGACCGACCACTGAACACTTCATGTTGAAATATGCAAATAAGGCATTATTTAATCAAATATTGCTGCAGCTCAAACATTAGTTTGATTCCCAGGGAACGCATTACTGATCAAACATATGACTTGAATCTGCTTTAGATAAAAGCATCTGCTAAATGCATAAATATGACACAATCATAAAGTGATGGAAAGAATACTAAGAAATATTGCACAACTTAGTACAACTTAGTAATTAGTAATATGCTTTGCTAAGAGCTTCATTTGAACAACTTTAAAGGAGATTTTCTCAATATTTAGTTTTTTTTTTCCACCCTCAGATTCCAGATTTTCTAATATTGTCTTATCTTAATCGATGGAGAGATTATTCATTCAGCTTTCAGATGCTTTATAAATCTCAATTTAGAAAAATCACTTGTATTTCTATAGCTCTTTTATCAATACAGATTGTAGCAAAGCACTGAACATTATCAGATAGGAGAACAGAGTGATGGTAATGAATAATGACCAGATTAAACTATTTATTTATCAAACGCAGAGACGCTCTCTGTAATCAAAACCACGATAATCACTCATGACTGGTGTTTGTGGTCCAGGGTCAGTGCATATGTAGATTTTGCAATAATTTCCATCCACTACCATCATATAAATACCTAAAGACTAAATAAAGACAGGTTAAAAACGTTCTGATTTAGTTGGCAGTTAAAGTTTTCGTCCAGAAGGGGTTTTGGATTTCATTTTTCACCACTCTTTAAAATCGGACTTTTATTACGATGAAAATATGATCAGGGGTCGCACTGAAACATCTCGAGAGTGAAATGCCACGGCTTGCGAATGTGATTTATTACGAGACACTGACTCATCCTCTCAGTGACAGGTTCAAGTCATACAGCGCTTCCTTCAAAAGGAAGTTAATGTGATTTATTCAGGACCTTCTGTGAGGTTTGACTCAGGCTGACGCCGATGAAACGGCTGTTTTACTCAGCGACACGAGTGAAACGAGTCTGACAGCACTCATTAGCAGATATCAGATGCTTGTGAATCAGTGGCGTTCGCTCAGATCTGCATCGCAACAGTAAACAATCAAGTTCTGGAGGTCAAAGCCATTGTGTGTGTTTCAGTCTCTGTTTACAGAACACAAAGCGGGTAGTTAGTAACCGGTGAAGACAAGAGTCTTGAGTGAACAGAGCATGTTGAGACAAAGGCAAAGGACACCTGAGACCTTTAAACTCTTAATCTGTCATCGCGTCTGAAGACGGGCGTCTGGAAGGGCCACACGGGCTCCAGAGCGATTCTTATCGGCGTGTTTATTCACGGTTAGAGACACCAAACAGTCGCGTCTTTGCTGCGGAGCTGCCAAACCCTCATGTGACGTCCGGCTCACCTTCCACAAAAAACACAAGCTCCGTGACAAGAGTCTGAAACCTTTTTATTACTTTTTTCCATTTATTAAAGAGAATTTCTTTACAACATACATTTAGCTGTGAATCAGACGTGGGAGAGGGCCGGTGACAAAACCGTATCATACAAGAGTACAAACTCTAGCGGCGTCTAGAAAGGCACCAGAGCTTGGGAACCCCAGGCTCCGTTCGCTACGGCCCCAAGCATTGGGTGACATCTACAAAGCCAAAACTTGAGATTTCTGGACGTCAAGTTCAATAAAACGTGTGTCAAAAAGGTTAAATAACAATCCCTCGTATTACGTCACAACCATAGAGCTAGAAAATTATATTAATCGGAATCTGTCACAAACATTGAAAACATTAATCTGTTTCCTAATATTATCGGAGTGCATATCTACACAGGAGCCAGCCTGTATTCACTGCCTAAAAACTGTGTTTGATCATATACATTAGAAAGCTTGTGTGTGTGTTTGGGAGAAACGTCATATCCGATTCGTTCGTGGGTTTTTCTCTTATTGCCTCGAAGCAGCCCGATATCCACAGATACACAACAAGTCATCTACAAACAGTGTAAAACATCATCTTGACTTCGTGAAAAGTAAAAAAAGGACAAAGGAAAACAAAAGCAAACATTCTTCCAGCACGACGAGAGGGCCGATTCGTTGGCACAATCAGAAATCAAGCACAATTTGTGGTTAGCAAAGGGAGTCGACGACAACGACAACACCTACATTCTTCAAATACGCAAGAATTTTTTTTGTTTCTTTTTTATAATCAAACGAGGGAAACAAACGCCATCATAAGAACTACGACAGTTAACAGCTAACAAACGCTTCACTACTCAGGGGTGTAAGGCACAAATTTACAGGTGGAAGGAGAAAAACAGGCTTGTTTGGATGTGAACGAGAGGAAAACGTCCGTCTGAAAGCATCTCTTCGAAGAGGTGAGATCGAGGAGTTCCTGTCTACCCACAAGCCCCTCTGGCACGGCTCGAGAAATACTCCTTCCTCACGGAGTCGTCTCTGACTTTGCTTAGCTAGAGTTAGTGGACAGAAGTACTGGCTCCAGTTTAATGACTTTAAATAGATTAATTCAAATTAAAACCGTCCTTGCCGTCTCGCTCGAGACACTCTCTCTGCAAAAGCACTTTATTAAAAAATAAATACAACCCGCTATTAGTATTAACAGTCACGTGTTATTCAGTCGACGTTTACAGTAGACTCTTGCGCGAAGGCAGAACTCGATTGCTTTCGTCCGGAGCGGCGGCTCTTCACAGTTTACTCCAGCTTCTGCTGCGTCCAAGTGCTTGGTGTCTCTCATAGCTTCTCCGCTGTGCTTTTGGCAACAATGCAGCCAGTTCCTCCTTGTTCCCGGAGATGCATCAGCCTGAGCTCGACATGTTTTACAAAATATACAAAACAGACAAAGTGAGTTGCGTTTCCTGCACACACACAGCTGTACAAAGCAGACGCACTTTCACTCTCCCGATTATGTGCAGGAGTCTCCAGACTTGGCTTTCACGGAAAGGGACGCCAGACTGGGCTTCGGAGGAACGTCCGGCTTGAGATGCCTGGAGAGCGAGCCGTATGAGCTCAGGCTGGGATGGCGCGACAGGCCGAGGATGGGCGGCGGAGAGGTGACGTGCATGGAGTCCACTCGCTGCGGAGCGGGCGGAGGAGGCGTCTCCGCCCGGAAACTGTGGTTCCTGGACATGTGGGATGAGTTGGACGAGTTGGTGTTGTGCTGCTTCTTGAGGCCCGAGCTCATGGGATAGCCACGGCCGTAGACAGACGAATGCACATCCAGCCTCTTTCCCATCTGAGGAACCATGGGGCCCAGAGACGCCTCTCGCTGGGGGACCCTCGGAGGCCCTCTCTCGCTCTCCGGGCTCTTGAGGGTCTTGTATTCCAGCGTGGAGGCCTGGTCGTCGGCTATCTCTCCGCGGTGAGGTTGCTCCACGTACTCGTGCTGGTGTTGGGGCAAAGGCAGCACCACCACGCTCGGGATGTGGCCCGGAGACGCCCGCAGGGGCAGGTCAGTGGAGATGACCGGGGAGCCCATGGAGGGCAGGTCTTTGGTGCAGGCGTTGATCAGATTCTGGTTGCGCTCCCACTCGCGGCTGCCTCGGCTGGGCTTGCGGCGCGGCTGCATGGGTGTGGATTCGGGCGTGGGCAGAGCGGTCAGATCCAGGTGCTGGTCGGCTTTGATAAGCATCTTTCCGTTGGCCAAGCGGCCGTTGTGCATGAGTGGGGTGAGAATGGCCTCGGGCCGGCCGTCCTTGGCTTGTGTCTCGAAGAGCCCCGTCAGCTTGGTGACGCTGTTCATGGAGCCCCGTCGGGACTGGACAGAGTCCTTGTCTTTGCGGCCGGGCAGCTCGAAGTCGCGCCGCCGGTGGTGGTCACACACGCAGTAGACGATGATGCCAGAGAAGATGGCGCCCATGACGAAGGCGAGGATGATGGCAATGGCCAGGAGCGTGACGGGAACCATCTGATCACGGTCTCGGTGGTACGTCTCGCGGATCACCCCTGCAAACAGAGCATTACAGCGCATTACTAAACATTACAAACATTTATCTAGAATACAAAACTAGGGGCGAGCACACAGAAGCACTGCTTTTTCCACAAACACGCACTACATCACTTGGGACCTTGCATTTTTCCCCCAGTCCACTCCTTTTTTCAAAGCAAAAACATGTTCAGTGTGAATCGTCCCTTAAGCAGCAACATGCACGTCGATGCATGCTTCAAATCAGGACTGCTGGATTAACCTGCAGATAAAACTACCGTCTTGATATCTAAAGGAGACCTTCATTTAAACTCATGTCTGGAGCAGTGAGGTATCCTGTGAGACCTACTGTACTGAGAAATGCTCAATAATGTTAGCAAATCAGCGCAGATGACTTAATCTATTTAATAGCTGAGGAATTAGGTTACAATCCCATTCTCATCCAAACACCACAAGCCACAGAATCCTCAGCAGATCAGCCGTTTAAAACACACACAGGTGCTGCTATATTTCCACAGAGGAAAATAAATCCAATGTTTTACAAACTCATAAAACTACTCCATCAGACGAGACACAAGTGCTGTTCACACACACATTAACACACATGTACACTCTCACACACACACACTCCTGTAGTGTGTCCATGTGTTCTGGGGTCTCTCCATAGGTGTAATGGTGTTTCTACTGTACAGACTGTATGTGGTATTGTCCTACACTGACCCTACACCTAAACCTACACCTTACAGGAAACTGTGTGCAGATTTTGAATTTCATAAAACACTGTTTAGTATGTTTTTTAAGCCTTTTGTTTTACGGGGACACAGGAAGTGTCTTCATAAACCATGTTTACATTGTAGCACCCATGTCATTACACACATTTGTGTCCTCGTAAACCACAAATGTCTGAACACACACACACACACGTCTGGCTTGGGACCAGATTTTAGAGATGTCTAATAGACTCTGAGTCTGGTCTTGTTTTGAATGTTGGAGACTCTGCTTGAAGAGCTCCGGATCTTCTGAAGGAGTCTCTCTGAGATGACTAAACGCCGTCACGCGTCTGGCTGAGAAGATCTGAGAGACGTTTCTCTCTTTTTAACTTCACTCTCATTGTTCCTCTCAGGAGACACTCTTCCTCTCAGTCTGTTTGATGTTTTAAAGCATCTCTTTCATGCGTCTACTGTACGATACCCTTGAGAAATGATGCGGCTCTACTGGATTCATTTTCATGTCGGAAAGACTCTTCGTTCACGAAAAGTACCACAATATATTCAGAGCTGTTAGATTTATATGAGACCCTGGAGCACAAAACCAGTCACAGGGTTACTTTTTAAAATTGAGATTTATACATGATCTGAAAGTCTGTTAGGAGAGGACAGCATTAGAAAATCTGGATCTGGAGGAGCAAAAAAATCTAAATACTGAGAAAATCATCTTTAAAGTTGTTCAAATGAAGTCCTTATTGATGCATATTACTAATCAGAAATGAAGTTTTGATATATTTACAGTAGGACATTTACTAAATATCTTCATGGAACATGATCTTTATCCTAATGATTCTTGGCATAAAAGAAAAAAATAATAATTTTGACCGATACAGTGTATTTCTACTAATATCCCTGTGTGTTTATGACTGATTTTGTGCTCCAGGGACACAGATGGTTTATTTATCGAGTATATCTAGACACACGTGACGAGCTAGACCCGTTTGGCTGGAGATCCAGCACAGATGAAGACTCTTCTACATCTCCTGAAGGTTAAAAGCTCTTGGTACTGAGGATGAGGATGAGGAGGGTACCGCCAGCACTCAGAAAACCTTTGAAGATCCTTTCTAACCTTAATGCACTGTTACTCAACTTCAAAGAGCCATAAAAAGGACAAAACCAGGAGAAACGGAGGGCTGCAGACAGACAGTTTCAGGGCTCAGATTGTTCTCATGAATGTACGCTGCATTTGGACACTTGAAAATGTCTGAAATATTCCCATTCACTCATAAGACACAGGATATTATTCTGTATTATCATTAGTATGATTAAAATGGCAATATTGTGCATGAACAATAGACTCCATTTAAGCTGTTAGCCTGATGTCTGGAGTCTTGAATCACTGCCGCTGTCTGACACAAAAGATATTTCTTAGAATCTTTTGACACTGCTAATGTATTTTTCTGTCATTTATTTCTATTTTATAGAACTTGTATTTTATAAAACTTAAAACTGCTCACATACATCATGGATATCAAAGAAAAAATATCAAACAAAAGCAAAACATGTTGTGTTTGAACTGCTGAATCAATCGATGCTGAAGCTGAAGACGGTCAGGATTGTGTGTGTTTGTGGTTAGTTAGTGGACCAGGCTACTAGTTAATGTGATTCTCTACACTTGTGTGAATTAACCTGATCATACGTGCACAGTATTGCGAAGATGACTTTGGAAATGTAATGAGCTATTATTGTGTGTGTAGTGTTGTTCTGGAGGCGCTGTGTGTCGTTGTGAAAGTGCTTCCAGAAGAGGACACGACTAGAAATCAGTGTTCAGTTGTGTTTCCAACACTG
>JAUCMS010000145.1:939308-956445 GCA_032357445.1 Enteromius radiatus | reverse complement strand
AGATTCACACCAGACCACTCCACAGATTCACATCAGATTCACATCAGATTCACACCACACCACTCCACAGATTCACATCAGATTCACATCAGACCACTCCACAGATTCACATCAGATTCACATCAGACCACTCCACAGATTCACACCAGACCACTCCACAGATTCACATCAGATTCACATCAGATTCACACCAGACCACTCCACAGATTCACACCACACCACTCCACAGATTCACATCAGATCACACAGATTTACACCACATCATTCAACAGATTCACCAGATAGATTCACATCATATAACTCAACAGATTCACATCAGATCACACAGATTTACACCACATCATTCAACAGATTCACCAGATAGATTCACATCATATAACTCAACAGATTCACATCAGATCACTCAACATATTCAACTAAGATTCACACCAGATCACTTGACAAATTTAGACCTGATCACTCGACAGATTCATATCAAATCATTTAACAGATTCAAATCATTTCACTCAAAAGATTCACACCTGATGACTTGACAGCATCTAAACTTAAGACCTAATCACTCATCCAGACTAAATCGATCTGAATAACACTCTGAATAATGTCAGCTCTACTGTGAAACTGTAGAGTCAACGGTAGACTCACCCCAATATATTCCAGTGTAATCTAGTATATTGTTTTGAACGTGGTAAATCACGGTAATGTGGCTCTGCTGTGTTGCTTTAATATAAAAAAATGCTCTCTGCACTTTTCCTCTTCTGCAGTTTGCTTCCTCATCCAGTTCTCTCGCAAACCCTGCATTATGCATTACACATATTGTTAGCTCTTCGACGAATTGCTTTGTTCCTCTTTTGTAAGTCGCTCTGGATAAAAGCATCTTTAAAATGCATGAATGTAAAATGCTAATAAAACAGATAAACATTTTAGCGTTGAGGTTAAACGCAGCATTGCTGTCCTCAAAAAGCCTGGTGGGCAGCGTTCGCCTGTTTATTCCGCTGTGACGTGGCCGTCAGCACATATTAACCAGACTCTCTGTTTGCTTTAATCATTCAGCGAGGCCTGGCGGTCCAAACCAGCAGCACTCTTTAATTTACTAACCGCGCGCGGTAACCTGATAAACGGGTGTAAATGACAGAGCGGCTCGTCCTAATGGAATACACACTTCTCTGGGTTGTAGACGCTCAGCTCCTCCAGAAACAGGCTGTCGTTCAGGAAGCCGCTCCGCATCTTGGCCAGGAACTTCAGCACGATTCCTCGCTCTGATCCCAGGAAAACCACGGTGTGGTTACGATGAGGGCCGGCGGCATTATCCACGGCTATCCGTGTCAGACGGTATCTGCCAGAGAGATGAGGGGTACAATGCAGTCTTCATTTTAATCGTTACTATGAACGAAGATGAGACTGACATCACTAAACACTGTGACTATCAACATGCATTATCTCTCACGAAAAAAACTAACTAATATTAATTAAAAAAATGTCTTTATCAAAAACTATTTTATTTAACAAAAAAAAAACTCAACCTACATGTGTTTTCTTTCTTGGTGTTGCCAGATTCCAAATTCAACAATCAAGACCAGTAACCATCATTATAATTCTGAGAAAAACTATTGTGATTATGAGTTGAACTATTATGCAGCAGGACTAAAATGTCCAAAATTAGACTAAAAATCTGAGACTTTTAGTCAACTAAACCTTAACAAAACAAAAAACAGGACAGGGTGAGTAAATGTGGCCCAGGACCACAAAACCAGTCATAAGGGTCAGATTTAAAAAAAAAAAAAACATCTGTTAGCTTCTGAATAATCTTTCCACTGATGTATGGTTTGTTAGTATAGGACAATATTTGGACAAGAAAATATGAATAATAATGAAATATTGAGAAAATGTGTTTATTAGCAATACATATTACTAATTAACTGTTTTTCAAGTATTAGTATATTTACAGGATGAAAATCATAAAATGTTAATCATTTGTGTCATAAAAGAAAAATGTATAATTTTGACCCATACAGTGTATTGTTGGCTATTGCTACAAAAGAGCTAATTATGACTGCTCCAGGGTCACGTCTATGATGAAAACTAAAAAGGACATTCGACACTAGATTAATAACGTCTGACAGAATGAAGACTATTACAATGAAATTTCCATTGCTTTTCTGACTCAGCTCTCGCTAAAGGAATCAAAGCGTTATCTGGCAACGGCTGTTCCAATTAGCAGCTCATCTCAGTGTTAATCAAATGTATGTATAATTTCCAAATCCGTATTCAAATACATTTTCAGGGTGATTAAAACTGGCAAGATGGAAATAAGACGACAAATAAATTATACACGTTTTTTCATCTCTCCAAATCTGTGGAGTCTTTGAAGCCGAGAGGAACGGATGCAGACGCTTCTTCAGCAAATGTGTTTTCAATAACTCTGGCAAATTTTCACAAACCCAAATGAACAGAAACTTATCAGACTGCGAGCAGACGTTGTTTCAAAAGAGTCTCGTTCTGCTAGAACAGATAATTCTCCCATAATCCACTTCATTATAAGAAGACAGACGGCAGTCTTTTGCTTTGCTTTTGCTATTTAGAGAGAACCATGCTCTTTACTTCAGGGTCGAGCTGATATAGCGATTCATGAAATATCTCCAGATACTCGTGAGTCGCTCAGGCTTCGTGTCTGAATCGCATGCAAATGACTCGATTCATCTACGAAAATGAGCAACGCTTATGTAGATGGGCACCAGTCCGTTTTTGCATGACAATAATCTCCATGCATAATTCAGGTGAGGACCCTGACTCACCGAACCATTGTCTTGAGGAACCACGGGCGATTGGCGATGGAAGGAACGGCCTCGTCCATCAGCGGGTGAAGCTTGATGAAGTTCAGCGTTTCATCCGGAAACTCGTTGGACACTTTGAATTTCTCTCCAGAAGAAGATCCTGCGCAGACGCCCGGCCTAAAGAAGAGGACGACAGAAGACGTGAGACTGCTGAACATCAAACATCTTCATCGACTGCTTCAGTGATACGAACAACACAGAACCGAGCAGCTAATAGCGTAATCACACCTAAATCAGCGTAATGAAATGAATGCTTCAACCACTGTAATGAAGCTCAGCTGCCTGCGATAAATATGTTGAATGAAGCTGCTGCTCAACGGGAAACGCATTGCTTCATTCCCACCACAGAGGAAACAGAATTACATCGAGACGCGGTTGGCATGGCCGCTCTCATTAACACTTGACCTCGTTTCACACAAACACATAATTTTATGCTAATCAGCGCAGGCGATAGTCCCGCCGTTCGTGACACAAAGACGAGCCATATGGAAGCAGATCTTCGCTTTGTAAAATCGGTCCAGTGAGACGATTTAATCAGCGCTGCATCTGGAGAGTCAGATTTACATGCTCCAAAACACTTCACAGGGGCAAATACAGTCAAATAAAATCATCTATTAAATATGCAAATTCTTTTCAATTAAATATTTAATTAAAATGCATTTTTTAGTTTATTATTAAAAATAAATTAAATCTAACTTAAATTGTTTTCATTAGATTAGGGTTTGAAAACACTGAATAGCTGATTCTGATTATTATCTAATTTAAAGAAACATGCTACTTTTTGTCAAAAGTTAGGCTCATTTTCCAACTCCCCTAGAGTTAAACAGTTTACTGTTTTTAAATCCATTCAGCCAATCTCCGGGTCTCGCAGATCACTTTTAGCATTAGCTTAGCATAAATCATTGAATCGGATTAGACCGTTAGCCTCATGCTCAAAAATGACCAAAGACTTTAGATATTTCTCCTACTTAAAACTCGACTCTTCTGTAGTTACATTGTGTACCAAGACTGCAGTAAAATGAAAAGTTGCAGTTTTCTAGACTGATATGGCTAGGAACTATATTCTCATTCTTGCGTAAAAATCAAAGGACTTTGCTGCTGGACCATGAGTGCAGCAGGTGCAAGGATATTACACAGCCCCTGCAAATATTCCCCAGCAATTTCAGGCACTGCGTAATATCATAGAAGAACTATAACTACTAGAATTAGTGGTTAGAACTAGAACTATAGACGAGTCAAGTTTTAAATAAGAAAAATAACTCTTTGGTCATTTTTGAGCGTGATGCTAACGGTCTAATCTAATTCAATTATCTATGCTAAGCTAATGCTAAAAGTGCTCTGTCAGACTCAGAGATCGGCTGAATGGATTCTAAAATGGTAAAAATCCACTGTTTAACTTTAAAAAAGTGGCGTGTTTCTTTAATATACAGCCATTATCTAATTGAATATACAGTATTGGATAAAATCGTGTTCAAAATTCTTGAGAGAGCTGAACCCATCGGAAGCGTGTGGGACGTATACCTGGGTCTGGGCACCTTCTCCTCTGGGACGGGTGTCCAGGTGGAATCGGGCGACTTCTGCTCTTTGAAGCGTCCGGTGAAGGCCCCTGCGATCTCTGCCATGTCGTATGCACAGACGGCCGATCCCGGGATACTGTAACACACGTTCATCACGGAGACACGCTTTCAGCAAAATAACAGAACTGTGAATCACTCGGGCTCGACTCGAGCGGCACACAAGGGCTGGATTGTGATTCTGAGTAACAGGGTCACTGTGTGTCGCCTTCCCATCAACACGAGTCTCTTCACAGCAATCTGCTGATAAACCAGCGCCAGCTCTCACAACCACTAAAAAATACTTCTGAATGATATACTCTTCGAAAAAAGCTTTGGATTCTCTCCTGGACTGCAAAACAATTATTCTATTAATTAAGTGTTTTTGTCTTGTTTTCTAGCATAAATATCTAAAAATGCTTGAATCAAGATGTATTTACTGTACAAGAGAAATGACTTCAGATATTATGTCTTGTTTACTGTAAAAAAAATAAATAAATGATTGTGCAAAATTTTGTTTAAAACAAGCAATAAATAAGGGTATGGTTTAAATTTGACCGTAAACAAGATCTTCTCCACACTGATTTTTTTTTTTTTTATATTTTAAAAGAACACAGCAGCAGCGCTACATGCAGTGAATCGACTAAAACAGCACCTTCATCATCATCCCATCACTGATAATGCCCCTGATGCACACCTAAAACTCAGATGTGGCGCTTTAGCATTCCTATTTTAAATTTGACAAAGATATAGATATATAATACCTGTTGTAGGGCGTGGAGAAGGTGGCCATGACCACGTCTCGGCCGCTGATGTGGATGACGCTGGTCACGGCCTGCAGGATGTTGAAGTAGAAGTGTGAGTCTCCAGGGATGGAGCAGTTGAGACGTGTCTTCAGGAAAGATGTCCACTGTTTCTCCAGAACTCTCTGAGAGCCGCCGCGGTCGTTCTTACACACACGAGCCACTCGCGGAAACACCACCTGATCAGAGACACACACACACACACACACACTCCTGACATCTCCATCACCAGAGACGCTTCAGCACAACTCCACCTAGCATTTCTGTCCCTGACGGAGTTTGGGTGATTAATCTGATTTTATTTTGATGATCCCTTGAACACATTCTGTTGATTATAGGTAATTTTGCACCTACCTCTCATTAGACTGTCAGTAGAGTATTAGTAGACTGGTAGGGTTAGAAAAGTAGGACTTGTACTTACAAAGTCTGTTAGGACACCATCACAATAAGAGTTGGCAGATATTAATCAGACAGTCTACTACTCCTCTAATTCTATCATTTAAATGTTATTATAATACATTTTATGTACAATTGAAAAGTTTATGAATGAGTCTAATATAGCAGGGTTTATAGCACTTTACAGGATTCTCTGAGAGAGGTTTTTTACTGGATTGCACATTTATCCAAATGCAAATCACAAGCTTGTGGATCAAAATCAAATTATGAAATTTATCTCAATATCTAGCCCTAATTAAAGTCAGTAATATTATTTATCTGAATTGCCACTATCAGATGGGAAAACGTGATCTGAATTAGAACTGCTTTACAGCTGAAATCTATTTTCTTCGTCACTGATGAATTCACCGTGACTGAAGTGATCTGATTTGAATAACGTCTCTGCTGGGCGGTTTTCCAGCTGAAAACTGGTTTGATATTAGCTGAAGTTTGATTCACTGACTGTGTGTTGTATAAAGCGCTGGAAACACCTGTGACTGGACGTAGTGGTGCAGCTGACGGAGCGGTCGTAGACTCCGCTGTAATCTGAGCTGCTAGCGCAGGACGGGGGTCGCGTCAGGCTGCTGTAATTACAGTAATCCAGCAGGTTGGTCGTACAGTAACTGGAGAGACTGATATTCACCGGAGACGCTCAGGCTGTAATTACTTCTGAATCAGAGTGCTCAAGCCTCTCAAATCTCACGTCTTCTGCCTTTGAACTCACAACAATGAGCCTTTGTCAGGCTTCGAGCACTCACAGACCAGGAAGTGCATTCTGGACCTACAGCTATTTAGGGCTCGTCGTTGGGATAGCAGACAATGTTTGTGTTATTTTTAGTACCTACGTCCTGACGGGCCGCGCCTGAGATATCTTAAAAACCCTTACATACTTCATATGCCTACTTCCTGTCACTTCCTGTCTGCGGCGCTGGAGCAGGAAAACACGCTGGATGTTTTTCCCATACCTTCCCCATGCTGTTGTACTCCATGGCGATTTCCCGAAAGAAGAAGTAGATGAACTCGCCGTAATCGACGGCCTGGACGAAATACGGCTCTGAAATCAAGAAGAAGAACTGTGAGCTCAAACATGATCTCCGACGAGCAGACCTGCTGAACAGACCAGAACCAGAATCTGCTTCAGACTGAGGCCATTCGGTTCACTTTAGAAGAACTTTTTATGTTAGAAACTAACAAGCAAACACCGCCCAGATTTAAAAAGTAACTCAGAAGTAACCTATCGCATCACTTTTCCTAAAAGTAATTTAATTACTCACTATTTCAGGGAGGAACGTGATATTGTAACTTTTCTCTCAGACAGGGTAAAATCAGCTCACCTTTCAGCCATTTGGAGTCATGTTTGACGGTCCGGAGGGTCGGACTGTCCCCCAGACTGCGGTAGATGACCGCATCGATCGCCAGGAAGTCTGTGACCGTGGCCGAGTACAACTTCCCATCTACAGCAGAAAACAGCAGTGTTAAACACTTCTCTGCACTGACCACAGCAACAACCTCTCTACTACACAGTGGATAGCAGATAAAGATGAATACATTTATTAATGTAACGTAAATTTATTATGACATAATGGCTTGAGGAAATGAAATGAATTAGCTTATTTATAATTCATTCCCTGCTGTAAACATGGAAAAAAAATACTCTTGGTTGGTTAATAATTAAGCAGATAAACATTCATTTTAAAATATATATTTAACAAAAAAGCAGAATTGCACACGCTAGAGAGATAAGCTTGTGAGGAAAGCACCTATAAAGATTAAAGTCACATTAATACTAATGATAAACTATGAGCTGCAATTAATTGTTGACATTATACCCATCAATGTACTATAATATCTAATTATGTCATTTTTAAAAATTCATAAATAAATAGATTTATAATTCACTACGCTCCCAATCCTATTTTATGTCATTTGTTTGGTAGGCAAATGATCCTGAACTCACGTTCCAAGTTTTAAACATGTCATTTTAAAGTAAGACCCAAATGGTATTTTCCTGTAAAACGAACTCCAGAAATCTGTTTTTAACTTCTAAACAACATTTTTGGCAGCGTATAATGGCGTTATTTTAGCCGCTGGGAAGGCAGAAGTTTCTCTGGAAGGTTTTATGGCTTTTCTGGAGGAATGAGTCATGCGGGTTTTCCATCTCTAGGGTTATTTCTGCTGCTGTATTTCGGGGAGGGACTCCCAGAGACGCTCTCTGACCACAGCACAATAGTTTCATGTGTTTCCAGAGAACGCTCTTCCCAGAAACAGAGCCGCGGCCGGAGTTCCTTGTGTTCCCAGCATGCCTCTGACAGACGAGCGTTACGGAGGCGCTTCTTACCGGCGAACAGGGCCACGTTCGCGTGTTTGGCGTCATACGGGCAGCGTGCCATTCCGCTGATCTCATCGCCCACGGCGTCCAGACTGTCCATCTGCAGGAATGAAAGGAAAGGTCAGAGGTCAAACACACCCTAACCTCCAGCGTCTGAGACGTTCACACACTTGACGGTGTTATTTTTAAAGCCCTTTCTCTCCGAGGCTGGCTGTTTCTATCTTGGCGAATGTGAAAAAAGTCAATCAGGGGTCGAGCGCTCAGGAACTCAATTAACATTCCTCCCAAAATACCCTGAAACAAACACGGATCAGGAATGTCCCGGTATTCCTGCTGCGCAGACGTGAGGAAGAGCAAACCAGGAATCTCAGCGATTAATAAACCTGAGGATCAGATACAGCGTTTACTAAAACACCAATGCTTTAAAACTAGTCATTATTATTCATCCAACAATAAAGCAGTACAATCAGATGGAGGATGTACAGAGACACACATGACAGAGATATATCGAGAAATTATTCCTAAGACTTTGATTAAATCATGGCCTCGCTGTCGTAATTCATTCCCTGCTTTTGATTTAATTAGAGCGAGAGAATGACTTCAACATTTGCAAATGAATACAACATCTGCACAAACATCCTCTCAGCTACAGATATGACGATGTTCTTCTTTTCATTTTTCTAATAGAATATAGAGACAAAATGACTGTAGATTGCTCAGTAGCTACAGAAGCACAAACATTAGCACGTTTATTTATTTACATTTTTATTAACATTTGAAACATTTCATTGTTTATATTTTATCCAGTATAAACCAGTCCGGACCACCTCAGAGCCAGTTTAAACCAGTTTGGATCAATACCAGACCACTAAAATCCAGTCTGGACCAGCACCAGAGCACAGCGGTCAGAAGAAAGCTCGCGCTCTGATGGTGTTTATGGAATAGTAACGGGCTGCTCCGCTCTTCTCCGCCCGGCAACAGCTGATGTAATGGACACCAGCCGTAAATCCAGCAGCTCGGAGCGGGCCGCAGATGGGCTCTCGGGAGGAGGCCACGGATCCGAGCATCCGTTCAGGAGAACATTTGTACACTGATGATTAAAGTGGGACGACTTTGGCCCTCAAACAGACGCTGTTTTCAGAGCCGCTCGAGGGCTTCCAAAGGCCCAGCGTCCGCGAGGGAATCTGAGCGGCTAGTGCTGCTTTTGGCAAGCGCTCTTCAGCTTCTCTCTGCTGGACCGAGCCAGTTATTAGACAGCGACGGCTGGCAGAGGTTCTTCTGCTCCTTCTGTGATTCACTGACCGCAGAGCAGCAGATGATGGGTCAAATTGAGCAAAAACACTGAACGAGACTAAAGCAGCCACTCAACGTGAAAACAGCAGCGTTTAGAGCCAATACATCACAGCAAACACCAGCCTGAAGAGTGCCCCCAATCTCACACTGACACCATCACTCGCTGAACAGAGTTAGGTCGCGATTAATCCATTCAAAATAAAACTTTGTTTACATACTGTACTATATGTGTGTGTGTGTACTGTGCATATCTATTGTGTGTGTGTGTGTGTGTGTGTGTGTATACAGTATATACAGTACACACACTATATACACACAGTACACACACATACAGTATGTAAACAAACTTTTATTTTATTTCTATTTAATCTCGACTAATCGTATTTTGAAGGCCTAGGTGAGTTATTTTTAAAAGTAATGTCTTCTCTACAGTAGCATGAGCTCATAAAATAGAGCTAACTGTGTTACTTTGTATAGAAAGCAATTATTTGTTACTTTTGTGTTAAGTTTTGTCACCTGTGCTAGGTTTCCTTGTTTTTCAGACTAGAGCTGAATTATGACACTATTATCTTTTGTAAGATCTTCCTTTAAGAATCCTATATGAGCATATGTAACGCTCAGCCTTATAAGAAGATGTTACAGAGTTTGCAACACTGATTCTGTTATTCTCTGTCTGTAACAACATCCACTGAACCCCCGGAGCATCACTCGTCTCAATCTCACGAACGGCTGAGGTCAGAGGTCAGGGGTCAGAGGTCAGTACCTTGTATGTGCGGCAGGACGGGTTAAAGGCGTTGGTTCCGCAGACGAACAGAGAGTCGTCGCTCTGCTGCAGCAGGACTTTGATGAAATTATGGCACTCGTCCTGAAAAACAAGCACATATCACCACATCTGCTGAATCAAACCCAACGCTTCTCTCTCGTAACTCATTTTGGCTGCCGATTCCAAAAATAGTGTCTGTTTAGCTGGAGCACGTCACACTTTCTCACTAAATATGATGCATTTCATAGCATTTCTGCTCTTACAGGCATTTGTGCTGTGAATTCTGTCTTCATCAGCAGAAAAACACATGATTCCTGTCTGATTATTGAGCAGGTATTTTTACCTGCATGACATTATTTTAGGACTGATCCTGATTTCAAGGTCAGATTTATGTCCAGAGAGAAACATGAGCCAGATATTTTCTGCTTTTACTGCATAGATATTGTTGAGGAGAGAGCTTTTTTAATTCCAAACATGTTTTTGTAGATTTTATATTTAATATAGAATATTATAATAAATATTAGGCCTTTTTTGCAAACACGAGGCAGATCCTCTCTGCTTTTACTGCATCCAAACAGCCACAGATAATCAGAGATCTGGTGAAAAAGATGAAATTAAATGTATTAATTTTTAAACCTGTGTTTATGTAAAATTATTTGAACATTTTCCACTCCTTCAGAGCATTTCACTAAAATGTGTTTTGTTGTTGTTGTTGTTATTTGGCTCGTTTTGTGATTTTCTGATTATATACAAGCTTTAATGAACTTGTTTTTTTTCCAAAGATCTATACAGGGAGAGTTTTTCATTGATATTTTTTGAACTGGGCGTCAGCAGATTTGCTGATATTGCAAGTCCGCAGGTGTTTTCCTCCAGAAGCAGAGGCGTGTGATCAGTGACATCATCGCTCATCCGTGACATCATCATACCTTGTGTTTTCCCTTCATCCTGCAGGTGTCCACGTCGGCCTGTCTGGACTTCCAGGTCAGCTTCTGCAGACAGCAAATCAATATCAGATCGATAGATTGGACTCAATTACAGCTCTCTGTCATGGCCCAGAGGGTCAGACGATTAAACTACACGCCGCTCCGATCGATCACACACACACACGTGACAGCGCTCCTGATGGGATCAAGCTCTTAGAGAGAGATAGAGATGCTGCCAGGTAATTAAGAGGAGGACAGAACTCTATCCTCAGACTCACCTTACTGAAGAAGATCTCCTCTGTGTTGGCCGTCTCGATGTCCACCGTGTAAATGTGATCCCTGTGAAGACATTCACACTTTCATTGGTCTTCAGCTTCAGGATCACACACTGTCCACATTAATAATCACTGTATAATATCAGAAATATTCCCTTTTTCAGTAGAAGCTGACTCCATTCAAGGGTTTTTCATGACAAGAAAAACAGATGTATTTTATAAAGTAATTATGGGGAAAATTCCCTTAAAATCAATCCCAGTGGGATATTTCTGCTCCGTTCACAACTAAACCCAGAAGAGTCACTAATTCAGTTCTTATTTCGAAAGCGCTTCAGTTTGAATTTCAGAATCACCATGAATTATGGCTGAAAATATTAATTACTAAAACATTTCAAATTAGGCTGAAACAAAATGGAAATGAAAGCAGTTGAATGAAAATGAGAAATACTGCAAATACTGTAAATAAGTTTAAACTGAAGCAATGGAAAGCACTTTTAACTAAATAATAATATTTAAAAATGAATTTGTAATCAAGATGAAAACTGAAATATAAAAATAAAAGGTCATTTCAAATATTAATGAAAACTATGAGCGTATACAAATAAGACAACTAAAATAAAAAAATATTTATACTCTTACAGTTCTTAATTTGTATGGAACTATTTTCATACATTTAAAACGCTGGAAACACAAGCTGATCTCATGGTTTCAGAGCACAAGATCATTCTGATACTGTACATACTGAGATCCTTCAGTTCAGCACTTCAACAATCACTCGAGAGCAAACTGAATAATGCTGAAATAATTACTGTAATAGAAGCAGAACTAGCATGTTAGGAAATACTCTAAATCTTTGTAAAAGCAGTAATACAGTGTGTTACTGTACTGTGTTACTGTAGGGTACGATGATGAAGATATGACATGGCCATTCAAAGACCATACAGTACCGCATGGAATAATAATAATAATAATAATAATAGTAAAATGCTGTATTTTCAAACAATGCTGCTATCCTGAAACATATTGTTTCTGTAGTGAAGGGATACAACTGAAAATACTCTGTGAAAAACAAAAGTTGTGAATAACTTTAAGGAAACTTGTTTCTTTGAGAAAACAGAAAAATGTCTTAAACCTTTTTCTCAACTTCTCATATTTTACACTACAAAAACAGCATGTTTGATGATGTGTTGTGATATTAGTAATAAAAACAAAATGAAAGAGTATGAACACATTCGTGGACCAGGCTGAAGGAAGGCCATTAGCTGATGAAGAGCGCTGCTGTGTTGATCTTTATATCTGTGTAAGATCATCTCATGAGACTGGAACATGTTTTGAACCCGATCCAGAGCTGAACTCAATCAAATCTTCCTCACTCCCTCAATCTAATAGAAAAGCCATTTGTGAAATGAATCTCAAGACTAATCAAACTCCTCAAACCTTATGAAAAGCCCAGTAATTAATCACACTGCCATCTGAAGTGTGCGTGTGTGTGTGAGAGTGTATTAATCATATCATCTCAGTTAATCAGCTGTGGCTGGTCTGAGTTACACAGCGATTGTGTTTCTGATCAGCACAGGTACGGTGTCGCTCCGCACTCGTTAGTGAAATTCCATTCGAGCGTGTAATTACTGCCGATCTCAGTGAGGACTGATGAAGTTACTGCAGAGAACGCTGTGTTTCTTTGATTTCAGGTCTGATGAAACACATCTGAGCCACACGAGGTCTGCATACTTCCCAAAGACTAAATTCATTATTTTAACATTTAATAATTGCGTTCCATGATTATTGTAGGTACACACATTTCATTTTTTTGCTGTTTGGAAGTCAAAATATGTCATTTAGAGATTCATTTCCAGAGATATCACTGACTGATTAGACAGATACTATTTACACTGCCTTCAACAGAAATCTGAGTGTTTACAGCTGCTCTTATTACATTATTACACACCACTGATGCTGTAAAGCTGCTCTGACACAACACTGTTAGCTGGAGCTGGTAAATCAATGTCTTGAATGAGGCAGATGTCTAAGTATTTTTATATTTTTGTGTACTTCTTACTGCACTGCATTTCATAAAAACATCTCATTCAACATTATTTTAAACTGAAGAAATCACCTGCAAGAATAAATCATCTCTGCACTGATGTCTGGTTTGTGAGGAGAGGACACAACTATTAGAAAATCTGAATCTGAGGGAGCAGAAACATCTCAATATTGAGAAAATCATCTATAAAGTTGTTCAAATGAAGATCTTAGCAATGAATATTGATAATCAAACATGACGTTTTGATATATTAATTGTATGAAATATCTTCATGAAACATGATTTTTACTTAATATCCTAATGATTTTTGTCCTAAAAGAGAAATGGATCATTTAGACCCGTACGATGTATTATTGTCTATTTACAAATATGATTGTGTTTGTGCTCCAGGCTCACAAATATATGCAAATGAGGTAATAACCAATTTAATATGGATACATTTCACTGGATAACACTGGATAAACTCAGGTTCATAAATCTTCAGAAACCCTGATGGTGATTTACGAGTGGATTAAAATGCTTTGTTGTGACTGTTTTTGCTGTTTCTGATTGGATTGTGCTTCTGTTACAATGACCATCAAGAATCCATGTATTAATGAGTTTCCATAATTCCTGTTTATCTGTCAATCTGTCCTGTATAAAGCACTAAATAAATGTGACTGACTAGACTTGACGCGATTGAACAAAGACTCCGTGGTGTTGAAGCTGGAGACGCTCAGAAACGCTCAGCTGGTCTCACGTTTGATGGGTTTCTCTGAGCGCAGGTCTGATCTGTTTGTGCCGATCGTTCAGAGCTCAACAGAGGCTCTTTGTGTCCAGGAATGTGCTTCTCATGCGTCCATCTGGTGGCCTTTTGTCAAACTCTCTCACTCTGTGTGTTCGCAGTGAAAGGGGCTCATTAGTATGCGTCTCACACCTGTCAATCCTCCGCCGGAGCTCCACCCCCAGAACACATGTGAGGCTCCGGAGCGCCTCTCAGTCTCTCAGCTGTTCTGGGGTCAGTGGAGCGGTGGTCTTCTTAGGTCGTTAAGAGACCTGAGGAATGTAGACAATGTCCCCTCAGCTCAGCTCAGCTGCGTGTGTGTGTGTGTGTGCCTCAGATCACACACTAGCTGTGTTTTCACCAAAGATTCAAATTGAACTGGAATTTCAGATCAAGCACTGTTTCCATCCACCGAGTCACTTCCTGATTAACCTGCACTAAACACTACTAAGAAAACTAGGAGAAGCCATTGAATAGAACAATAAATGCTGTCGTCGTTGGAGGATTGTTGTGTAAGACAATCATACAGAAACTTTCTGATGACAGACCAAACATTTGAGAAGGAAGAGGCGTAAAGAGCTGCCTGGCTGGATCAAACGGCTCTTTCAGGATTGTTAGACCTTTTCATCACTAGTGGAAAGATCACGACTATAGCCTGAGTTATATCACTAACCTGACTGGAGCTGGAGCTTTCAGAACTCAACACATCAACGTTTAAAGTTGTGTTATGAAGACAAGCCTTTGAAGGGATTTTTTAGGTTGTCGTCCCAGTTTGATCTTACAGGGACGATAGTTTGATTTATTCAGTAAATGTGTTTCCGTCACAGTTTATGCACATTTATTTCTTATCAGATAAAAAGTGTATCCAACTCAGTTGTGCACATGAAGTTGTTTTATGCACATTTTTAGCATTTATGTGCCGTTTCCATCCAGTGTTTTTATGCGATACTCCAAACACAGCTCCGTCTGAGGTCTGAGCTCTTATCCGAGTCTGCAATCATCAACTAAATCCATAATTACAGACTTTTATAATCACACGCCTCAGTACTTCTGTTTCTCCTCTCACAGCGAAGCTCTTCTGTGTGGATAGACCCCATCATCTATCAGTGCATGCAGCTTCGAGGTCACACCTGACATAATACCAAACTCAACCTGTTTATACATCACCTGACATCAGCCTTTACGCTGAAGAACTGAAATATTTCCAGTATTGTGATGTGAAGCGCTGTATCAGACTGAATGCTGATTAAGAGAAACTAGCCATCTCTCATTCCTCTTTCTCTCGGTCCTGCTGTATTTTCACCAGCGTCTTTATGTTGAGTTGAACTGAGGTTTCAAGAAACAAGACAAACTCCAAAAAAAAAAACACATTCACAGAGGTGTTGAGTCACATCAGCCACTACAGGCCTAAATAAAGCCTCAAAACAACAGAGAGCCCAGAAGAGCCTGGAGCTGAAACCGAAAACAAGAGAAAAGATCTGACCATCAGACGAACACTGAGCTTTCAGAGATCCTACAACTGTCAATCAATCACAGCTCCACCCTTTTCATTAGTGGAGAGTGAATGGGCGGAGCCTACAGCTATCAATCAATCCATGGGGGTGGGGTCATGTGTAGCTCTCAGTATCTCTGGCCTGTGTTTATCATGAGAAATAAGATCTCACGTGAAACAGACTGTTAAATGAATACAGATCTTATGATTATAATTATTACCAGAACACCTGACAATAATCAGAATTCAGACGGTGCTTTGGTGAAAACACGTGGGTCAGGGTTTCTGAAGGTTTTTAAAGAATAAATGAAACATTTTCTTACTTATTATTCTTGTCTAAACATTAATATAAGTATCTAAACATTCTTGAATCAAGTAAAATAAAATGTTTTAGACTTTTCTAGAAAAAAACTAACACAAATATCTTCCGATGGGGTAAGAAAAATAATCTTAAATCATAAACAAGATCATCTTTTGCCTCATTGGCAGATATTTTTTCATTTTTTCAGGAAAAAATAACATGATATTTAATTTATTTTTATTTGACAGAAAACGAGACATGCAGTAAACAGTACAGTAAACTCGCATTTTATTTTTATTAATCTCTGTTTTTCTTCCTTTGAATTTTAGTTAAGTAACTTTGTTGTTTTGTTTTGAAATATTTATGAATGTTCAGTAAATTTTGTTGTTTAATTTAATTTCAAGCTTATGGCTGTAGTTTTTTTTATTTCACAGAAAGCATCAAGAGTTCATGTATGTTCATCCTCCAGTAAATGTGTCTTGATTTAAGGGTGCTTAGATATTTGTGCTGGAACACAAGATAGAGATATTTAACCCCGTGATGATGTTGAGAGTGTCTGCTCTGAAGGTGAAGCGTGTCATGATCTGACTCTCACGGTAACATGTGCTGCTTCTCGTCCATATGCTGAGAACGGCCTGCTGGTTACCATGCCAACAATCTGGTCAATCTGCGCTTTACCAGTGTCTGATAATAACCGGCCGCTGACTCACCTCGCGGCCACGTAGAGCGTGCGGTTCATGATGACGATCAGCTGAATGTCCAGCTTGTGCCGCTGCGTGTTGTTCCTGCCTGGTTTGTGTCCCACGAACGCTGGGTATTGTTTGGTGTCTGACAGAGAAGAGGAGGAACAGGGTTCGAATCACAGACAAACATCAGTTCATTACAGAGCCGTGAATCCACACGGGACACCAAAACCTCATTCAGTTTCTGTTGTTTTTTTCCTTAAAACAAGCAAAAATATCTTTCAGTGGGGGAAAAAATCTTGTTTATCCTTTAAATTAAGATTATTTTTCTTCCTCCATTAGTAGATATTTTGGCTTGTTTTAAGCAAACACACTTCAGGATGAAACAAATATATACTTGAATTATTAATAAATGAATCCCTAATAATTTATCACGTTCACAGCTCTCTGCTGCCGGCCAATAATCACATCATACGCAGGTTTTTAGTAAATGTTTTATTTTATTTTATATTTTTTAAATCATTTCTTTTAATTTTACATTTTGATGATTTAAGGCAAGACAGCAAAGGTGAATAAGCGAGTGTTTTGATAATAACATGTTTCGAGAGGAAGGCTGGACGAATTAGCCACAGCTGTTTCACATTAGCTA
>JAUCMS010000145.1:915509-932708 GCA_032357445.1 Enteromius radiatus | reverse complement strand
CATGATACACCTCAAATCATAATACTCCTCAAATTACGAGAATACACCTCAAATCACGAGAATATACCTCAAATCATAATACACCTCAAATCACGAGAATGTCCCACAAATCAAAAGAATACACCTCAAATCATAATACACCTCAAATCACGAGAATGTCCCACAAATCAAAAGAGTACACCTCAAATCATGATACACCTCAAATCATAATACTCCTCAAATTACGAGAATACACCTCAAATCACGAGAATATACCTCAAATCATGATACACCTCAAATCACGAGAATATACCTCAAATCATGAGAATACATCTTATATCAAAAAAGAGAACACCAGTGAGCAAAAAGCACACTCAAACACTTGTAGGAAGACACACATATTCATGAGCATTATCACACACACACACACACACACTCCAGAAGATCAATGTTTCTGATATGAAACAGCAGTAAACACATAATCATACCAGGGTTACTATCATTAACCAAAACTAAACCATTCAAAAATATTTTCATTACTCGAAATGAAAAAAAGCTACATTTTCATTCAGTTTAATGTCATGTACTAAAATAACTAAAACCAAAAAGATTTGTTTTTTTTACATTTTGTCACTTGAAAGAAATGAACCTTAAATAGAATACATTTTCTTTTATTTCAGCTTGTTGCTAAAGCATGATTTCTCATTTTCATTTAGCGTGGCTTTGAAACAGTAACTCAAACTGGAACAAAAGCTGATGATGCTGAAATAAGTCAGGTTCACGCAGGAGCTTGGCTCTCATGTTTCTCTTCAATATCTCATTTCTTTACTGCGTCAGGAGACGTTTGTGACGAGCCGCTCCTGATATCAGCTGTGTCATGCAATTTTTCTAATAGAGATTTCTCATGAATTGAGCGTCTGGCGTCATAGATCACAGGTCTGCGTTTCTCAAAGCTTGCGCTCACAGTCATTGTCTCGCCGTGAGGAAAACAGTATCTCAATTGAATTGTGAGGTTACGTGATCCGCATGCAGAGCTACGGAGCAGATCCACTCCTTCATTAGAGCCTGTAATTTAATTTTACACTTAGAATAATTGGTGCTAATTTGGAGCGCTCATGAGGAGAATAAAGAAAGTGACGTATAGAGACGGTGGGACAGAGAGACAACACAACAACAATAGCAGCAATCATTATTCAGGACAGAGGAAAATGATGCCACTTTACTGCTCACAACCTCATTATGCGTGATCATCCTTTAAAGTGCTTTAGAGGAACATCCATATACACGTATTAAAGTCAAGTTAAAATCATTTCATAACAAAATGATCCCTCAGGAGGAATAAAACACAAATGCAGGAAAGATCACGTCATCTGATGAGAAATGATGGAGTTAGGGTATCTTGTGCAGATCTCCTGTCAGTCTCTAGATTCAGAGAGATGCAGAAAACACCCTAAATCAGCGTGAAGGAGGACTGTAGCATTGTAGAAAGTTGCATTGTAGCACTTCCAAGATGTGGGGCAGTCGTGGCCTAACGGATAGGGAGCTGGACTTCACAGGTTTTTCACTTCTGCTGATATACATGATGTAGGCTTCATGAAAGCTGTTTGGGAAGATTATTTTGATTCATGTTTCTGTCACAATGGAGAAAGAAAGAATATAGTTCTTGCAAACACAGATATTACTGTGCTTAACTGATTGAATATATTGATGCTTCCAGATTGTGTTAATAGTAAAGTTTGCCGCTAAAGTCTCTATATTGTGATTGACGTGTGTGTTGATGATATCTGGAGTTCACGGCCAGAGGTTCTAAGGTTTACCAGGAGCCTCTCTCAGCGCTCAAACACAAAGAGACTCAAAGCTGTCAGCAACATCTCAGCACCGAGCGCCCGCCGCGAGGATTACGCTCCCTTTCAGATAAAACCCTCCGCCGCTGCAAAATAAACAGCAGCGCTAAAGCAGCTTACGCTCCAGACGCCACAAATTGCATTCTGATATGGCAAAGTGGAAGTTTTGACTTTAAAACAGCCCTGGTGTATTCCTGACGGAGAAGATGAGCATGAGCTCGCCATGAAAAATCATCTGAAGGCCTGGAGTGTTTGTGTGAGACGAGCAGAACAAAGAAGTCTTATCACATCAGCCGCAGGAGAACCTGCATTAGACACCAGCTTCAGTGTCCAACACACACACACACACACCCTCGAACAACATCAGCCATCCAGCATCCTCCAAAACATCCAAACACACGCTCAAAATCACTCTCTTCTGTTTCTCTTGATTTCTAGCATAAACATCTAATACCATTTAAGATATTAAGTCTTGTTTCCTAAAAAATGTATTCTTCTTTATGACTTTATGTCTCCGGTGGAATTCAGAGGATTTTTCACAATATCTGCTTTCAGTACCCTAGTGAAAAATAAATATATGTACATGTATTTGAAATGTATTTATTTCATGCTAAGTATTGCCCAAATGCATTTTAATATTCATGTACCTAATAAAATGTCCTGCTAAACTAGAACAACTACTTTAATTGTGCAGAAATAGTGCTGAAGTAGAAGTGATATATTTTCATTTCTTTACGCTGTAATGAATTAAGGGGAAAATAAAAGTGATTTTATTTAGTCTTATGGTGCTACGTAAGTATAAATATCACATGATATTGAAAGAGTATAGTGCTAAAATTTGTGCCCGCATCACCCAGCCGTAGTTTCAGTGACTAAACTCATGAAAAACATCATGTAAAAACACACAAAAGAGCAATTTAAGAGCAATCTATCTCCATTGAGTGTCAATGTGAGACAAACACAGATTTAATTCCAGGAATAAATGGTTTTTTCCCAGCGGATCTCCTGCCATTAAACGAGCCGCACACACAATCTCCACACATTATCATCTCATTCAGCCGCTTTTGTCCACGTCATTTATCATCGTTGACCGAACGGGTCATTGTCTGTCTCTGACGCTGCTCACGCAGACGGGGATATCTGTGAAGATTACCTCCAGCATCCTTAACATCGAATCAGTTCAAACAGAAATAAACAGGAGCTTTTTCATTTCAGCTAGCTGACAAGACAACATTTCTCTCTTCTGGTTTCATACTAAAATAACTGAAAATGTAATGAAAATGAATTTAAAAATGATTCTCTTACTCAGTGTTTTTGTCTTGTTTTCTAGTATAAATATGATGAATTTACTGTACAGGTAAAATTACATAAGATATTACGTCTTGTTTACTGTAAAAAGAAATGTAAAACAAAAATAAAAGTTAATAGAGAGTATGTCAGAGCTGCTCTGAATAATGTAAAGTGCTTCAGTTCAAATATCCACTCAGCTCAAGAATCCACAGCCTTTCTGTCCTTCAGGAACAAACACACAGAAATCAGCGGTTAACAGTTTCATCCTGTCATCTCAATGCAATCTTTCTCCTTCATTTTGTTTTTGTAAAATTGAGGAATTGTCATTTTGAATAATTATATTAACAATGAATTTTTGACTTTATTTCTGAAGAAACAGGATAGTATAAGAACCTTCCAGAAACATTGCTTTAAGACCTGATTGTGTCTTTCTCTAACTTTTAAAGCTGGCGGTCGGTCATCAGAGCTCAGTGCATCTGTAGAAACACACAACAACACACTGCATCGATCATAGTGAGACATTTCTCTTTTATGACAAAAATCATTAGGATATTAAGATCATATTCCATGAAGATATCTTTATCATTTTCATTTCTGATTAGTACTGTAATATGCTTTGCTAAGAACTTCATTTTAAGATATGATAAGAGAGATCTAATAAGTCTTTATTAATCCCGAAGGAAATTGTTTCTCCATAAGAAGAGAAATAGAAATAAAGACACAATATATTATAAAGTCAACTAACATATATAAATAAAATAAAAAATATATCTGCATATTAAAAAAAACTACTTTAAAGGATTTTCTCGATTTGTAGATGTTTTTGCTCCCTCAGATTCCCGATATTCCAAATATTGTCCTCTCCTAACAATCCAGACATCAGTGGAAGAGGATTTATCTGATGATTTCAGATTATGTCTAAAATTGGCCCTTACAGTGGTTTTGAGTATTTTCTTGTAAAAATTACCACCGAAAAAATCTTTGCTTTCAGTCATTTTCCCTGTCTTTACAGGGCAGCATGCTGGGTTTCTCTGAACATGATCATCTCTTCATCTGAAGAGAACAATACTGAACTATCCAAAGTATCAATACTCAGATTAAAAATTCTGATACTAAGTTTATTTAACAAAAAAAATTCCTTCTCCTCTGAACATATGCAAATGTTGCAAGAATCAGTTCTGGATTCTAAATTTTAGAATAGAAAGGTTTATGCGTGTAACAGCCACACTGCAGAAAATGATTTCCTTAGTATTTTTGTCTTGTTTTCTAGCATAAATATCTAAATATTCTTAGGCTACTTGACACGTGAAATGATTTACGATATTAAGTTTTTTCAAAAACAAACAAAAAAAAAAAAAAAATCATATTTTGTCAGCAAAACAAGCAAAACTATCTGTCAGTGCAGTGAGAAAATGATAACTAAGCTTTTTTTAGAAAAAAAATTCAAACATTTTTGCAGTGTACCGGTACTGATATTGCCGATACTGACATTTAAAAGTATCGGTATGGTATTGTAAAATAAGCGCTATCAAAAAAGGAAGCACATCAGGACGCACAGGAAGTCCAGACAGCGGCGGTCACATGACACCTGCAGTAAACAATGAAGTGTGTGACGCTTGAGGTCAGCCCCAGCGAACGCAGCAGATTAGCGTCTCTATCTGAGGGAACAGACGCCCCTCCAGCGCTGCTCCTTTATTTCACTCAACCGGATTAAAGACACTCAATCCGGCAGCGCAGATGATGCTGACCGAGCGCATGTAAGAGAACACCAGCGCACGATTAGCACTCATTACATCACTTCCCTTCATGGCCAAACGCACAGGAACGCCCGAGACCATGGCTCTAAAAGCGTCAGCGTTCCTGTCGAATTCGTTCCTCACATCCCACAGCACTCCTCCACAACACCACCGAGATAGAAGCACTGAAACACAGACACCTGCTGCTTTTTATTTGACCATTTCTATCCCTCACACTTCTATTGTTTCTATATTCAGCTCGCTATAATTCTATTCTTAGACTGACACAAGAACAGCTTTTTCCCTCCAGGCCACATGCCACCTGATTAACACACACCGCACCTCAGGACTGTGTTCGAGGAAAATATCTACACATTCTTCAGTCAATTTACTGTATATCTTTAAAAAACAAAAAACCATTTTAAAACAAGCAAAAATATCTTCCAAAGGGGAGGAAAAATCATCAAGTTTATTTTTCTTACCCCATTGGAAGATTTTTTTTTTTATTTGTACAGTAAATCCTGATCCTGTTCAGATATTGATACTAGAAAACAAGACACAGATCCTGAGTGCCAGAGTGATGTTGAGCAGTGTTAGGACAGTAGATGATGACAGGATGTTGATGTTGGGAGTGAATGACCTCTTTAATGACATGAGTTCAGTCCCACAGATCAACCCTGAACACCTGAAGCGTTCCTCGCTCCTCGTCCCAGAGCCGAATAAAGCCGCTCTTCACACACGGATGGGTATGTGGGTCAGATGGAGCGCTGGGGCCGAACACGGGGGTGATTTGTGGTCAGTAATGGGGCATCCTGAGCTCTTTGTCTCGGGCCCCTCGTCTCGTCTCTCTGGGAGCCTCTTTCTTAACGCCCTGCCCACGTGATCCACACTGACGCCTTTGTCCAAAACCTATTGAGAACCAGTCTGCGCCAGGACCACCAATTAGCCGAGCCCCATGGGGTGACACGGCCCCTGAAAGCTCGGGGTCCCTCGTACCACTCCCAGCATGCTCTGCATGACAAGATCCACCTTATCTGTCAAGCGCTGCTCCGTAAGACGAGCCGTGTGACCGCGAGCGAGGGAAGGAGAAGGTGACGCCAGCGCTCACATAATCACGTGTGATTGTCTTACACATCCACCTCCGTCATCCAGAGCACTAGATGAGATTACTGGAGGATTCGGCCCTCGACCGGCCGCTCAAACACACTGCCCGAGCTGGTTACAAGTTACCCTGGTTAAAATCCAACAAGTAGTCTAACTATTTCAGTTGCTTCATCAAAGGATTAGATTTTTAACAAATGTTTCAGTTTTTATAGATTTCCATGGTTACCACTAAAGTAACATATTTTAAACACGTGTAGAGAAAAATGTAACCATCCTGAATGTTAAAATGTGTTTCAAATATTAAAATGAACTATTTTGCTCTTAGGGTTAGGGTTAGTATTCCTAAACCTAATATATTTCATGAATTTCATCATTTAAAAGTTGAGTTTAGAATGATCTGAATCAGTTTTGGTATTGTGTTTTTGTCTTGTTTTCTCGCATACATATCTAACCATTCTTGAACATGTTGAACTGTTAATCGTTTAAAGAATTAAAGATACACATGTTATTCAGTCCATTTCTTGTTTGATTGATATTAGATGATGACAGACAGCAGCAGGATTATTAGGCCACTGTCACTTTAAATCTGCAGACTTCCAACTTCCTTCTTGACTGTTGTAATGTTTGTAAATGTTACAATTTTCAAAATGTCTTATCTTGTTCTAAACATTCTTGAATCACGATGAATTTAATGCATAAGTAATGACTAAAGATATGTATTGTTTTCTGTAAAAAAATATATAAAAATCTTGTTAGTTTTTCCTCAAACCAAGCAAAAATATCTCCCAGTTAGGTTAGAAGATAATCTTGTTTAGCCTTTAAATTAAGATTCAATTTAAAAACGAACACAATTGTAATTATTTTTAGTTAGAAAACAAAGACTTAATATCTTAAATCCTTCCACTTGTCCAGTAAATGCATGCAGATTGAAGAGTGTATAGATATTTATCCTAGAAAACAGCTCAGCACTGCAACATCATCTACAAACAATAGAAAATCTCTTCTGGCTGACATATTTCTACCGGTTTATTTTGTCCGGTCCTTGTTGAGAAACTGAAATAGCGTCTAAGTGGCCCGCTGTGAGGGTAAATCATGTAAACAGGAATATAATCTCACCTGCGGTTTAGATTTAACGTCAAACTTTGATGAAATACAGCTGATCCTCATCACCATCCTGAGCTGACTGACCTCCGTCCTCGTGACCTTTGACCCGCTCTAGCGTGTGGGAATGTGGCGTTACTGTAGCGTGTTGCTGGGAGACGCGCAGCTATTCAGCGGCTGATGGAAACATCCATTAAGCGGATGTATGTTCCTGCTGCTGCTGTTTAATGAAGCCTCTGAATAATCGCACGCCTGAAGAAAACCATGATTCTTCTTTTGCTTCAGGGCTCATTTAATCCTGAACCAGCACGGCCGGGGTCAGATAGATGCTCTCTCTCGCTTCAGTATATTTAACCCAAATAAGAGGAAACGCTCCAGTCAGACGGGCTTCTGAAGGTCTAGCATTTGATTATTACAAGGTCTGAAGATGAGAAAGCAGACAGGCACCACTTCCTGTGGCCTCGTGGGTCAAATGTTTTGTCTACATAAACACACACTGCAGCTAAACGAGCACATAGACATCTGCTGGCTTTTGTATACAGCTCAATAAATACTGTAACAAATGATAATACTATATAACTAAACCCAGCCAACGGTTTTTAAAGTTATATAAACGTTCTTAAAGTTATGTTTGTGAACATTATTCATATTTTAAATACTTTCTCATAGTGTTGCTAGAAAATATTTGTAGATCAACATCCTCTGAATGTCTTTGTGCTTGAATATGCCAAGAAATGTTTTGTAACTTTTAAATACAACATTTTTTGAATATTAATAAATAGGGCTGGATTTTGACACATTTCACCAATCAATCTAATCTCAGATACAGTACATCCCAAATTAAATCTCTCAATAAATGCTTTAAAAAATAAAGGGTACATTACTGTAATATATAAGGTTAAAATGACTCGTATACAAATGCTTCAATTACTGAAATGTTTTTTTATTAATCATTTAAGAATTAATATAATTTTGTAAAAATAAAGTTGAAGAAATCGATAGCCTATTTTTAACCCAGTCCTATTAATATTCAAAAACATTTACATTTTGGGTGAAAATAAATTGAATATAACATTGTAAGAAATGTCTTTAAAACTTTAAAATAACTTTATAATCATCAAAACTCTGGACATTTCAGTGTTTTAGAAACATTGCAGCTCAATGATCCCACACCTTTAAGATTATTTACAGTATTTTGTACGGTTTGCACAGGAAGACATCACCTTGGTCAAGAACACATCTGTAATCTGCATCTGAGTATCAGTGTTTGAGCGCTGGAAGCCAGACTCTCACAGTCTTTATTTATTCAGACTGTATGTGATCTGAACTCACAGATGAAACGCCGCTATATTCCCTCAGTGCAGCTCGAGTCTGAACTCTTTTAGCGATCATGTTTTCCGCTCTGGATTGTTGACGTCGTCTCTGTGCAGTTGCTCTGATTGTTCGTGACACGTCGAGCATTGCGAGATTGGAGGTCGCACATGAATCATGCTCTTGTTAACCGTTTAACCATTAAACAGTGGCTTTCACATTAACTAGCGGCGGCAGCGAAGCGAACAGCCCGGGCTGTAATGAAGCTCTCCGCTCGTCTGATGAGGCTCAATTAAGCCGCGTTTATTTGACACACTGTCACATTCCATACGGACGTCTGGACGATGAACGACTGCTTGCATTACAGGAACCTGGGAATAAAAGGTCCAGAGCAATTAGCAGATGAAAACCGTGGACTCAGATAACGCCTGCGAGCCGGCGCACATATCCAGTTCCTGAAGAACCAGCTGGATGGCTCTTAAAATAAAGCCTCTTTAATGATTCCTCCAAGAACCGCTTCAGAGGGAATATAAAGAGGAAACAAACATGGTTCTTATGGCAGAGTCACTTTAAAGGACTTGTGAATTGTGACTGATTCATTAAAGTGAATTACTGTTCACACTGTGGTCAATAAACTGATTCAAACTGTGGGTCTTTTCGATTGATTCATTACAGTGAATCAGTTAGAGGGTCAATTACTGATTAGTCAGACTCCTCTATTTACACTGTAATCATTAGAATGATTCAAGTTGTAAGTTTGTCTGGGACTGATTCATTACAGTGGGTCATTTGCACATGATTCAGACTCCACTGTTCACACTGTAGATGTTAGACCGATTCAGATCGGGAGTTTGAGAGTGCTATGGATTCTTTTTGACTGATTCATAACAAGGACTCATTTGTTCATGAGTCAGACTCCAGTGCTCTTTTACTGTGTTTTAGGAGATCTGGGCTCCATCACGAGTCTGTGCGTTCATGTGGACGGCAGTAGATGATCATCACCTCACACGAAGACAAACAGAGTCATTATGTCCTGAAAGCAAACAGCAACGTGCACCGAACACCACAGAAACTGCCTGAAATCAATCCCTGAATCAGACACCTCCATGGCATCCGAGCGCCATCTGATCTGCAGAACACAGCTTCACCTGACGCTCCTCACGAAGCTCAATGACTGAGGCGCTCTTGAGTTTCTAGAGACCCGCGGAACACTGAAGAATCCACAAGAATTCGAATTCTGCTTCTTAAATTGACTTTCAGGAAGTGAGCTGTAATTTAAGAGCATTGATCTGACTGTTCGTACAGTATATGCTGTGAATGTAATATTATCTGCCTGTGAATTTTTAAAGCAGCATCTTTTCATTCGTGTTATGAAGCACATCTGAATAAAGCAGACCATGTAGGGCGGGAACTAGTTCACTCATCGATTGTTGATTGGGTGTTGAGATGTGGGCGTGGCTCTCAATTGTGTATGGAAATGAGCTTGAGCTCAGGGGGCGGGGCTTAATAGCACAACGCTCTTAAAAATAAAGGTGCTTCAGGATGCCACAGAAGAGCCTTCTTTGCCTGAATGGTTTTATAACACGTTGGCGAAAGAAGGTTCCTGACTGAATTCTCGGTGTGAAACCGCTGTGAAGATCCTTTCTATTTCTTAAGAGTGTAAATGATCCAGTTATGACACTAGAAAAGTTCCTTTACCTTTCAGATTAGTCACATAAAATCAAGTGGACTAGTTAAAAACGATCCTTGTGTGCATGGATATAAAAGAGCAAACTCAGTGACACGACATGAACCCAGCAGCACAACATGCACTGTGTCCATTTACAAACAACCGCCACGCTTGTCCAAACCATTCTCCAGCACCGCAGCCATGAATGAAGGCATTGTGCCGCTCGCATTCCAGAGTCACGAAGCGCCGGTGAAGACGGCCCGCGATCAAACGCAGGTGTGCCGCGGCTCCATATGTAGGTCAGCTGTTGAAGTATACTGCTGCAACCCTTAAATTAGCCGCGCGACGCGGCCTGCAACAACACAAGATGGACGACCGGCTGTTTGCTGACGACGGCGTTTCTTGCATCAAGTTGAAATGGAGATGTGGGAGGCTGGAGAAACTCTACAAGCCGCTACCGTTCGGTCTCTCTGTGAATCATCAGGAGGAATAAACAGCTGCCTCTCTGACGAAGAACAGGCAGAAGCAGCGGCACAGAGAGACGTCTGTGATGAAAGGACTCATGGGAGGCACATGTGTAACAGATCCGCCTCCGTTCCTCTTTTGGCAAAGGAAGGAAACGCTGGCGGCGGCTCGGAGAGGTGATAAGTGCTCCTGCATCGCTCCTGACGGACGGGGTCCGAGCTCCACACTGGGAGCCTTGTGGTCGCGAAACGCCACATGGATGCAATTTGTTCCATGAATGTACAGCATTGTGAGCGTCTGCAGAGTCTCAATCACTGCCGCCGTGTGTTTACACGCAGGAAAAGCTTCATCACAAAGCCAACAAGAATAACAAAACATATACGCAAACAAATCACGGAGATTATGTGCAGTGAGACGCCGGCCGCTAATCCACCGATGAAAGCCTTTCAGATGAGTATCAGCCTGAGCAACCCAACCCCAGCAGACAGGAGCACGCTCCAGGAACACCATGCAAACAATCTGCTTTCTTGGTTATACACACACAAAAAAAGACATTTTTTTCTTGCTTTCTAGTAGCCTATAAATATATAAACATTCCTGAATCAACATGCATTTACTTCACAAGATATTAAGTTTTCTTTTAAAAATAAGTCTTTGCTTCAAGTGCGCAAAAATATGTGCCATATTCAAAGACTAAACAAGATTATTTTTCTTGCCCTGCTGGAAGATCATTTTTATATTGTTTTAGAGAAAACAAGACATAATATCTTAAGTAGTTTTATTTGTACAATAAATTCATCTTGTTTAGATATTTATAACAAAACAAAAACACTAAGAGAGCCGTTAGCAGTGCACTAATGATGTTCTCTGAAACAAATATTAACATTTAGAAAGCATCAGATGAATATCAAAATGTCAAAAATGAAAAGATTTTTCTAGGCTATATGAATGTCATGGGAACATTATATTTGTTAAATATGTTACTGTCACTGTTCTCTGAATGTTCGGAAAACTGAAACATTTCAGAAGATAAATGTCCAGGATTAAGTTATAAATAATGTTTTGTGCTGATATTTTGAGACTATATTATACAAAAGAAAACAACAAACCCTCCATCTGAATGCAGTCCAGTTCTGTGTGTTATTATTACACAGCAGATAACTCCACTAATAAATATTACATCCTGAGAATATTTTGTGAAGGTTTCACTAAGTTGACATTATCTCTGTATGTTCTCTGAATATTTCAAATCCGGATTTCTAAATGTTGAACATTTAACATGTTTAAGTTAACATTACGGGAACATTCCTTTTTATTATGCTGAAACATTACTGGAACGTTGCTTTGAATGTTCTCTAAACCATCTTAGACAAACATCCAACTAAAATACATGAGGAAAATGTTCCTTGAATGGTGTATAAATTATGTTTTTGACAGAACATAACTAACAAGGTTACCAGAGCAGATAACTTTAAACAAACATTGTTTTTACTTCACCAGAAGAACATTTCTTAATGTTCCTTTAATTCTAGATGATCTAGAACCTGTAATGAATTCTGTGCTTCAAAGCGTTTGTGGACGTTACGCGGATGATGTTTTAATTTACAGCCGCTCACAGAAGCTCCACCTGCTCCTCAGAGATGATCTCATGAACTTCAAAGACTCAGACTGGCTTCAGAGCGTTTCATGTGTTTGTAGTTCAGGAGCGCAGGTCAGTAAATCACAGCGGAATGACAAACGTCTCCATTCAGAGAGTCCAGGCCCAGGAGAATATCTCATGATTAAAGCGTCTGACTCCCCAGAAATAACCGCTGGAAGAAGAGCGAGGTGAGGATCTGCGGGCGGCACTCGGAGCTTCATTTACTCGCCCTCATGTTGATCCAGACTGCTACGACGGCACAAAAGAAGATATTTTGAAGAATGTTTTTCCCATGTAATGAAAGACGGTGTTTGGTTTCCAAGGCTCTTCAAAATATTTACTTCTGTGTTCCACTCAAGAGAGAAAGTCATACAGGTTTGGAACGACACTATCCTTTTAGGTGAACTACTCCTTTAAAACAAGTTAAGCGCTTGAGGACAAAAATCCACATTTGCATTATTGACACTATTTTCCTATTTAATACTGCAAAGCTGAGACGGAGAGCCAGCTATCTCAGAAGGAGGTCATTAGTGAGTGACAGGGTTACAACAATTATGATATCACTTTCGTTCATGTTTAGTTTAAAAAAAATGGAGGTTAGCTATCCTTTTTTTCATGTAGACAAGTAGAGAATTAGTAAATTTGTCTAGTGTAGAGTAAATGTCATTAAAGCCATGTCTGTACAAGATTTGAGGCAGGGGTGGTATGTAAACAATGAACAATAGCAGGCCAAGAACAGATCCCTGGGGGACACCTTGCTTCAAATGGACTGTAGGGCATTGAAACCCAGCACTGAGCGGTAGAGCTGTCTATCAGAGAGAGAAGAAGAACAGCACCAGAAATACCCACATCAGAGCATCCAGAGAGAGCCAGAGTCAGCAGAGAAACTTTCCTCTTTCAAAAAATATCAACTATTTCTATATAATAAAAAAAGCATTTCCTGCAGCTCGTTTTGAATACAGATACCGCTCTGGCAGGAACATACCAGCACCTTCTCAGTCTTTTTTAAGCAGGACGAGCTATAATCAGACTATCAGTCTGTGTCTGTACATTATTGTCCAGCGTGGCCCCTTTAAGCAGCCCTGCTGGTCTGTAACGTCCCATGGCCCCTCTCACACACACACACACACACACACCAACAGTGTTTCAGCCTGAAACTATGGCAACGGAATAAGAAAGCAGTCGCCATGATTAATAGATGAGAGAGGCAGTGCCAAACGCCGGCCTGGGGACGAGACACATGCACTGTCCCTCTCTCTCTCTCTCTCTCTCTCTCTCTCTCTCTCTCACGCCGCTGGAAACCACACACACACACACACACACACACAATCATCAGAAGGACAACACAAACTCCCAGAACCTGTGAGAAAACAGTGTCAGCATCAGTGTGTGATTATTCAGCTCGTCACAGGCGGGTTTATTCGGACACCAGCTGAATCAGACTCATGTTTACAGAACAAACACTTACAGATTTGCTTTCCCGCTCAAAACACTTCCTTACAAACAACAGGAGTGAAGGAGATTTCTCAAAAACACTGATTTCTGTACTTCTGCTCAGAAACATGACCTTACACTCCTGCTTTTTTCTTTAGCGCAGTATAGTAATAAACTCCGGTCAGCGCAGCTTCACAGGAATAAACACAGCAGCAGCATCAACGTTTGCATACTCTTATTAACCCAAGCCGCACTGTAATGCATGAAAACCATACTTATGTTAGTACTGAACAATAGATATTTTAGTAAAGGTAGATGAATATAGAAATATAGAAACACTAGTAAAAGCTTAATAACATATAAAAAGAGCTAAGTGCTCTTCACAAATCAAACCCATTCAAAAGCTGAAACTCAAAGCACAGTTTGACAGAAATGTGAATTTTCCTTCTTCAACTTAAATGTTCCAATTACTCGGTAATGTGGCCACCCAGAGCCGGCTCATGCATTAAACATGATCATGTGAATCATAGATGAGAGTTATCGACAGCCTTTCTGAGCCCGTGATTTACGCTGCGCTTCTTTACCATAATTGAGTGCAATTCATTGGCCGTCATCAATAATTCAGGCTGAGCGAATCCTGGCCTCCACTGAGGAAAATGTAAATACACGGCGGTGCGATTGACGCTCGCTGGTGTGACAAACAGCCATCAGTCACGCTCAATGCCGCTCTCATTGGCTTTGTGCAGGAGACTACATCAGATGGCCTCGTTACAATCACATCAAGTGCCTCTGTTTTACCAGCCTCTGCTACATTCATCGCTTCTCACTAAACTCCTGTTTCTTCATTAGAATTTAAGAGTAGAGCTGTATGCATGCTTCATTCAGTCCTATATTGCAGAAATGTACAGTTTATGCAGTTAGTCAATGATTCAGAGCTAGCGCTTGATAAATCAGACCAATTTCACTGGCTTTCATTCTTTTATATTCACTCATTTTCACAAACACAATCTTTTTAATGCATCGTGAAAAGAATAAGTGCACGCTCCCTGCTATTTAGCCTTTTCCTGAAAATGAGCTTGATTGCTAGCCTTATCAAAAAGACATGAAATAATAGAAACATGAATAAAGCTGAATAAACGCAGTGCTGAACAAGGAGGGTGCCTGGTGTTTTTCACAGAAAATGATTTTTTCTTTTCATTTTCATACATTTTCAAATGATATAATTTAGTAAATGTGCCTCTGGAGCTCAGAAGCAGTCGTAAGAGCACAGGTATATTTGTAGAAATAGAAATTATACTATATTGTATGAGTCATGCATTTCTCTTTCATGCCAAGATCATGTTCCATGAAGATATTTAGTACATTTCCTACAATAAATATATCAAAACGTAATTCCTGATCAGTAATATTCATTGCTAAGAACTTCATTTGAACAACTTTAAAGATGATTTTCTCGATATTTTCTAATAGTTGTGTCTCCTCTCCTCACAAACCAGACATCAGTGCAGAGATGATTATTCAGATGATGTATCATGAGCCTTATGACCGGTTTTGTGATCCAGGGTCACAAATAATATATAATATATATATATATATATATAATTTCAGCATTTGTTATTACTATCTTTAAGTAAAATAGTCTGATGATATAACTGTGCTTTCTAAGATATCAGCCATCGATCGGTCAAGCACCGATTCTACCACAGCTGATCTCCAGACAGCGTTTCTGAACTGAGAGGACCGAAGCGCAGATATTCCCTGACGCTGAGGCGGAATAAAACACCTGAAACACAAAGCCATGTGAATTCAGAGCGAGATAGCCGTGGAATCTTGGCTCGGTGGAGACGCGTGGCCGTCTGCCATCTCACACGGAGAAAAACACTCCACCAACAGCAGACAATGAGATTAACAAACACTGTTTTATTCTGAGCCTCCTAACCCAAGCGCTCACCGCTGAGACGTCCTGCTCAAACACATGCCGTTTTATTGCTACTCAAGAAGGATTGTGTTCATTAAGGAATCAAGTGGAAGAAACGGCTGACACGGACACACCCTGCGTGACCCTCGGGGTCAAAGGAGAGCGCCCGGCTTCTCAGACCTCCGGATGAGGTTTCACGCTGACGTTCTTCGGTATCTAGCAGCTCTGCATTCACCCAGTCTAATGTGACCGAGACCTAAACCTGTTAGACACACTGGAACAATACTAACTTCATCAGAAGCACATCACCATGTCCATGCATTCACAGAATACCCGCAAAACTACAACAATCACATTTATTCCGTAGCGATGACATATTTATTTCCATCCTGATGAGCGCAATCATTTAAATCAGGAAAGCACGGAGATGTTTGTTCTCCGTCACACCCTCATGTTCAGCACTCGCATTCAGCTAATGAATGAGTTTATAAGCGCGCATTAGAGAAGTTTAGCGGAGTGACGTCACCAGCCCTCAGCGGCGCAGATCAAAGTAACGCGGCACAGAAAGAAAGAAACAATATATCGTTCTAAACATCACCGTCATCGCCGTCATGAACGGAGCGCGCGCGCATGAAGAGCGGCTCTCGCTTAACTTCCAGCGCTATTGTGAGGTACGTACCGCGTGTGACAGCTTCTTCACATCGATAGATCCATGAGAAATCCCGATCAGCGATCGATCGATCCGCGGAAACCGAACCCGGAGAAACGGCGAAGCGAACAATGAGCGGCGCGTACAGCTACACGAGCGAGCGGCTGCTCATCCTATTAGAGATGAAGCTTTACTGAGCTGAGCTCACACACAGCAGCTGTCACACACACACACACACACACACATGCAGGGAGGAGCCTCAGACCTCAGAGCTTTTGTTTCTTCGGAGCTGCTGTCAGACGCGCATCTTCACCAGCACTGTCACACTGTGTGTGTGTGTGTGTGTGTGTGTTTACTTCATAATTAAGGCAACACAAGCACGTGGAGTCACTCAGAATAAAGCTTCATCCAGACTCCAAAAACTGGTATTCCTATTAGCAACTACTGTACTGCAACTGCAAGCATTTTTTATACTATTATTCAATTTATTTGCACATATTATTTATATAGGTATTATTTCACTTTTTCAGCTTTTTTAATTGTGTATATTGACGGAATTATCATATTTTATAGCATATATAATAATATCGCAAAAAATGAACATTAATGGAATTGTGCATATGGAATTTTATGCCTTATAGATATATTAGTATTGTGTGTGCTATATTAATGGAATATTAATATTATGTATTAACATATTAATATCGCATTTATATATATGTCACGCCATAGGCATTGACTGATGTTATGTTTACCTGTCTCGTGACAATATACCATTACACTAAATCACACTTTATAGCCTACAGTGGGTACGGAAAGTATTAAATTTAAATTTTTCACTCTTTGTTATATTGCAGCCATTTCCTAAAATCATTTAAGTTTATTTTTTCCCTCATTAATGTACACACAGCACCCCATATTGACAGAAAAACACAGAATTGTAGGTTTTTTAAAAAAAGAAAAACTGAAATATCACATGGTCGTAAGTATTCAGACCCTTTGCTGTAACACTCATATATTTAACTCAGGTGCTGTCCATTTCTTCTGATCATCCTTGAGA
>JAUCMS010000145.1:903747-914721 GCA_032357445.1 Enteromius radiatus | reverse complement strand
CTTAATTCTAAGCGGTATGTGTGGAGAAAACCAGGCACTGCTCATCACCTCCAATACAGTCCCAGCAGTGAAGCAGGTGGAGGCATACATGCATACAGATGGAATATTCATATTTTATACACTATATAAAATACATTAATATTGTATCATTATAAACAATACATTTCTTATAAACTATTATATATATAATGAAAATGAAAATAAAAAGTGACTATATTAAACTATCTTACTAATGAAGTAGCATGTATTGAAACCGAATCATGTGTGTGTGTGTGTGTGTGTGTGTGTGAGAGAGAGCGAGTGAGGGGAGATGAAGCGAGACGCTCGGGGGCCTCACGCTCTTTGTGTGTGAGAATCAGCGCTCCGGTGGTCCCGTCATCATCCAGCACACTGTGACCCCTGAAACAAACCTCCATTCACACACACACACACACACACACACTCGCTCAAACGTTTGACTGCATCTGAATCAGTGCACAGCGCTATATAATGATGTGTTGCACGCTGTGTTACTGTACTGCATCATTACTCCGTCACTCAGGACACATATATCTACATCCAGTAATTAGAGGGTGTAGCACTGCTTACATAATGACAGTTCACTTCACAGAGCAGAGATGAAGCATATAAACATTCTACCTTTGACTGAATCATGAAGTGCTGAAACGAGTTTGAGTTCAAATATATGATACAGAGAAGGTCAGGAGAACATCTCAACATCTCATCGTTTCAGTTTTATTTGTGTAACTGCACTCATGAGCGGTTTATTTACACCCAGGCAACAGATTCCTATGATATCTGATACTCACAGAAGTGTTTATATTTGCATTTCTGCGCAGCTCTATAATCTAATGATAAATGGTACAGTGGCTGGCTCGGGCCGTGACCTGTCGATGGAAGAGAAGCTAAACATATTACAATATCATAATAATATATTCTCTTTCAGCTTTTCCACTGGCCACTGAATCATCCTGCTTTATTAGATCCGTCAGGTGTTTAAACTAAAGCCAGGAGCGCTGTGAACTGTCTTACACTGACTCAATCATATTCATGATTTTGTCCAGCAACATGTAATTCATCTATCCACAAATACACTGCTTCTTTCTCCTTTAACCACTGTTTTAAATTCAGTTTTTTTAATGTAATAATAATGTTTTTATTATGTCTAAATATAAATCCAAAAGCAAAACATGTGAAAAGAACTATATTAAGGGATTTTCTGCTGCCATCTACTGGTTCTAGTGGGAATGAACGTCTTTATACTGTTTTCTAACAGGCTGCAGAAATCTGTTTATCTCTATTTATTTAAAAAAAACGTATTTAAAGTTAATCTTACATATGAAGAGTTCATTTGCAAAACACACTTTTCCAAAAAAGCCAGTATCGTCCACTTTCACAAGTTCTCGACAAACGCTTCGGAACGGAAGTCGACGACTCTATTTCAGCGAATCAGTGAGCTGTATTCAGGTCAGGTGACAAGACTACTTTCTCTGTGAAAAGATGCGCCTAAAAGTGATCATTCCGATGAACTTGAAGAAGCTGTGACATCATCGTCTGAGGAGATTACAAAGATTGTTTGTTTAAAGTGCCACTATTATGTGTTATGAAATGTTTATATTTTGGTTTTGGGAGTCCCAAACTGGTTGTCATGCGTATGCAAGGTCAAAAATCACTTTCATTTTCTTATAATATGCATTTATTTTGACCTTATTTGCTCAACTTTTCCCAAACGATTCATCCAAAGATTCATTTCTCCAAACTCCTCCGGTGATTGTATTTAAAGCGACACCTAGCGGTGAAGAATGAATCTGCATTTTCATTCAGACCAACAAGTGGGCGGGGATTATGCTAATGATTCATGTTGAAGTCAACATGGGACTCGTTTCAGTGATTCAGAGTCGACTCTTTCTTTTGAGTCAATAACTGTTTTGACAATGATTTTAACAATTTTCAAAATCTTGTTTTTTCAAAGCGCATGGCAATTAATCTCAGTCAAAGTGCAGTTTGTTTATTTTGATTAGGTAAAAAATGACTAAAAACACACCTAACTATCACAATACAAACATGGTCACATAAAGAGAAAGCTAATGTTTGAAAGAGAGGCAAAGGGAGTGTTCTTCAGCAGATGGGCGTATGCGGGCAGCATGAATAAGTCAAAGGCGTCTGACTGCAGGCCTGTAATAGACAGTGACAGTGGAGGAAGAGAGGGTTCAGGACATCTTCAGGGAGCAGCTGCCCTTCAGCGGCACGTCTGCTGGAATAATGAGAGCTGATGAGGCGCTGGAGCCCTAAATACACGTTTGGAAGGCTCTGCGGCTCTGAAAGGTTAGATGTAGGTAAACTGCTGGTACAGTGACAAGCACTCACAGCGTCTGCTGAATAAATCATCGCCCAGCGCTGGCACACCGTAGAGCTCATCAATTTTTCAGCCACGCATCGCACTTACTTACTGGCTACGCATGCGAGTATGAGCGCTATCTGACTATTCAGAGCTAGCATTTCTTATTCATCATATCCTGCTAGAAAGACCGTTTCTGACCTTCAGTCGGGTCACTTGAAGAAGATTCCTGAATACAGAGCTCAGACGAGTCCGGTCGTGTCTCAGAGATTGTGTTTGTGTCTGCTGACAGAAAGACACACCTCCTCCAAAGATACGCTTTTATCAACTAATATGGACACTTTCGGTGCGAAGGAAGGTGTGCCTTTTCAAAGCTTTTATCCCTTTTTCCTGAGAGAGTATCACATGAATCCTCTTAAAAATAAAAGTGCTTCAGGATGCCGTAGAAGAGCCTTTTCTTGTCTAAATGGTTCCAGGAAGAATCTGAAGCACCTTTCTGTTTCACAAACAGTTCTTTGTGGCAAAAGAAGGTTCTTCAGATTATAAAAAGATGAGAAAGAAATGGTTCTTTGACAGGATCTTCTGTGGCATCACTGTGAAGAAGCTTTTAAGTGCCTTTATTTTTGAGTGTATCAAAGCAGAAAGTTTGTCAACCATTAAAAGACATTTCCAGGTGTCCACGTAATTCAAAAGCCTTAAAAAACAAACTAAATGGTCTAAAACACCATTATACCTATGGAGAGACCCCATAAAACACGAAAACCAACGTGTGTGTGTGTGTGTGTGTGTTAATATTACAGTAACATTCATTAACAAAGTGTATATATATATAGTAGGCTATATACAATAGAAATCATATGCTTTACTATAGTATGGATTATTATAATTGACAATTGATATTTTCTAATGAATCAGTCAAAAAGACTCTAATAATAGCAAGTTGTAATATATGAACCCGGGTCCGAGCGAATCATGTTGATTTTATCCTAGTAAAGGATCAGCAGCGAGGATAAGGTTGGTCTCAGATGTTTAAGTGTGTAAATATATTCACCTCTCCTCATTAAACAAACGAGCTTTGTCTCTGCGGCTGGAGAACTGATGCACTGATGCAGACTGAACGTGTGAAGAGATTGAACTCGTTCAAGGATAGCTCATAAATAAGCAGAGCATCAGACGAGAGGGACCTAGATACATAAAACCCAGCGTAATCACAACACAGCAGAGCTAACACACAACATCCTCTCAAACAACACCCTTAAATAACGCTATAGAGTTATGGGAAACATTTATTTGGATATTTCTCCAATGATTTTTTTATCTTGAGAGAACACTCAAAAGTAACATTTCCATAATATTGAGCTTGATATTTTGTTTTAAAGATTTTTTTTACATGTTGATTTGCTTTTTATTCCTTTTTTATTTCAGTTATAGTTTTATTATTTAATTTTTTTTATTTGAAGTAATTATTTTTTGATACAACGTTTTGAATAAGCTTTTAGTTTGAGCACATTTTAATTAAAATTTATAGTAAAGTTATAGTAATTTTGTTTTTGTCACTGTTAGTGTTTATTTAGCCATTTCATATAGATAAAAACCATATCATTTTAAAAGCAGAAAATTATAACTACAATTTTAAGTTTTTGATTCATGTTGATATACGTTAGTTTTTATATAGTTAGTTTAGTTCAAGTAGCATAGTTTATTTTATATTAATGTTCATCTCAAGTAATGATTTTTTCAAAACAACATTTTGAATAAGCTTTTAGTTTTAGTTTTTTATTTGACATTTGCTGTAGTAATTTGTAATGTTTTAGTAGTTATTGTTTTAAATGCCTCTATAATTGTATTTTTTTTAATATGATTTTATATCAGTTAACATTTTACTCGGTTTTACCTTAAAAAAAGTACTGTTTTATGATTATTTCAGGTTTAGTATTTAGGTTTGGCTAAGTTAAAATGGGAAATGTTGCCTTGCTAAAAATAAACTAGCTTTTGATATTTTATGATATTTAAAGAAACCCTTTTAGATTTCAGTTTCTGGCTAACTATAAGAGCCCTGCTTCAGAAAGACTGTTTGAATGAGAACACGGGTCCAGCAGAAGAGCAGGTGATGGACAGATAAAGCAGGAGGAAGGGCGCTCTGACCTCCTCATCCTCTTCCTGGATGCTGCTGGAAAGTCCTTCAGGAAGAGGGTGTAGTAATGGATGGGATATCCGGATCCTCCCTGTTTTTCCTTCCACAGCCATTGTTCCCAGAGCCTCGCTCACCTTCGGAGGACTCGCTGTTCTTCTGCTGAACGACGCAGGAGATACGAGGAGACAGAAACCCCTGCATGATCTGAAGACACACACACACACACACACACACACTCTCTCGCTGTGAGCTGGTGCTCTGCCAACATCAGCCTGAGATCTGAGATCTGCTTCACGAAGCCATGTTCAAAGATCTGTGCTTTAAAGGCTGCAGATGGTGTGTTCGCACAACATGCGCTGGCCTACGCTTTTTCCTCTCCGTGCTTGTTTTTCCTCCTCCAGTATGATTTATGTGTCATTACGTATGATTGTGGTTAGCTGTGAATGGCAGAATGATTTTCCTCCGTCAGACATCAGAGAGCGTCCGGCTCCGAGCTCGAGCCGCTGGACCTGCAGGCCTGTAATTACAGTCATGGAGTCATGGAGCGAGCGGATACAATAACATCACAGAAACACTTCACTCCCTCAGAGGAGCGCTTATACATCAGGAGCCCGAGCGTTCCTCCATCACGAGTCACTGACATCCATCCGAGGCGATGGGTGGAGGAGGACAGACTCCAGCGCTTCACTGCTGCCCCCTGCTGACCTCCAGCAGCTCATACACTCCACAACACCACCGCTCTTATCAACAACAACTCTCACCGGTTACTGTTACTGAGACGAATGAGAAAAACTGAGTAAATCATCTCTGCACTGATGTCTGGTTTGTGAGGAGAGGACGATATCTGTCAGAAAATCTGGAATCTGAGGGAGCAAAAACATCTCAATATTGAGACAATCATCTTTAAAGTTGTTCAAATGAAGATCTTAGCAATGAATATTACTGACCAGGAATGAAGTTTTGATATATTTACTGTAGGACATCTTCACAGAACATGATCTTTACTTAATATCCTGATTTTGTCATGAAAGAGAAATGTATAATTGTGACCCATGCAGTGTAGTGTTGTGTATTTCTCTGCTGCTGTGCTCCAGAGACACAGATGGGTTTGTGTATATGCTTTATTTTTAAGATTAACTGTGTTTTTCAAGCCATTGTTTGATCTTAGAATCTTTTAAATGATTGTATGATCAGAATCATCTCAGAGTGATCTCAAAGTAAAAATAGGTGCTAAAGTCTGATTTTGTGCTGTGTTTAAAAAGTAATTATTATAATCTTGACTGAAGTGATGAAGTATTCTGACAGTAATCAGTGTTGCGTGCACTTTTAATCAACCCATTAATTAACGAGTGACTAGAGAAATTAAACCACTGCTGCAATACACTGAAAATAATCATAGATTTGTGGTTGCGAACAATCTATTTTAGCTACATTTCAAGAAAAAAAAAGCTAAGATAAATTGAATGCAACCACTTACTTAAAAAAAATAAATGGTAAATTCAATTAATTAAGTTTTTCTGTGTGTGTAAAAACTTGTGTTTCTGTATATTTTATAGTTATATGGTCATTGCATATATTGCACAACACTGAAAAATGTAAGCACTGGTAATGGAAATGTAGTCTTTAATACATTACAATGTATCTATCTCCAGATCTTTTGGAGTCACATGAGAAACCTGTGAGAATGTGGCCATGTTGACCTTGATTTGCTTCATACACGCATGCCATTTTATATTCCTGAACGCAATATAATATTCACTCAGGAGCAAAAGTACATCTTTAATGAGTCTCTGACCTACTTGAGCTGAACATTTACAGTAGCTGTCAGAGCTTTAAAACATCTTATTGTGGATGACATGTCAGGTGGTGTTTTATTGATGCGAAGCCTGTCCGTCTCGTTCAGCTCTTCCTCTCTCTGCCAAGGCCTCACACTCACTAAATATTGAATATCATCAGACGCAGTGCACAATGTCAGGCCGTATGAATTATTAAGAGAGTCAGAAGCTGACCAGAGGTTCATTCAGGACAGAGATTCACCTGAGAAAGAAACGCTTCCTACTCAAGTAAGAGTATTAAAGAGGTCATAATGCGATTTCAAGTGTTTCTTTTTTTTTGAACGATGAGCTTTGTACAAATCGACCCGTTTCAGGAGGCTATAGATTAACAGTACAATTCATTCACAAATAAATATAATAATATAAACTATAAATATATAAATAATATAACTATAAATGTACAAATTAAGTTCAATTGCTAACACTGACTCTAACATATGTTATATTACGAATACTATTATATTTAAATATATTTCATATGTGCAGTATTGTTCAGATGTGCACTTCTGTTTTAAAGTGCGCCAAATGAGGCATGTGACTAACGTGCAGTTTAACGCTCAGACAGCGACTACAACTCCCAGAATGCCGTGCGCGCTCCACTTCCTGATCCGCACCGCAGAGTCTTCGCACACAAACATCACCAAATCGCTGTGTGTCTTAATTATCTCTCATAATGAGAGGGACACACATTATATTTGAGCTTGAGCATAAATGAAACCCGTTTCTGAGGTAAGACGCGCGCGACTTCATCATTCGTTCTCATTGCTGATGTTCGCCAGCTGTCATGCTAATGCTACGCGCCTAACAACATCAGCCGTTTCCAATGAAAATTTATCAGACGTGTATTAATTATGATGCGAAGGACACAGACAACTGAAACGGTCCAGAACTGTGGCTTTTAGATGTCTGTGATGGATTGTCACGAAATGCTCAGGTTAAAGCTGTCAGTGTGATGTTAGCATGGCTAGCTGAGGAGCTCGAGCTGTGACTGAATCCTCTGAGAGAAAATCGGAGAACTGTGTTTTGTTAAACTCACAGATGGCTAAAGATTAAAGATAAGTCTGTTATTAGATCAGAAATGAGTTATCAGTCAGTTCAGACATTTAAAAGAGGTCAGAGCTCATGACTGACCGTTGATCACGTGACTGACTGACACATCACAGTATGACCGGACAAACTGGAACTGTCTGTCAGGACTTTCTGGTCTCGTGTTATGATCCCGTTTTGAGAACTTTGGTATAGTGTTATTTATTGTATCATACCAGTGTTTATTTGACTTGTAACGTTATATATTATTATATGCACGTAAGGAAATGAACTTGTGATCAGTTTATACACGAGAATAAACCTATGTTTGCATATGTTTGAATGGTTTCAGAAGCAAAAAAATCAAATATGACTCAAGAGACGCTTATTTATTTGAATTTCTTGTAAATTTTGTTTGCACCTTGCCACACTTTTTATTTGTTGTTGTTGTTGTGAGTGTATAGAGTTGTATTCATTTTACAAGTTGGTAAAATAGAATAATAGAAAACATTAGTACATCAAAACATTACATGTTTAAATATGTGATCTGTGTATCATTAGCAGAACATAAATATGAATATTGGATGAATCCAGGGTCATAATTCTCCTTGATTTTGTTGTCAAATTTTAGTTTTTCCAGAGGGGATTCTGGATTTGTCTTTTTTGTCACTCCATGAATCAGAAAATACAAATATAAACATACCTTCAGGATATAGAGGGAAATACATCTGCAAAGTTAGGGTTCCTGAATAAGCTGTGGTTTGGGAATATATGTATAGGTTTTACATTTGAGTAACTAGTTTTCATGTTTTCCATGTAAAAAGCCTGAAATAGTGACACAAAGAAAACTATACTACTGCATTCTTGCAGCGTCCATGTGAAGCTTCAGCAGAACAGGTGTAATGAAGGCAGTCTGGACTTGTGTGTGTGTGTGTGTGTGTGTGTGTGTGTGCGCTGATTCTCCGTCTGTTTGCAGGGGTTCGTGCTGAAACTCAAGCGTTCTGAGAAGCATGAACCTGCACCAGGTGCTCACCGGAGCTGCTAACCCCGGAGACAACTGCTTCTCTGTGGGCAGCGTCAACAACCAGCCCTTCACGGTAAACCTGGACATCTCCAGTCATCTATGAGCGATCGAAATTTCATTTTTTAAATGTTTAACTAGTCGTTTTAAAAACTTCTGAGGAACGTTCTTTTTAAGAATCACCTGGTTAAAGAAAGCTCAGTTCAACATGCTGTAAATGCACAATATTTTCACTTATGAAGGCAAAAATAGTTTTAGTTACGTCCGATATGTTCAGAAATAATGTGAAATAAAAATGCTAAATATTCCTCAGCCAAAACATTCAGTTTTAGAGGTCGGTTAGGGTTTGCATGTTTTCTTTCTGAGTAGAATACACAACAATACACCGTATGAGTCACAATTACACATTTCCCTTTTATGCCAAAAATCATTAGGATATTAAGATCATGTTTCATAAAGATATTTTGTACATTTCCTACAGTAAATATATAATTTCTGATCAGTAATATGCATTGTTAAGAGCTTCATTTGAACAACTTTAAAGGTGATTTTCTCAATATTTAGATGTTTTTGCTCCCTCATATTCCAGATTTTCTAATATTATCCTCTCCTAACAAACCAGACATTAGTGCAGAGATGATTTATTATGGATGTGTAAATCTCAGGGTCACACATTGTCCTGCTCCCCCTGCTCCACGGTATAGATGATATGTGTAACTCATTGTGTTTTGTCCGTGTGTCTGATGCTCTTGGGACAGGCCTATGCCTCTGGCTGTGATATTGTCATTCTGGGGAGTGATTTTGAAAGGATCCAGATCATCCCAGGAGCCAATCATGGGAACATCCAGGTGGGCTGCGTGGACTGTTCACTCCAGGGCGGACAGGTGAGACAAGTTTTGATTACTAAAACTATACCACTTCACAAGCCCATATGAGTGTTATCTGTTATTAGGGAGTGAAGTGTGTTCTCAGGTACACTGAGAGTCTTGCTCTGACTGTTATGAATACTGAACAGCCAGTATATGTGAACTCTTTTGAGCTTGTTTATAGTTTATCATAGAAAACAGGTCAGTTTAGTGAAGTATGAAGATGGGATATTGTCAGGATATGTTCAGTTCAGCACAGTGAACACTGCTCTTCAGCGTTGTGTGTCATTAAGACACGAGCAGCAGTAATGAACGCTTAAAGTGTTGATCATCACTGATTTATCCTCGACACAGACACCACTGGTGTGCAGTTTATGATCTGAAGTAAGAGTTTCCTGGACGTCATTGACATGCTAGACATGTGCTGTTCTGAACATCCTCCTCGCCTGAAGAGTTTTGAAATGCTCTCTCGTTTCCTTTAATTAAAACCATCCACCCATAGTGTGCTCGCGTTACCAGCTCATTGTGCGGGAAAACACTCGAGCGTGGGAACCGTTCTGAAGTGGAGAAACACAACAGACAGCGCTTGAAGTGAACCGGGAAGTGTTTAGGATTCGACTAGCATCTGAACAGGATTACTCTCTAAATCTGTTCTGTTTTCAGATCGCAGCGTCGTACGGAAACATTATCTGTGTGTTTGAGCCGGTGGAGGTCAGTCCTCAAGGAAAAGCACAAAAAGTGAGTTTCTTCTGGAATAAAGGCGTGAGCGTGAATAGGGTTGGGAATCGAAAACCACAATCAGATACTTGTTGTAAAATTAAAATGTCAATATTCACCTATCAATCCTTGTGTGCGCATCTTGACGGATAAAGATGTGTTTGAATCATTTATTCAAGAGATTCATTCAAATATATAGATTCAGTGTATTTGTTTTTAGATTTATTTAACCTTTATTAAACCATTAATTTGTTTGTGTGTGTCTGTGGTCAGCAGAAGCTGAACTATCACTGGCAGAAGAGCGGTCAGTTCGTCCTGCAGTCGGTCGCTCATATCCTGACGTGGCACCCCTCGGGTACGTGAGGTCAGTGTGTGTTTGTGCTGTGTGAGACGGGCCGCTGACCGCTCTCTCTCTGTCTCTGACCGCAGGCTCCTGTCTCCTGACCGGCTCGGGCTGTCTGCAGCTCTGGTGTGACGGTCAGTCCGGTGCAGAGTCTGAACCTGCTCCTCAGAGCTCCTGGAGATGTGTGTGGCAATGCAAGTCAGTGTTCATCATCACACGTCAGCTACACTGATTTTTACCGCCATGTTTGAATACAGATTTGTATTAGATCAAATCCAGAAACTTAAACGCATTTCATGAGGCCTCAGTAAGATCTGTCTGGTCGTTACAGGTCCGCCGCTCCCACTCACTTCATCAAGTTTTCCCCGGATGGAGAGTTTTTCGCTACTGCAGGACAGGTTAGTGTTTACTTACTGCACGTTATTCCACATCGTTCTACGGCTTTGTGTAGAAATAGGACGAAATTGGAGGATAAAAATGTATTGTTTCTGCAAAAAGTGTGTACTGATATATTTGCATATATATTTATAATAAATGTAGATTTTTATATATTAAATGTTTATAGAAAAATATAAATCATATAAATATATATATGTAAATAAATGTAAAAATGTTCAATATGTACAGTATCTCACAAAAGTGAGTACACCCCTCACTTTTGTTGCCAGCAGTTCAGACATTAATGGCTGTGTGT
>JAUCMS010000145.1:885372-896441 GCA_032357445.1 Enteromius radiatus | reverse complement strand
GACTATCAGTCGACTATTGGCAAGATTCGAAAATTCCGATTCGACTGTGAAAATCCTTAGTCGGGGACACCCCTAAATAAGTATGATTTAAACCGTGATTACATATATTTGTTTACTTACTTAACATTAACATTTGCGTGGCAGGTCATCTGAGCGCCTCGTCTCTGCAGCCGGCCGGACGCTCTCCGTATCTGCTGGCCACGTCTTGCTCTGATGGATGCGTCCGGTTTTGGCGATGCGGTGCGGTCTCTGACCCTGACGTCTCTGCTGACCCGTCATACGTCTGGGAGGAGTGGCCTCTGCTGGTGGAGGAGGGCCTGGCCAGCAGCAGCGCTCTGAGCGTGTCCGGTCAGCTCATGGGTCTCAGCTGCTGTCACACCAGCAGGGTCGCCGTCGCTCACCAGAGCCCTGAACCCGTTGTGAACATCAGCGTCTTCCAGTGCGACTCCACCGGAGGCTCTCAATGGCTTTTGGAGCAGACTCTGAAGATCTGCCACGCAGGTGATAAAAGCCTGACTAACGGCGGTTCAGTAAAGAGGCAGGTCCACTTAGACTGGGTCTCCAGAGAAGACGGCTCTCACATACTAACTGTAGGTCTAGGATCCAAACTTTACATGTATGGGATGCTTTCTGGAAAGCCTCCGGATCTGGGCCTCTCTGATTGCGGTAAGGAGCAGAACGGCTCTAGATTGGTGCTCCTCCGAGCGGTGGACCTGGTGTCCTCGGTTGAAGGTTCTCCACCCGTTCCCGTCTCTCTATCCTGGGTACGAGACGGCATCTTAGTAGTCGGGATGGATTGTGAAATGCACGTCTACTCTCAGTGGCAGCCGCCGGCTCCGGTCAAGCCATCGCCTCGCGACAGCGTGACGTCGCTTAAACAGGAGGGACTCAGTCCAAATCCATCTAAAAAGACCCTCACCAGATCCATGACTAGCTTGGCTCAGAAACTCAGCGGAAAGAGAACGGCGTACGACCTCCCGGCCGAGATGGAGGATTCTGGGTTGTTTGAGGCAGCCTATCAGCTGTTTCCTACACTGCCTCAGTATCACCCGGTGCAGCTGCTGGAGCTCATGGACCTTGGGAAGGTGCGACGGGCTAAAGCCATCCTGTCCCATCTGGTGAAGTGCATTGCTGGGGAGATCGTGTCGATGAAGGACGCTACGGTTAACCAGGAGCGGCGTCTGCGCTCGCTCACCATCAGCGCCAGCGGAAGCACCGCCCGAGATCCCAAGATGTTCAGCAAAGCTGAGAGCTCTGACTACACCGAGATCGACTCCATCCCGCCGCTGCCTCTGTATGCGCTGCTTGCTGCAGACGAGGAGATGGCTCCAAGTGCCAAAGAGCGGTCGGAGAGCTTGAGCGCTGAGGGAAAGAGCGATGCGTACGAGCAGCTCTTCCAGAGCACTGGGGTCAGTGCCGATGACATGGACCCTTTCGATGGAGATGAGGAGGAGGCAAGCGCTAAAGTCATCGATCTGTCGAAGTACAGCCCTACGTTTTTCGGCTCGGAGCACGCACAGGTGCTATCGGGACACCTGCTTCACTCCAGCCTGCCGGGCCTGACGCGGATGGAGCAGATGTCTCTGATGGCTTTGGCAGACACCATCGCTTCCACCAGCACCGACATTGGAGAAAGCCAAGGGAAAGGGCAAGGTTTGTATCTTTCACTGGTTTATTTGCAGCTTTTGATTGTAAGGACATCATTTGTGTGCATTGAGAACTAAAGCTGCTAAGATACTCACAACAAATGTTGATTTCATTAGTCAATAGGAGATCAGCATCTTTATCGCTTAAGGTGCCTAAAACCTTTAACAGTACTGTAATAATGGATTTACAGGCCTAGTTATGATGTGATGAATCTTGACTCAGGTGGAGAGACCCTGGATGAATGTGGGCTGAAGTTCCTGCTGGCCGTTCGCCTGCACACCTTCCTGCTGACGTCTCTGCCCCCGGCTCATCGTGCTCCGCTCCTCTGCCAAGGTACAGCAAGCTTTCTGCATATTTCTGTAACTCAAACCGTCGAGATTGACACCACGGTCATGGGTTCGGTTCCCAGCCTGCACTGGTGTAATGTGTTCCTTGAGTGCAATGCCTTGCGTAGACGTAACTGTAAATAGAGCTTGGTAACTGTGGTCTACAGGACTGTCCACCTGCCACTACGCCTGGGCCTTCCACTCCGAGGCTGAAGAGGAGCTGCTCAACATGCTTCCGGTGCTGCAGAAAGGAGAGCCCTCGTGGCCCGAGCTCAGAGCCATGGGCGTGGGCTGGTGGCTCCGGAGCACCAACAAACTTCGCAGATGCATTGAGAAGGTTCGACCAAACGGAGACCTTTTTCTGTGCATATTATATAATGACTAATAGATTTTGCCACAGTTGTCACAGTGTGGACTAGACACTTCAAAAGTGTTTATATAATGGTAAATATGCTTTTATTCAGATCACCTCAGCTGATTATTTAATTATTCTTCTCTGCATGTGCATCAGATTCATGTCTTATTCAGCGTCTTTAAGTTTCATTGAGGTGACTGAACAAAACTTGCACTTTAGCGATGCATTTTTGGTGTGTGTTTATTCTCTGTGTTGTTTTTAGAGAATGGGCTTTATTAAACACGAACAAGTGTAATGATCAGTGATCTTCTGTCTCATACCAGGTAGCAAAAGCTGCTTATCAGAGGAACAACGACCCGTTAGACGCAGCCTTGTTTTATCTGGCCATGAAGAAGAAAGCTGTGGTCTGGGGACTGTACAGGTAACTACACACACACACACACACACCTGTCAGCAAGGCTACAGTCCACTGAGAGCTCCTGTGTGTTGAAGGTCCCACCATAACGTGAAGATGACGGCGTTCTTCAGCAATAACTTCAGTGAGGACCGCTGGAGGAAGGCGGCGCTGAAGAATGCGTTCTCTCTGCTCGGAAAGCAGCGTTTCCACCATTCTGCGGCTTTCTTTCTGCTGGCTGGATCCCTCAAAGATGCTGTTGAGGTACGTTTGCATCCGTTCGGTCTCTTTCGGACCTGTTTATGTTCTTCTGAGCCCTTCCTCTGTCAGCATCTGCTGAAACGAGATCGTTGTGACTTGTATGATGGTATTCTCATGATCAGGTGTGTATAGAGAAGATGCAGGACCTCCAGCTGGCTCTGGTGGTCTGTCGGCTGTACGAGTCTGAATTTGAGATGTCCTGCAGCTATAAGAGAATCCTCCAGAGGCACGTGTTGGGTCAGGACCACCAGATCGCGGTCCATCAGGACCCTTTCTTGCGTAGCATGGCGTACTGGGTCTTGGATGACTACAGCAGGGCTTTGGACACGCTGCTCGAGCCCAACACTGACTCGTCTCATGAAGGTGAGAGAGGAGTTATTTATGCTGGTTATTTATCCTAGACATGTTTCATTTTCATTCTGCGTTTGTGTTGTCTGCATGTCAGTCTCCGTGAGAGCAGTTTTTCAACATCATGCATTAAAGCACTGTTCTGTCTGTACTCTCTAATTATTATTCACTTGAGCTATAAAGCAGCGAATTATTTGGATCAAATCAGTTCAGTTTGATTCAGTAACAGTGTCAATGTTATAATCAGTCAGTTATGAAATAGTTTCAGTTTCATATATTCATATATTGATTTATTCTTTCAGGAGCCGGATCATCTCCCCGTAGTCCTGATGTTTTTAACTTCTACACCTACCTCCGCACACACCCGCTGCTGCTGCGCCGTCACTTCGGCTCCTCCGAGAAAGCTAAAGTAGGTCTGAACGCTGAAGGCCGTGCCGTGGACTCCATCAGCCTCACCGAGAGGAGGCTGTTCTTCACCGCAGCGTACGCACACTTACAGGCCGGCTGCCCCATGCTGGCTTTAGAGGTGCTCTCCAAAATGCCCTGGGTGGTGAGGCGCTCGAAGCCCTGCGAGAGTTCGCCGGCGTCTCTGAGCGAGCGTGAAGGCCAGGCCTCGGCTCTGGACTGGTCTCAGCCGGTTCTCAACGGCCTGGAGTTGGTGTCCTCGCTCTCGTCTCCCCGAGAGGACAGCCAGTCGGACTCGGTGCTCAGTTTCGACTGGAGTCAGCCCTCCGTCACGCATCAGGACGAGCCTCTGGAGCTCAAGTGGGACAGTGATAAAGAGGAGTCAGATGAGGAAGAGTCGGGCCTGGCGATGAAGACCATCCGTTCAGAGAAAGACAAGGGCACCCCGGAAGCCGCCTCCACCCCCAGGGATCAGGGTAAGGCTGAAAACTACATTTTGTTCCCTAAATATTATCAATATTCTAAACAAAACAGCATCCTGTGCGCCAGAGAAATACAGGGAACAACTACACAGGGCATTTTGAATCTTGAAGAGCTGAGTTATATTTATATATATTAACATTTTTCCTTTTCAAATGTGGACTTTCATTTTAAATTTGGTGAATATTCTGATTTGAATCTGACAGCTCCAGATCTCTGCGCAGAAGACTTGGCCGGGCTGAGCGAGGACATGCTGGCGGCGCAGCTAAAGTTCAGCTCCTGTCTGAAGATCCTGACCACGGAGCTGCGGACGCTGTCCACAGGGTACGAGCTGGACGGAGGGAAGCTCAGGCATCAGCTGTGTCACTGGCTGGAGCGAGCCGTGGCAGCTCTGCAGAGCTGCTGCGGATACAACCCCTTCCTCCAGCAGCTGCCCGAGGGCATCTCAGCCGACCTGAGCCAGGCGGACGATCTGGAGGAGCGGGGCTCGACCCAGCAGACCCAGGAGCTCCAGCAGCGGCGCAGGCTTTGGCTAAAGAGGAACCAGCCGCTGCTGCGCATCTTCCTGAGCTACTGCAGCCTGCACGGCTCTCACGGAGGAGGACTGGCCTCGGTCCGCATGGAGCTCATTCTGCTGCTGCAGGAGTCCCAGCAGGTAACCTTCACCTGTCCAATAGAAGTTCTGAAGTGCAGCGGTAGCTCAGAATTAGATCAGCACATGTGGATCATGGGTGTTTTCTCTCGTCAGGACGGCGGTCTGCAGGTCTCTGCTCCCGCTCCGCAGCACCTGTCTGTTCCTCTCTTCTTGGCTTGGACCGCCAGCTCCAAAACAGTGGTGGCCAATCCCATAGTGCACCTGACCAACCTCACGCATGACATCCTGCACACCATCATCGCTCTGGACGCACCCCCGCACCCGGATATCACGAACAACGAGGTGAAGCGCGCTCAGAAGCAGCTGTCCTTCCTGTCCTGATCCTCCTCTAACGAGTCTTCTTCTGTCTCAGATCTATGTGATGCACTCGCTAGCAGCTTCCCTCTCCGCCTGCATCTATCAGAGTCTCTGTGACGGACACAGTTACAGGTGAGTGACCTCTGCCCTCGGCACTGATGTTCTTCTTTATTGGAAAATTTTGAAGCTCATTTTAATGTTCTCTGGAGCACAGCAGCAGTCATCAGCAGCTCAGGTGTGTTTGTAGAAATACACAACAATACACTGGATGAGTGAAAATTATACATTTCTCTTTTGACAAAAATCATTAGGATATTAAGATCATGTTCCATGGAGATATTTAAAAAACTTCCTACAAGAAATATATCAAAACTTCATTTTCTGATTAGTAATATGCATTGCTAAGAATTTTATCTCAGACAAATATTTTTGCATCCTAATCGCCAGCACGGCTCACATTTGCTTATCTTGTAATCTCTGATAATGAGCGTATGACCCGTGAATGTGCCGCTCATGTGACATTTGGCATTTCCAGATGAATGTGGCCTTTGTTTGGATCCGTTTGCACTTTTACTCCCCGTCACGGCAGATTAGATGTGTTTATCAGCGCTCTTACTCAGCGTCTGAAACCCAAACGTGCTGGGACAGAAATCTAGACGCTTAAAGAAATAGTGTCATCTCAAACACGTCTAGCTTTATTTCTGAATGCTCCAGACCAGAGAGAGCGAATGAGATTAATAGATGCGGGTTTGTGATGATGTGAGGCCTTTTAAAGTCATCATGAAATGAAAATCCATTTTCTAAAATATGACAAGATCTTACTACGATCACTCTGTGTTCTCTTTAATTTTTAAGCTTGTAATATATAATCTAAATGTCATAACTGGATCTTCTTCAGTCATTTATTCTGCTTAAGCCCCACCCCTCCATTCTAGCGGTCAGCCCCGCCTCTGCTATTGAGTGCAGCCACGCCCACTTCTTTACATCCAATCAACAACTAATGTATAGAACCAAGTCCAGCATTACAAATAATAATACATAGCTTTAGAAGGAAATATTTTGATTTTGCATCACTTTATAATAGTCATAATAGGTATTTAAATTAAAATGAATATTGATATGAAATTGTTTTTTTAATTATTTAATGGTATACTAAATATGGGAAAAAAAAACTCTGTTTCCTAATTTTATGTACATTTTGGAATATTGCAAAAAGTAAATGCTGGATGGAAGCACCAAGATGTGCATAAATCTTAAAAACGGCCATAAAAAAACTTGTTTATCAGGAAGTGATGATTTTGTTCTTTGACTCGTTAAATGTAAACGGTGCTTTATTTGCAAATGTTTCGTGCGATACTCTATTTATGGGTTGGGGTTAGCTACTCACTCATTTGATTTGTTCAAAAGCATGAATTCAATCCAAATGACTGGCCTGATTGTAATATGTGTGTTTTTCCTCAGCCATGTGAATCCGTTCACGGGCATCACGTACCAGAGCGTTCTTCTTACCCATCAGCCCCCGGTGAGGAGCGTCAGCATGGAGGAGGCCGTCCTGCCCAACACCTCTCCGGCGCAGTGGCCTGGTAAAGCTCTTGACCCCTGACCCCTGAGCTCACGGTCAGGCTCCAGACTCACAGGTGTGTCTGTGCAGGTGTGAGCGTCCTGCAGCGGCTGCTGAGCGCCTCTGGAGACGAGAACCAGCCCGGTCTGCCTGTGCTTCTGTGTGAGGTCCTGACTGCCGTCTTCCTCAGCCTGTTCGTCCACGGCCTGGCCACTCACTCCAGCCATGAGCTCTTCCGGATCATCGCTCACCCGCTCAACAGCAAGCTGTGGGTGGCTGTGTTCGGCGGCGGCGCTCGTGCTCCAGTGCTGGAGAAGCCCAGCTCACCCACAGGTGCTGCTCTCCTCAGGCTGCTGCTGGTCTGATCACTTTATCAGCTCGGGAAACATGTATAGCTGAGAAAATGTAAAAAAAACCAAAAAAAAATCAACACCTTAGCAACCACCCCGTGTACCTACTCCTCTCAGGGGCCTGTTCATGAAAAATCTAATTAAATATTATAATATCATTTAATTACTTTGTTCCTGCAAAATGTTTAAAAGGTAGCAGTATAATATATTGCTAAAATATGTTTTTGTTTAGATTGTTTATTTTAAAAGGATGTACTTAAATTTTACATTTTAATGAATTCATTAATTGTTTTATTTTTATTAATTGTTTTATTTAGATAAAAAATTTTTATTTTAATAAAATATTTTTACAATTATTTTAAATTGTGTTTTTATTTAGATTTTTAATTTAAAATTATGCATTTCAACTTGACATTTTTGTTTTAATTTTAAAGAGTTTCATTTGATTTTTAAAACATTTCTAAGTGTTATATTAGTCATTTATTTTAAAAAGTGTTTTTAGATGTTTTTTTTTCATTTAATAATTATCTCAACTTCACACTTTTATGATTTAATTTCTAATTAAATATTTCGATTGCATTTATTTTTAAATAAAGCTTTTTTTAAAAAAAAATTATTTTATGTAAACATAGCTTTTTATCAGTATAAACCCATCTGTTTGGTAAACCCTGAAACAAGGCGTTAAATTGGTGATTATTGCGTTATGATTATGTTTCAGATTATGAACAATTTTAAGGTCATGAAATGGCTTGGGCTAAAAACGGCTCTTTCTTTTGAGTGACAATAACTTTATACACAGTGCACTTTCAGCTCTAAAACTGTATGTGTGTGTGTGTGTGTGTGTGTGTGTGTGTGTCAGTGGATGATGCGGAGCGGAAGCAGAGGCGTTTCCGGCTGCGCTCCTCTCGCAGTAGCTCCAGAGAGGTCCCTGACAGTCCGGTCAGCCCCAGAGCTGTGGTGATGGAGCCGGACACACTCGTCTCTAGGGAGCGCTTCGTGCCGCCTGAGCTCAGCATCTGGGATTATTTCATCGCAAAGGTTTTCTTCTGTTCTTCAGCATGCAGTAGTTTGACTACTTTGTCGTGTTTGTAAACTCACTGTTGTGTCCTGTGTGAAGCCGTACCTGCCTCCGTCCGCCAGCCGGGTGGAGTACGACTCTGAGGAGAGCCAGGGCAGTGAGGATGAGGAGGAGGAGGAAGATGAAGGAGACCCTTTTGATCCCAACTCTCCGCAGGCAGAGCATTCCAACAATAACTCGTACAGGTAAGCCGTGACTAGAGCTCAGGATTAATCATTAAAACATCAGGATCTTGTGATATACACTAATTTTTCTGCTAGCTATCACAATAGAGCTTTTTAAAAGTAATAGGTGTTTCAAATAATGTTTGTGTTGTTTGACCACTAGGTGGCGACAAGTGACTGTTTATTTTTTGTAATTGAATCATTCATTCAAGAGATTCGTTCAAAAACACTGATTCATCCAGTATTGAAACAAGTGAAGTATTTATGAGTGAGTCATTGAATCATTGATTTAAAACACTTTTCCATAATTAAATATTCAAATTGGTGTCACAATGCCTTCAAATGAGTTAAACACTTTAGAATAGACTGTCAGAAATGGTTTAGTTTAGCTCAGAATCGTGGGATAATAGTTTGTGAGTCTGAGTTTAGCTCAGAGTCATGCAGCTCTAGCGGTGATGAAGATGATGATGATGATGTTTCTGTGCAGCTGGTGTCTGATGCGCTTGGCAATGGTTCAGACGGTCCTGTTCAACCTCAAGACCTTCTACCCGATGGCAGGTCACGACCTCTTGGGTAAGGAGACGTCACAGCTGCAGCGTGTGTGTGTGTGTGTGTGTGGATTGTAACCCGTGTGTGTGTGTGTGTCAGATCTGCCCGTGTGCTCTCCGCTCTGTCACGCGGCTCTGAAGACGCTCCAGCGCTGGGAGCAGCTGCTGCTGAAGAGGCTGGAGATCTTCGGAGGTCCTCCGTCCAGGTTCATCAGCACACAGCTGCTGGAGGAGAGTGTGTCATCAGGTCCGGCGCTGCTGAGACACAAAGCCCTGCTCGAGCCCTCAAACACACCCTTCAGGTACAGCATACACACAAACTGCTCCTATTATGGGTAATGAAAAGCAAGGTCAAAGCACACTGTCATTCTCTTATAATATGCTTTTATCTTTACCTTACTTGCTCAACGACTCCTGAATGATTCATTCAATGATTCTTTTTTCGAAACCCCTCCTTTGCGTGACTCTAATCTGGTTGATTTCAATTCCGTTTCATAATAAAAGCACAGTTACAGCTATTTTACCGCTCCTAAAGAGACACCTAGTGGCCAAGAACTCAAAAAGATCAACAGTATGCTAATATTTCATGTTGAGGTCAACATCAAACAGCTTGGGACTTGTTTTAAAAACGACTCGTTTCAGTGATTCAGAGTCTTTTGAGACACAATAACTTTAAACATGGAGCACTTTCAGATCGAACACTTGATTCTGTTCTCATTCACTCAGAGCTGTGTCACACACTGCAGGAAAGATCATAATATATATTTAAAATTATATTATAATTAATGATATATATAACCTGTAATCAACGCTCAAATAAAAGAGTTTTTAATCCTTTTAATAAGTGATTTATGTTTCTGCTCCAGTTTGTCGGTGAGCTATAAACTTTTAAACGATGGCTAGACATTAAATAACGAAGTCATCTCTAGCAGGTTAAATAAAAATATAATTTATAATTAAAATATTGACATTAAAAACTGCCTTGTGTGCCGTTTAAGTTTTTGTACAACTTAAATACATTTCATAAATAGATTAAATAACCTTTATTTTGCCTCCTGGGTGTTTTGTTTCCAGAACGTTACTGAATTCTAGTTTATAATAATAATAATAGTGTTTTGTGATGATTGGCAGGTCTCGGCGGCGCTCCGCTCTGCCCGTCAGACGGCTCTGGCAGTATCTGGTCAAACAGGAAGAGGTTCAGGAGACCTTCATACGAAACATCTTCACCAAGAAACGAGATCAGAACGAGGTATTTGTGCTGCTGCTTGCTCTCTTTCCCAGAATGCACCTCCAAATACAGTCTGTTCCCTGTCAGCTGCTTGATTGCACTCCTCCAGATGGTGTTTTAACAGTCACCCCCTCATTAATGTCATTAATGCTGTTCACTGGTGTTGTACTTGTGTTAAACTAATCGTGGACTGTGATGTGTGTGTGATTGACCTGCATGTTTGACTCAGGAGACTGTGCCGCTGGACGCCACACACAACCAGGTATCTAACAGAGCTCCTTCATCATCATCATCATCATCATGAGGCTCAACATAGATAGATAGATAGATAGATCAGTCTATATACATTTATGACCAGTCTTGAAGAAAACAAATCAATGATTAACTGATTTGCTGTTTATGCAAGCAGCTGTCTAGTCAGAAGCCGATCTCCCACAATGCACTGCAAACTCACAGTGAGGTCTGAACATCGAGTCCTGACCTAGATCTGTTCAGCATCACATGTGACCTCCCGTTGATTTAAAGCTTGAATGCTGTGTGTTAGTGAATAAAGCAGATTGTTTCACATATTATTTATTCTCCTCTAGCAGCAGCTCATGACTGAGAGACCTTTAGAGGAGTCTGCGTGTGAGTGTGTGTGTCAGAACGATGCTGTTAAACACTGCAAGGCTGCTTTGACTCAGTCTGCTGTAAGAAAGGAGACATGATTTCATACGATTTGATTCTTGACATTTCCAAATTTGAAGCAATAAAATAATGGTTCAACGTTAAGCTTGTGAAAGCTGTTTAACTGATGCATGCAGACACACACATCTCTCTCTCTCTTTCTCTCTCTCACACACACACACACACACACACACACTCTCTCGTTCTCTCTCTCTCTCTCTCTCTCACACACACACACACACACACACACACACACACACTCTCTCTCTCTCTCTCTCTCTCTCACACACACACACACACACACAC
>JAUCMS010000145.1:872748-884239 GCA_032357445.1 Enteromius radiatus | reverse complement strand
TAATTACGATGAAGGGAAAAAAATTGAGAAATAGAGGCCCAGCTGGTTCCTTTTTTCAAAGGTGACTGGCTTGAACCGATTTGGGAGGCTATCAAATAAAGACACCTAATTCACATTATATGAAAGGAGGGATAAAAAGGTGACATTTTGGCGTTAAAGGCGATGTAATAAAAAATGTGTGTGCACCTAAATTTTGTGCGCACAAGTGCAACCAGCACAAAAAGTTAGTCTGGAGCCCTGAGGGACAGTTCAGCCAAAACGGATCATTCTGCCAGCATTCAGTCTCCTGCAGGTCGTTTCTGTCTGATGTCGAACACAGGAGAAGAGTGTCGGTTACTAACATCATGCTGCAGTGTTTTATGGGTTTGGAACGACATGAGACGATGTCAGACATTTCATTTTCTCTTTAAAAACGTTACGCTGCTTTTAGCCTTACAATGGATTTGGTTCTCTTCCCTTTTGAAGCCAGTTTCCGCCACTGAATAAAGTTATTGCAACTTTTTATATCACAATTCTTTTTTTCTCAGATTTGTGAGACATAAACTCACAGTTAGGAGTCTAGTCAGAATTGCAACCCTATGTCTCAGAATTCAGTTTTTTTATATCTATATATATATTTGACCAAAAAAAGTCCCTTGCGCCCTTCTTCTCGCCCCTGGATACGCTGATGTGTTCCTGTTGTTTGTCAGGACGGATGATTTCCTGGTGGTTCACGCTCGAGACGACTTCAGTGCTCTTCACGGAAGCACACCCTACACACACAGCAGCCCCGGGACGCCCATCAACATGCCCTGGCTGGGCAGTCTGCAGACGGGCCGAGGAGCAGCCGTGGTGAGCAGCGCTAACAACACTGCAGCGCTAACACCCCGCACACGCTAACACTCTTCTGTGTGTTCCTGCAGCTCATCAAACGCAACATCAACAACGTGAGGAGGATGACGTCACACCCCACGCTGCCCTACTGTGAGGGACTCGGCTGGGTTTTGGTTTATTTATATGTTGTTTAATGTTTGATTAATGTTATTTTACACATGCATCTGCGTTCATGTTGTTTCTGATTCTACATCACCGTGTGTTGAGATTTAGTGCTCCTTCAGAAGATGTGTAATAGTGCCTCCACCCGTGTGTGTGTGTGTGTGTAGATCTGACCGGAGCTCAGGACGGCAGCGTGCGCATGTTTGAATGGGGTCATTCACAGCAGATCACCTGCTTCAGAAGCCCCGGGAACTCCAGGGTCACCAGGATACGCTTTAATTACCAGGGCAATAAGGTCAGGAATCACCTGTGTGTGTGTGTGTGTGACTGGAGTGTGTGTAAACCAGCTCACGTGTGTGTGTGTGTAACTGGAGTGTGTGTAAACCAGCTCGTGTGTGTGTGTGTGTGTGTGTGTAAACCAGCTCACGTGTGTGTGTGTGTGACTGGAGTGTGTGTAAACCAGCTCACGTGTGTGTGTGTGTGTGTGTAAACCAGCTCACGTGTGTGTGTGTGACTGGAGTGTGTGTAAACCAGCTCACGTGTGTGTGTGTGACTGGAGTGTGTGTAAACCAGCTCACGTGTGTGTGTGTTGTAGTTTGGGATCGTGGATGCAGACGGAGCGCTCAGTCTCTGGCAGACCAGCACCTCAGGAAACACTCCCAAACCCTATCTGGTACATCTCCCGCTCACTCTCTTCCTCATCATATCACAATGGTTTTGAAGGTGTTCTCTTGTTATGAAAGATTTCTATTTTAAATAAATGTTGCTCTTAATATTTCATATTTTTAATGTGTTTTTGATCAATAAATGCAGCCTCTGTAAGCAGAAGAGACTTCATTATTCTTAAAAGTGTAAATATGTTGACAGTGTTAAAATATTAGTCACGTCTCGTCCTATTTTTGTACGTTTATATTTATTGCTGCAGTGGGTGTTTGGGGAAGTTCTTCATGTGTGTCTGTTCATCTCCTTGTTTTCTTCCAGACGCTTCAGTGTCACAATAAGACGGCCAACGACTTTGTGTTCGTGGGCTCTTCATCTCTTATCGCCACCGCAGGCCTGTCCACAGACAACAGGTACACACACACACACACACACCTGAAACCAGCTTCATGAACACAAAACAATTAAATCTCATATATAATAAAATTCTCATCACAGGAACGTGTGTCTGTGGGATACCCTGGTCACACCAGCATACAGTCTGGTTCATGGTAAGTCATCACACACACACACACTGTACAAACATGATTCAGGCATCTAATGGAGTGGTTCTCTGGTGTGTGTGTGTGTGTGTGTGCTGCAGGTTTCGTCTGTCATGAGTCTGGCTCTACGGTCTTGGCTCTGGCGTCTAAACAGCAGCTTCTGCTCAGCGGAGGCCGGCGGGGCTGGATCAGTGTTCTGGACCTCAGTCTGAAGATCCAGCGCCAGAGCTTCCAGGCCCACGACTCTCCGGTCAAAGCTCTGGCCGTCGACTCCACCGAGAGCTGCTTCATCAGCGGATCGGCCGAGGGCAACATCAAGGTCTCACACACACCTAGAGCACTTACCCATGATGCAACACAGATTCAGTTCACAAGTTCTACTCATCTTTTTATTAGATTTATTTGGCTGTTCTGGGTGTAAAATGACATAGAGAGAATAAACACGTGTGTGTGTGTGTGTGTGTGTCAGGTGTGGAGCATGTCCACCCAGAGCCTCCTGCACACCTTCGGGAACGAACACGCTCGTCAGTCGCTCTTCCGTAACCTGGGCACGGGCGTGATGCAGATCGAGACGGGCCCGGCCAATCACATCTTCTCCTGCGGCGCAGACGGCACCATGAAGCTGCGCCTGCTCCCCGACGCTCTGAGCCTGTTCTGCAGCGCAGCCACGAGCGACGTCCGCTTCATCATGTAGCACACACGTGACTGTTTGCACACGGTAAGACAAGCAATACGAGAGAGACGCTCGAGGACACACGGGGATCCTGGGACGGAAGCACACTCTACTTTCTGCAGCATACTAATCTGAATATATCTCTATATATATATCAGTAAAGCCTTAACTAGCCAAACTGTTGCTAAGCGGTGTTGTGATCGTGCTCTAGACTCAATATAGTGATAAGTGTCCTTATATTTCTACCCATCATCCATCATGTCTCGCGCGGGACGTCTCCGTCATCAGAGCACTGGATTCTGTTGCATCTGTCAAACCATGTGTGGTAGTTTCTGTCGTCGTTATAATCGTTCTATGGGAAGGTATTGTATATTACTACAGTAAGCAGTATTTCGTAGGCTGAGATGACGAACTCGGCCGTCAAGCTTTAAAGCAACAGTTCACCCAAAAATAAAAAAGGTCATCGTTCACTCTACCTCATGTCGTTCCAAACCTGCTGAACCATGAAGGGGATGTTTCAAAGACCAAACGGTCGACGGCACCCATTCACTTCCATGGTACTTTTTCCTGTAGTATAAAAGTCAATGGGTGCCGTCGTTTGCTCTTTAAAACATCATCTTTAGTGTTTAGCAGAAGAAAGGCACTCTTTGAGGAAGAGTCAGTGTTCACAGGACTTTACATCTGCTGAACACTGAAGGTGATGTTTTAAAGAGCAAACGACGGCACCCATTGACTTCCATAGCATTTTTTATAATATAGAAGTCAATGGCTGAGGAAGTCAATACTCACAGGAATTTTCTTCTGCTGAACACTAAAGGTGATGTATTAAAGACCACATGTTTAACGGTACCCATTCACTTCCTCAGCAATTTGTCCTGTAGTATACGAGTCAATGGGTGCCGTCACCTGTTCGCTTTTTAAAACATCTTCTTTAGTGTTGAGCAGAAGAAAGACAGTCTTTGAGGATAAAGAAGAGAATACTTAACGGTACCCATTCACTTCCATAGTCTTTTTTTCCTCCTGTAGTATAGAAGTCAGTGGGTGCTCTTCCAAACATCCTCTCTAGTGTTGAGCAGAAGGCGGCTGAGGAAGAGTAAACGATGTCAGGTGGAGTTATACGAGTGTTAATATGATACCTGCGTTTGAATATGAAGCACTTTCAGGAAGGGTTCAGAGCCCGTAACTGGATTGAAGACCACAGCTACTTATATTTTCAGTGTAAATACGGAGGCTTGATGAAATGATTCTGTGTTAAATATAGAGCATATTTATAATCATCGAGACTCCTGCAGACGTTTGTTTTTAGGAACGTTGTTCAGGGTTTATTTTTTACGCTTACTTTTACCTGCCGCCATCACAAACAAACGCAGCGTTACTTCATTCGTTCCTTTGGAGAGATTTTTACCTGATGAAGGTCACCGCAGAGAATGATGCTCTTCCTCTGGACTTCTGTCTTGTTTTCCAGCAGATACCTGAACATCCTTAAATCAGCAATCGTTTACTGGAGGTGCAGAAGATATATGAAATATTAAGTCAAAAAACAAGAACAAACATCTCTCAGTGAGCTCAGAAAATAATTGTTGATGTTGCCAGATAGTTCCCCTTATTTTAAGCGTAAAAAAAATTTACTTTTTTTTTCTTCCTTACAAAGAATAAATATCTGGTCGTTTGCGTCTCCAATAAATGTCTTGGTTTCCGAACGTTCCTATATTTGCTCTGAAACTCAAGACAGGAATACAGAGCGAAATCATTTCTTCTTCCCCAGATTATTCCTGATATAATGATGTAGTGATCATGCTTTCTGCCCTTTAACCTCTCAAATGTGAATATACGCAAATGAATCTAATTTTATAATGAATATGAAGAGATCTGTAATATACATGACTGTACGTACTGAGAAAATAAATGACAATGCAACATCCATATTTCCTTGCTGCGTTTTTAATATTTTATTGATGATCGTCATCTTTTATTATAAACATCAGTACAGTATTAACATTATTGTCAATGACTCCGAATCAGACACACGATCTTCCTTTAGTGGTTTTGTCATGTTTTAGTATAAATTAATTGCATCCAAAATAAGTTTGTTTACAAAATATGAATATGTGTAGAGTGTGTTTATTATGCATATAGAAATGCACGCACACGTGTGTGTATATTTACATGCATATGTATATTCACAATTTTTCTTCCATATATACATGCATATGGGTATTTATATATACATGCGTACACACAGTACTCACACATATCATGTAAACGAACGTATTTTGAATTTCTGTTCGCACTAATAGAAACCTCTAACAGTGATTGAATCATGATGTGTTTACTGGACGAGTCAAATGATTGATTCATGAAATAAAAACAAGAAGGAAGAATCATCTGAAATCCAAGGCTAAATCATTTTTACACAATTTGGCTGCTGTTGTTTTTTTCATGATTAGTTAAGTTCACGGATTCTTGGAAGACTCCTGCGGTCCAGTCGAGCTCTCGTGAGTCCTGATGGATCTGGATCTTCAGAGTTTGGCATAGTCCTTCAGAACGGCCTCCAGCTTCTGGCTCAGCATGATGTTCCCTTTGACCTTCAGCTTCCCAGCGAAGAACGCCTGCGGAGAAACAGAGCAGAACGAGTGTGAAGATCAGGCCGAGCGACAGACGGAAGAGGTGAGAGACACAGCACCTTCTGAGGGTTGAGTTTTCCCATCACCACCTCCATGAAGTCCTCGTCTGAGACGGTGAAGGTCACGTCAGCTGTAGAAGCTCCTCTGAGCAGAGATCCTCGGCCCGTCTTCAGATCGATGGCTGTGAGAGCAGCACAAACTCAACACCTAATCTAGATACATCTACTTTAAGTCATTGATTCCCCACTGAGAAGCGTTTTTTCTTTAGCCACACAAAATCAAAATTTAGTTTTCTTAACTATAGAACCGTTCGGTTCACTACACACGGTTTCAGCTTTACAGAAATAACCCGTTTCTAAACTCGCAGTAAGAGCAATGCTTGCTTTTGATCAAAATGAGTTTATTACTAAACGGTGTGCTCAGATATTTCTTCTTGTTTTAACCATAAACTCAGAAACAAGACATTTAGCTAGATTTGATCGATCGCTCTTAAACGAGATTTTAGAAACAGGTTATTTCTGTAAAGCTGCTTTAATTTTGATTGTTTCAGAAAACAAATACGAGACGAGGTAGTTATATTTCAACGAAAACCATTAAAGAAAATAGTCAATTGAAATAAAATAAAAAGTTAAACAAAAAACGCTCCAGTTTCCCAGGCAGCTTTTCTCATTTACTCAAATAAAGACTAATAACTATAAAGATATATATATATGAAAATGACTGAAAATAGTTTTTATTTAATTATATTATTATTTAACGCCCAATAAATGCATGTCTTAAAGGAATAGCTGACCCAAAACTGAAATTCGGTCCTCATTTACTCCTCATTTGTCCTGAAGAAAGGCTGTTTTGGTCACTCTAATAGTAGGAAAAATACACTATGGAAGTCAATGGTGACTCAAAACAGCCTGATGACTAAGTTTGGGTGAACTATTGCTTTAAGATCAATAGACGCTGCTCGTTCATTATCTGTGTGTGTGTGTGTGTGTGTGTTTCTCTGTCGGGGTGAGCTCAGAGGATCAGAAATGTTGTTCTATCCCGTGTAAGTCCAAAGTGAAAAGATGAAGTAACATGTTGACCTCTGAGGTGAGCACATTATGAGGTGATGTAGCTGGACTCACTCCACTCTCGGACGGTTCTGCCGTCTTTACTGATCTCCCATCCGAACACAGCCTTGACCTTCTTCACCAGCTGTTCTCCGTCGTCTCTGATCCTGCGCTCGATCTCAGCGAACACCAGGTCGCTCTGCAGGCCGCTGTCGGTCTGTGAATGAAGGGGTCAGGGGTCAGGGGTCAGCTCTGAGCGAGCACAGATAGTGTTAGCAGTGCGTGACCTGCCTGAGGCCCGGAGCTGACCGACGCTTGCGGGTGTAAGTCTATATACGCTCCTGACAGAACCACGTCGCCCGACTCCTTGACCTGGAAAACCAGAACAGATCACCGACACAGAACCACTTCACAAACACAGCTCTGCCCCAGGGCATTCTGGGACAGCCAGCACTTCCTCACCTTACACTGGACGTGAATTCTGTCGGCTTCCTTCCACATCTCCGTCTGCAGAGACTGTCCCGGATACACGGGCTTCACGAAACGCACCTGACACACAGATCAGGGTCATTAACAGCTGCTGAAGTCTGTCTCCGTCTCAATCAGCAGAGTTTCAGATGTTGAAGAAAAAAGACTTTAGCTGAGAAAACAGCCGCCCATCAGACTGCCTCTGGTCTCTCAGAGATGACGCCGTTACCTTCTCAAGGTGCCACCCTGATCTCATCTTCTGTTTTTGGTATTTGGTATCTCCTCTCTCTCTTTTACCTCATCCTCTACGCCTGATTGGCCGACTCCTCCCTGTGCATTATCTCGTAGGAGCTGCTGAGGAGTATTCCCCTCCGTAAAGTTTGTTCTGAGATGATTGAATACTTTGGGATGGCCTTGATGTCCTGCACCGGGCTCTTGGGTAATGGAAACTTCCAATCACAGGTCCTGAGAATCCTTCCTTCACCTTACACTCAGTATATTAAATACTTCCATTATCTACATTCTTTTGTTAGTATGACAATATCATTCCTATATTTTGCTACTAAAATCAGATTCAGAAGTCATCTCCCAAACAATCACTTAAAATCATTATTGGGAAACACTTTCAACAGACATTACAAAGAAATATCTGCATTCAACTTTGCATAAATACGACAAATGAATATTGAAATAATCTCGAAATATGAAAGTGAGTGAATCCGTGTCTAGTATAAACACTCAAATCAACACGTGTTTCCTTGACAAGTGAAAGGATTTAAAGTCCTTTTCTAAAACATAATCTGATTTGTCTTTTCCTGAAAAACTATTTTATTTATTTTATAATATTCTTGCTGTTGCAAAAAAGGCTTTTCTAGCTTAGATTTTTTTTTGTCTTGCTTCCAGCCAAAATATCTAGAAATTCTTAAAGAAGGATCTTCTACACAAATAATAATAATTGTACTTTTATTTTCCGAGTTTTTGCTGTAAACTAGAAGAATAATGCTTTTCTGTTGAAATACGCCCCACTGGCAGATTATTTGCTTGTTTCAAGTAAAAACTCACTTAATTTGTTCTGAAAATAAAACTATAATTATTATTTGTCTAGAAAATCCTTCCTTTAAGAATTTCTAGATATTTTGGCTGGAAACGAGTAAAAAAAAAATTAGCAGTGTTAGGGAAAACTAATGATTTCTTTGCGGTGCCTTTCTGAATGATTCACTGAGTCACTGATTCACTGAGTCACTGATTCGTTCAGAGCTGCAGGTTAATTCAGTGCTGTTCAGTTCTGCTGAGGCTTTGAGCTAAAGGGGATAAAACTGAGATAGGAATTCTTCTTTATTGTTCCTGTATAAATCACACTAGCAGTGGTGCAGATATTGAGAGGAAACAGCTCTGTAAATATTGATCTGATCTTGCTAAACTATACTATACCATGGAAATATAAGAGGCTTGTTCATGTTTCTGTGCTCGTATCTTGGACTTTAGGCTCATTTTAACAGACTTCACCCTCATTAATGCTGCTGTACCTTGATGGCCTTGAATCTGGACACGTCGTTAGCGGCGTACTGCTTCAGCACGTGACGAGCAGCGAAGCCGAACGAACACAGGCCGTGCAGGATGGGAGATTTGAAGCCTAGGAGCAATCAGAAGCGCTCTGTCATTGGTCGGTCTCACTGATAGCCCCGCCCCAAACTCACTCCATTGGTTGACTCTGCATATTAATCTATAATATTTTAAAATCCTCAAAATGACACACTTCCTGTTTAAAGAGGGTCATTACCTCCCATCGCAGCGAAACTAGGGTCGATGTGGAGCGGGTTCCAGTCACCGCTGAGTCTGTACAGAGCCGCCTGAACACACACACACACACACATTACTGTCATTTCTGATCTTCAGAAATCAGAATAATATACGGATTATTATCAGGGTTGAACACAGTCGTGCTGCTCAATATTTTTCAGGATTCACAGATGAATAGGACGTTTTTTCATTTATTTTAAACATTCGAAATGTGACCCTGGAGCACAAAAACACTCAACAATATTAGAAAATCTGGAATCTGAGGGAGCTAAAAATCGAAATACTGATAAAATCATCTTTAAAGTTGTTTAAATGTGGTTGTTAGCAATGCTGCTGGTCCCACAAGGCCTTGACTCTTGAACAGAAGTCTTGAAGAAAGGCCAGTACTCACCTGATCTCTGGAGGTCTGCTCCACGATCACAGCGTCTGGAGCTCTGTCTGGGAGAGGAGCGGTGACCTGAAACAGGAATCCTTCTTTAATGAGTGTGTGTGAGCGCGAGCAGCTGAAGATCTGACAGAACGCTTTTTATTCACCACAGCCTTCTGGGACGTCCGCTTCCCTCCGAATCCTCCAGAGCCAACGATGAACACCGAGAACTGATTATAACACAGCCGCTCACACCCGCTGTACGTATCAACTGAAACACACACACACACGCGCACGCACTGAATCAGTTCACATTTCTATTTTAAAGAAATGTTCTTCTGAGCGTTTGATTCATTTGTGAATCTGAAAAATGAAAACAAACATTCTCTAATACTCATTGTTTGTGTCTTGATTTCTAGAATAAATATCTGAATATCCTTGAGTCAAGATGAATTTACTGTACAAGGAAAAAACTTAAGATATTATGTCTTATTTTCTGTAAAAAATCTAAATGTTTTTTCTTAAAAGCAAGCAAAAATATCTGAATGAGGCAAGAAAAATGATCTCTTTTAGCCTAAATTAAGATGATTTGCAGATTTGAGCAAAAACTAATAACATTTTGATTAAAAAATAAATAAATGCAGCCTCATTGAGCAGACTTCTTTTCGAGAACACAATCACGTCAGTGAAACTATAACTCACCGTCCAGCAGGATGACCATTCCTGACCCTTTGTCCAGCACATCTGCCACCGTGGCCCGAGACGTCAGGGTCCCTGAGGAGAGAGAGAGAGAGAGACATCTTCAGTATCCACATGAGCGGACATCTCGAGCAGAGACGCTGTGTTAGTGCTGGTCACCTGAGCTGGGCATCGGTCTGAACATCTCCAGATACTGCTCTCCATGCAGCAGCTGCAACACACACACACACCGGTCACACACACACATGCGCTCGGATCATCATGTAAACCGGCAGGTGATGGACGGGTGCTTACTCTGGTGAAGTCGATGTTGAGGCCCGGGATGCTGCCGAGGCCCATCATGGCGCTCTGGGCCGGAATCACTCCAAACGTGGGCAGACAGCTGAAGTCCTGATGGCCTTCAAAGAGGAACTTGAGGTGGTCAGGCTCTCTGGTGGACATCCCCACTCCCAGAGCGTACAGGATACAGTTCATGTGTGTGTAAGAGAAGCTCATCTCCGGCAGAGTCTGTCCTACAGCCGCTGACTGACCAACACAACAACACCGTCCAGAGATTCAACACTGACCACAAAGAGCTCAACATCAAGTGTTCATCTAAATGTTTTAAGAATATGTGCTCACCCTCAGGATGATCTGAGATCAGGAGGAGTCTGTGTCTTCATCAGATCTGGATCAGTGGAAGTGAATGGGTGCCGTCAGAATGAAAAGTTAGTTTTCTGTTTGAAATCTGGTTATTTTGCTTACTCTTTTGGCAGATTGTTCTAAGCAAAAAGTTATTTCATTTTGACTCGTTTTTTCTTAAAACAAAAAAAAAATCTAAGCTAGAAAAGATTTTTTTGGGGATTAGTTTGCTCTTGTGTCTTCTCCAGATGTTAACTGATATGTGGATTATTCTGATGTTTTTATCAGACTCTCGTTCTGACGGCACCCATTCACTTCCATTACTTCTCCAGATCTGATGAAGACACACACTCCTCCTGATCTCGGATGAGCACATTTTGCATCTCCGGTGTTTTAAGGCTGTTCAGATGGACACAGTAACAGTGACCGTGAGGAAGAACAGTGTTTCTAATGTTCTCACAGGGTTTGTTCCGGCGGATGCTCCGGTCGGATTGGCTTCGATCCCACGTTCATCTTCGACCCGGGACAGAACCTCCACCAGCGTCTGCAGCGACTCTTCATCAACACAGTGAGTATGTTCATTAGCTCTGATGTGCACTAGCGCTCCTCCCGCGAGCTGTAGTAGAGTGAGAGTGGTTTACCCTGGATGCTGCTGGGTTTGGTGGCGTCGGTGAAGTCACAGATCTCGCTCCAAGCATCTCGAACAGCCTCCGGAGTCATGCTCCTGTTCTTCTGCCGCACGATTCGACCCTGACTCCTCTCCCAGCGCACTGCAGCACAGACAATACACGCCGTCACAATTATCAGTCAACTAAACATTTCATCTTTATACCAAATATCATTAGGATGTTAAAGGGGTCTTATGTGATTTTCCCTTCTCTTTGGAGTTTTACAACACGCCTCCACTTCTCTCCGTCACAGAGTGGGTTTATATTCAAATGTTTCCAGAACAGCTGAACACAAATATTGGAGTGTGTTCAGCACATTTCCTGAAGCTGACAGAGCAGTCTATGCTG
>JAUCMS010000145.1:845986-856093 GCA_032357445.1 Enteromius radiatus | reverse complement strand
TTGTAATATTACAATGTAATGTTTATGATAGTAAATCTAGTATATATTACTATACCTCAAAGTTATTTTTTTCAGTGAGCAAGGGACCAGCTTAAACAGCAAAGGACCAACGTAAACCAGCACGTGACCAGCAAAAACCAGCATAAACCAGCATGTGACCATCTTAAACCAGCAAAGGACCAATTTAATCCAGTACGTGACCAGCATATACCAGCTCAAACCAGCATCCCAGCTTCAGAACCTAGCTAACCAGCGTATATGTTTTTTTCCGCAGGGATGTGAGTGTAAGTGATGTTAAACGAGCTCTGATGGCACATGTGGCGTGAGACCAGTGTTTTATTTGAGTTTAACGAGCAGAGGTCATCCTCACACGACCTCATCACACTTTAACACACATTCATCTGAATCGCTCCACTTTCACTGCTGCTGCTGCTGTTGTTGTGTCTCTTTCGGTGTTGTTGTTGAGGACAAGAAACTTCTGCCACCAGACTCAAACCCAGCGGCCAAAACCCCACTTCCACAAATTCACTTAAAAACACTCAAAGCAAGGTGACAAACATCACATTCTGTTCGAGTCGTAGAGTTTCCTAACCGAACCTTAACAGTCTCTCTCCTTCCATGAAAAACAGAAGCTCAACAACAGGCTTTATATATCAAACCATCATCACCGACTCATTCAGAATGATCAAATATTTAGGCACAATGAGATTATTATGAAAATGTGTTTTTCTGCTTCAAGTGACAATATTTAAAAAAAAATACTACAGTATCATTTTTATGTGGAAGCCCTGGATTGCAGCTTGAGATTTTCTCCTTGCACTGAGTTTACATCTTGCTTTAGTTTATTAAAAAACAAGAGGTAGACGTACAGCGCAGTAAACTAAGCCTTTAATATATAATTAATACATTGTTGAATTAATAATCATTGTAATACAATGGAACTGAACTCTATTGAATGTGTTGATAATGCTGTGTCTCTGGACAAAGGACATTTGTAGCAACAATATACTGTAAGGGTCAAAATTATATATATATATATTTTGCCTTATATCATTAGTAATGTTCCATTTAGATATTCAGTAAATATCCTACCGTGCAACACTTCACTTCTGTTGAACATCTTTACAGATGATTTTTTTCAATATTTAGATGTTTAGTAGTGTCTCAGACAAATATTGTCCTCTCCTAACAAACCCTACATTGATGGAAAGCTGACGATGAAACATGATGTAAGTTATAAATCTCAATTTCAGAAAATGACCCTTTATGACCGGTTTTGTGGTCCAGGGTCATATCCAGCGGCTTTAAGTGTCACTTGTGTAACTCTGAAACCGATCCAAAACTGTAAAACTCGTGCACGTGCAGCAGCTCCTCCTCAGCTTCATCTTCTTCATCATCTTCACCGCGTTCTCAAACGGTGCTCCAGGAGCTCGCGGCGCGTTTTCTCGCCGGTTTTACGCGAATTATGGCGCGGTCCGGGTTCGGTGTCGTTCTGCTGGTTCTGTGCGTTTCTGCCTGCGTTCTGACGGTGTTCTCTCAGCTTCGCCCGGTTTCGAGAGCGCGGGTGCGATGGACGAATAACGGGCGCTTGCATCAGCTGGAGAGCCCCGGGGCTCAGTACGTGCCACCGGGAAGAAGAGCGGAGAACCGAGCCGCGCCGGAGCCGCTGGCCGTGACCTCAGACCGCCAGAACACCAGCGCGCACTCCAGTGACCGGATGCTGTCCGATGACCCCGACGACCCCTACAAATCCTTCAGGAACAGTTACTATAATCCATACTACAATTACTACGACTCGTACTACAGACCCAGACAGAGAAGCACGCAGAGGCACGGGTACGGAACCAGATACTTCCAGAACGGTGAGAAGAGTCTCTGTGGTGATGATGATGATGATGATGATGAACAGTGTTGGGAAGTTTTACTGTAATGTAACAGGTTACAGATTACATGTTGCAATGTTTAACAAGTAGTGCATTTCAAATACTTTATTGTTATTCATTATTAAGCATGTGTCCTAAACTCCTGAAACACTGGTGTCTCATGGTGTGATATTTTAATTAATGAAAGTGTGTGCATCCTCCTTTGCAGTCGGTAACATTTTGATGAGTAACTGTTAATTACTGACACATGTTTGTTCTAATCCACCGGTCACTCTGTTACATGTACCCCGTTCCTCCAGCAGTCTGCTGACGGTTAAACACTGGTCTCTTAAACGCTCACAGGTCTCCCGGATCTAGTGGTGGATCCCTACATGATCCAGGTGTCCACTTACGTCCAGAGAGTGCCCATGTATAACCTCAGGTGTGCTGCGGAGGAGAACTGCCTGGCCAGGTGCAGCTCGAGATGCATTACTAACATTGTTTCTTGGTTATTTGAACATTAGAAGAACCTTCTGAAAATCTTATGAAAACTTTAGATTTGAATGTGCTAGAAAGAGCGTTTCTTCTTGGTTATGTGAACGTTACACCTATTCTATCATTTAGAAAATATCTGAATCATTATTTATACTTTTTCTTAAGCTTTTTCTTGTTTATGTTAGAGAAACATTCTGTTCTGTATTTTGAAAGTATACCAAGATAAAGTTACAAAAAGAATGTTTTGAAAACCCTTGAAAATGTTATGGGAAGTTTGTCTGTTAGCTGCGATGTTGAAACGCTCTAGCTCTTCAGAGAAGCATCAGACTGATATAAGACTGATCTGAAGAGTCTGTAATCAAGCATCATGACCTGCCAAGAGCCGTAGACTCACAGTGTTTCCTTCCTGTGCTCCTCAGTTCGGCTGCAAACGCACATGATTACGACACCAGGGTCCTGCTGAGGTTCCCCCAGCGCGTGAAGAACCAAGGAACCGCAGACTTCCTGCCCAGCAGACCGAGACACGCCTGGGAATGGCACAGCTGTCACAAGTGAGGGGAAATACACAGACTTTAATAGAATAACGAAACATGCTGTACAATGTACAATTAATTCTGCATATAGTGATGCAGCACTTCTGTTCAGACATGTTTTAAAATTAAATGCTTTCATTATTCATCAGGGATGCATTAAATTGTGACAGTAAAGACATTTATAATGTTACAAAAATAGATGCTGCTCTTTTGAACTCTCTATTTGTCTGTGAATCCTGACAAATATCAGTTTCCACAAAAATATTGAGCAGCTCAACTGTTTTCATCCTTGATAATAATCAGAAATGTTTCTCGAGCAGCAAATCAATTGAGTTTGATGGAGTTCTAATCATATTTAAGTATTTTACTGTATTTTTGATTGAATAGATGCAGTCTTGGTGAGCAGCAGAGCCAGAAACCCTTAATAAACAATACAGAAGGAACAATAAACTCAATTAATAATGTTTTAATAATAAACTCTTTTAGAAACAATAATGAACCAAAACTTTTGAATGGCAAAAAGATTGCTGACTTTGATGGAAGACTCTGCAAAAACTTCGCTTTCTAGTATGAATATTGAAACTTGACAGATAAAATGACTTTGTTTCTGCAGAAAATACTCAAATTTAGATTTTGCTTAAAACAAGCCGAAATGTCTTCCAATGGCGTAAGAAAAAGAAACTTAATTCAAAGACTAAACAAGATGCCCCATTAGCGGAAAACAAGTTCAGTGTCTTGAGTGAAGAAAGTTTAGAGGTTTATACTCGAGTAAGACAGTGATGTTTGCAGTGTGTAGCAGAGAAAGGTCAGAGGGAGTGTGCTGCTGCTGCTGATGATGTTGTGTTGTGGTCAGTCATTATCACAGCATGAATGAGTTCTGTCATTACGACCTGCTGGACTCACGAACTCAGCAGCGCGTCGCCGAGGGTCATAAAGCCAGCTTCTGTCTGGAGGACACGTCCTGTGACCCTGGATACTACCGCCGCTACGCTTGTACATCACACACACAGGTGCGTAATTACCCAGCGCTTCACACACACACAGATAAACACACACCCTCTCACTCTCTCACACACACACACACACACACACACACACTTGTATTTGTGGTTTAGGGGGATCTGTAATGGCTTGTAAGTAATGAGTGCTCATCACTGACGGCAGGGTTTGAGTCCCGGATGTTATGACACCTACAGCGCAGACATCGACTGTCAGTGGATCGATATCACAGACGTCCAGCCGGGACGCTACACGCTGAAGGTCAGAAAGCCTCCAGACGCGCTGCTGCTGTTGCTCTGAGGATCTCCTCTTGAATCTGATGTGCTCTTGTTGCAGATCACAGTGAACCCAGGCTTCCAGGTGTCCGAGTCGGACTTCAGCAACAACATCGTTCGCTGCGACATCCACTACACCGGGAACTACGCCTACGCATCTGGCTGCACCATGACCTCGTGAGTCCCACACCTTCCTTCATCCTACCTGAAAGAAAGCACCTGGTGTTTGTGTCAATCCTGCGATCCTTCTCTTCACAGACACTAGGAGGAGAGAAACCAGGAGCAGCGGACATCACCACGACCTGCCGATGACCACAGACCTCACTCCTGAGATAAACCGAGAGGAACCCATCTGAACCCATGCTAACCCAGCTAACAAACACATCTTCCTAATGTCAACTTTAGAAACTATCATTTTGAAAACATTGTTTATACATTATGAACGTTTCTTCTAGGTTTTGTGAACATTAGTAAAACATTCCATTCTAACATTTTAATAACGTTCGGAGAACATTCCATTTGAATGTTCGGTAACACTTGTTAACTATTAACTACAGCTTTTCCTTCAATAAATTCCTAATGTGCTGTTTATTAATAGTTAGTGCAGTAGTTGTTAAGTTTATGGTCAGATTAGGGATGTAGAATAAACTCATGTTAATTAGCACTAATAAATGGCTAATATTCTAGTAATATGCATGCATGATAGGTGTAACTGTAAAATAAAGTGTTACTGAGTGTTCTCTTATCATTTAAATCATCCTTTTTTATATTTAAATAGTTTTGTATTGTTTATTCAAACATTAAAGGAACACTCCAGTCTGAAAACATTCTATTGTTGTTACTGAAGAAAGTTAAATTAAAGATGTTATATATAAGAATATTCCATAAACATTATTTTAAGAATATTTATTATGGGAATGTTCTCTGTTAGCTGGGTAATCATTACAGTATTGTGTAAAAAATTGATTAAAAAAAAAACAGTTGTAGTGTTTTTATCTTGCTTTTTTTAAGAGTCAATGGTGTTTTCAACTTAATATCTATGTTAATCATCATGTTTCTACAAATAGTTTATGTGTGTAAAGAAAGAACGTTTAATAAGACGTTTTCAGGTTTATGTTTAGACATATTTATATTTTCAGCCTCTTAAAGGTGCTATTGATATTAGATCTCTAGATTAGGAGGCACTAACTTGAATAAACACAGATGAGAATATGCTTTCTTAATCTTCATGTGTGATTATTAAATGAACAGGAATGTAACTGATCATCCTAGAAGTCATAGATCTTCTTCTGTCTATTATTAACTCATCATTGTCATCAGGATATGTCCCCAAAGCCTTCAAACTGGCTGTTATTAAGCCTCTCGTTAAATAAACACAACTTGACCCCAAAGATTTAGTTAATTACAGAGCGATCTCAAATCTCCCAAAGATACTAGAAAAGGTAGTCTCCTCACAATTATATTCCTTCTTAGAGAAAAATGGTATCTGTGAGGATTTCCAGTCAGGATTTAGACCGTAGGGTTAGGGTTATCATATTTTGGTGACATATTTGTATCTAGAAGTGAGTTTTTTTAGACTTTTAACCCTAAAAGACATGCTCCTCAGACGTGAATCCTGAAATAACCTTTAAAATGATTCAGTCATAGAACTGTGTGTGTGTGTGTGTGTGTGTGTGTGTGTCGCCCTCTGCTGGTCCGTGTGTGTATCTGCGCGTGCGCGCCTCTGTGCGTGCGCGTGTGTTGGGGCCGCGCGCGCTGAGGAGGCTGAAGGAGGCGCGCGCTCGCGTCACATTCTTCAGATGATCCGTTAATAATCATCAGAAACACCGACAGACGGACAGACAGCGGAGCGGCGACACACAGCAGCGGGAACGAGGTACGACACACACACCGGACACGAGACCCCGAGACACCGGCGGGAGACAGGAGAAACACGGAGAGAGAGAGAGAGAGGGGGATCATCTGAGGGATGCTAAAGCTAAAGCTAAAGCTAGAAACAAAAGACACCAGACAGAGATAAACACACACACACACACAGACACTGCACACACACTGACAGACAGATGCTTCTTCTTCTTCTTCATCATCATCATCATGTCATGAATATCCATGATATGGTCTGTTTTTCAGTTCTCGATTCATTGTGTTTGATGATTCTTCTCTTATTTGACTGATTCATGATTTATTCTGGACACAAAAAAATGTTTCATCATGTTTTCATCAAAGTGTAAATAACTCTAAAACAACTAAACCTTTCTCCTCCTGTCACCCGGTCATATGCTGGTTAGTGCTGGCCAGTAGTTAATTAGACACTATTCAGTTAACGGTTATAGTTTTATTAAACTCACCATTCAGCTCTGATAGCCACGCCCACCATCCAATCCCGTGCTGACGGATGAGCCCAGGCCACGCCCACTTCTTTGTGTCTCTGATTCACTCCGCGTGACGTCACGTGAGTGTGGTACAGTAGATGATGTTTGATAGAGAGAGTGTGTGTGTGTGTGTGTTCTCAGAATGCTGACTGAAGATGGACGTTCCTGAATACCTGGATCTGGATGAGATTGACTTCTCTGATGATTTGCCTGTGAGTGCAAGTCTTTATTCATCACACCCGGACACACCAGACTCTAAAGCCCCTGAAGATTATAACATTTCTATAAATTAACCGCACATTCACACATTTTTGTTTCTCTGATGTCAGTTAATGGTCACATGACACGCAGGTAAACAAATAAAATATTTCATCTTTTTATCAATGTTTTGTTAGAAGAGATGTATATTTTGAATAAATACTGTTCTTTATATCTTTTTATTCATCAAAGAATCCTAACAGTTTTTCAGGTGTTTTTTACTGTGTATTAAACATAACGTTTTTATTTAATTTTAAGTAAAATGTTTTATTAATTCTTTTTATGATTTCATTATTATCTGTCCATCAGCTCACGAGTCTCCTCTGAGAAACGTCTGTATTGAAGATGAAATGTGCCTCCACGGGGCTGAGTCTGTGTAGATTACAGTCTTTATTCCTGATGAATGGCTCTGTGTTCGTTTGTCTTCCGGTTAATTCAGGGTTTGGTTTGGAGTCGGTCAGATGTTTCCTGGAAGTTAGACTCATGGGTTTTGTTGATGAGAGCGTTTGAGCTGCAGGAACACCATGGTTTCCCATCATTCCTTCAGCTTGATAGCTCACAGCTAATGTTTGTAGCTTCAGTGTGTGATGATCTTGTCTTCTTCTGTCTCAGTACTCGTCCAAGAGTATTCCTGAGCTGTGCCGGAGACATGATGGAGCCAACGACGAGAGACAAGGTGCTTCATTCAGTCCTTCACAACTGTAATAATTGAACTTCACCGTATATACTGTTATTGAGCTGAATTGATCTTCTGTAGAGCTGCTCTAACGCTGAAATCTAATTTGTGTTTTATTCGATTATCGCTCAGAAGCTGCTTTGAAACAACCTTTTTCATTTATCATTTATTTCAGCTTTTCATTTTTAACATATTTTAAACATATCACATATTGTCAAGTGTTTTGTTTTGATTTTTAATTCTGATTTTACTCTTCATTAAATTAACTTATTAAATTTTTGGACTTATTAGCTCATAAATTTAGTTTGCTGTAGCAAACCGCTTGAAGTTAATATTAAATTCTAAACAATCTCTAAAATTTATTTGTGATTTAATTAATTGATAGTGTTTTTTGTGTTAAATTGTGCTTTTTATTTGATCTTTTTGCCTTTGTTTTTATTGTAAAACAATTAATTTCAACTTGATTTCAATTTAAATGATTAATGCTGTGCAGCATCTTAGTAACAATCTTTTTTATTTAATTAAATTAATTAATTAGCTTTTATTTAAATACATTTTTAATTATAATTATTGACATTTTAATTATTTAAATTTGTCTTTTTTATATGATGTTATTTTGATGGTTTGTTTTCATTTTGAAACAATTAATTTAAATGTAATTTTAATTTATAGAATTATTTATTCTGTTGTTTTATTCTTGTGAAGCTGCTTATCAAGTTTTATTTGTACATTTATTTAAAATTTTTATTTTATTTTTTACTTAAGTTTTAGCATTTTTTACATTATTTTTTGTATTTAATTGTAGTCAATGTTTAATTTTTACATTTTTTTATTTTATTTTAGCATGATTTAATTAGTCTTTGCTGTAAAAAGACACTATAGAAATAAATCTGATTAGTAAACGCAGCTGATTGGTATCAGACGGTCAGTGCTGAAGATGCTCAGGATGGTTTGTTCTGGTGTGTTTCAGCTCCGTCCATTAACTGGGCTCGCAGCGGTGCGTCCGGCGGAGCGGGAATCAAACCCACCGGCATCGCTGACGTCTACAGCAAGTTCCGTCCGGTCAAGCGCGTGTCTCCGCTCAAACACCAGCCGCAGGAGTCTGACCCCGAGACCGAGGCCAAGAGCGCCGAGGCCAGTAAGAGCCGAGGCCTGCCGCTGCTGGGAGAGCTGGAGCACTACGACCTGGACATGGACGAGATCCTGGACGTGCCCTACATCAAATCTGAGAAGAGGAGCGCCGCTGCGGTGAAGGAGAGCCTCCTGTCGCCCGTCAGCTGGCCAGACCTCAGGAAGCCCCGGCCGGATCAGGACTGTCTCCGGGCTCCGAGCGCTCACGGGTCAGAGCCGGACACTCTGCTGTCTGACAAAGCCGATGGAGGCCCGAGCGCCTTCCCTCTCCCGCCGAGGCAGGACAAGCCCTGGAGAACGTTTGGAGAAGCTGACGAGGAAAGCAAGAAGACCCAGAACGTCCTGAACATCGTGAGAGAAGGACAGATCTCGCTGCTGGTGAGAGCTCAGGTTTAGATGTTCATGTGACCTTTCTCCAGGTTGGTTTAGAAAGTGTGCAATTTATTTATTTTTTGCTTCAAATTATAATTTTCCATCCTTTCACTGAGAAACGCTCAGTTTGAAGGGGCGTGTCCTCGTCAGGGACGTCAACGCCCACTGCTGTGATTGGCTGGTAATATGAACTGTGATAAAACATAATCAGCTCAGTTGTTCAGATCCTTCTTGTCGATCTTCCCAATCTCAATTTGATACTTTTGTAGCTAACACACAAACGAATTGATGTCACGACTGGAAAATTAGGAAATAGATATCACGACACATCTACTAATCAGCCATATTGCAGAAAAAAAGTAGTTTGCTATTTTAATGTGAAGCATTTATTTTAAAAGATTACATAGATTTTTCTGAAAAAGAAAAAGTTAGATATCAAAGCTTTCACAGAGACACCAGGTGTGACCCAAAACGGAAGGGCCTTGGAGATGAAACTGAGCTCTGAAACTGGTGTTTAGTGACCTCAGGGTCAGCTTTCTGAACTGAAGATTTATACATGATCTTATTCAGCTTTAAAGTTCTTCAAAAGAAGTTCTTAGCAGTGCATATTACTAATCAGAAAGGAAGTTTAGATATATTTACTGTAGGAAGTTTACAAAATATCTTCAAGAAACATGATCTTCACTTAATATCCTAATGATTTTTGGCATAAAAGAAGAAATGATCATTCTGACACGTACAATTGTCTATTTCTAATATATCTGTGCTGCTGTAAATATCAAGGAGAGTTAGATTCTCAGTTTGATCCCTGTGTCTGTAGCCTCACTTTGCGGCGGAGAATCTGGAGCTCATCCGAGACGAGGACGGGAGCAACCTGCTTCATGTGTCTGCAGCTCAGGGTCACGCCGACTGCCTGCAGCACCTCACCTCCTTAATGGGAGAGGACTGTCTTAACGAACGCAACACACAGCAGCTGACACCCGCTGGCCTCGCCGTCAGGGTAACACACACACTCTCTCACACACACACACACACACACACACACTCTCACACACACACACACACACACACACACACACACACACACTCCTTGTGGGGTCTCTCCATAGGTGTAATGGTGTTTCTACTGTACAG
>JAUCMS010000145.1:813825-833629 GCA_032357445.1 Enteromius radiatus | reverse complement strand
TTTCTGTAGATCTAGTGTCCTGCACATGTTTCTATGAAGGGTAGGTTTAGGGAGAGGGGTTGGGTTGGGGGTTACAACATATCATTCACCTGATAGAAAATCAATGGAAGTCTATGTAATGTCCTCACTAAGATAGCAAAACAAATGTGTGTGTGTGTGTGTGTGTGTGTTTGTGGGCGTTCTGCGCTCTGAGGGCGGAGCAGGACCTGCATGAAGCGCTTCTGTCACGAGACTGGGTCACATGACAGGCTCCAACACACACACTCGCTCAGTGTCTGAGGTTTCTCCGGCTGTTCTTGTTGAAGATGGCGGAGGAGAGGGATCCTCCAGCGCTGTCGGGTTCGGCGCAGACGGAGGGCGACGAGGATCTGTTCGTCAGCGCGATGGAGGTGAGCTGAAGCCGCGCGCTACGGTCGCGTTCACCGGCCTCGACACGCCCTGCTGCTCACACACTCTAATCACTAATCAATATTCATAATCAGCCAAACAGCAGCGGCGTATTTCCATCTGATTCTGACAGATTTCATTGAATTTCATGAGAGTAGAGATGCGAGCGCGCATGCGCAGCACGGCTCTCTGCGCACATCAACACTGCGTCGCGTCTGCGCAGATACGGATCCAAACATCGTCACTGCTTCAGATTAGAAGCTAGTTCAGTTTACATTAGATCCGATTGCAAACTAAATTAATTACGTGAGGAAGCCAAAGTAGGAGTCAAGCTCATGGGAATGGCTATAAACCTAATATAGTTTCTTACCAGCAAATGAAGAGTTCTTTTGCAAAAACAGTTGCAAAAATTGTATTATTTATTATTTTTTAGTATGTATATTGTGCATTCCAATTATTATCAATCAAACTGCAGATGGGTTATTAGTGAAAACAACTACAAATACAGCTAACTAACTCTGTCATTCTTGGAGTTAGTGTGTTATGTTTAAATGTTAGTAAATATGCATGAATTTGAATGCATTACCAGCACACACATCTAAATCAAACACATTTTCACCGTCTTTGAAATGTTGTAGAAGTGTGAGTGAAGTACGAACAAACCTTCAGAATATAGAGAGGAATGAAATGTTAAAGTGTGGTGTTTGTAAGAGAAAAACTCTTTAAAGATATGGATTAATGATATAAATGCTGCATGAACACAGTGTTGTCTGTATTGTCTCATCTATCAGTCCGCTAATGCTTCTGTGATGAGATGTGCTCATGTGATGTTGGGCTGATTTACTCCTCATCAGCAGATCTTCCTGTGCTTCCGGTCATGAGTCTGTCCTGTGAGAGAAACACCTTTATGACAGGAGTGTGTGAACATTAACTAATGAGCTGCTGGAGTGTGTGACAGATGTAACGCAGAACAACATTCACATCTTAATTTTTGGCCGTATGAAGAAAGTTAAAAAAGAAAACATTTAGTTACAAAGCTTATAATAGTTATATAAGTTATTAAAATTATACTCATATATTATATAGTAAGAAATTGTAATACTATTTTATAATACGCTATATTACTGCATAATACAATATATATTAATACAATTTATATGGTATTTATATTTATATTTGTATGGAATAATATATTAATATTCTATATTTTGACATATTACTTTATTATATATAATAATATATATTTTTAAATTCTAATATTATTTTTTTTATAATGTATTATTATATAATATAGTGATTATAATACAATTTTATGATGTAAAAAATGATAATATTATTTTATTACATAATATAATCATATTATATATGATTAAAATGATAATGTTATTGTTTTAAATTGTAATATTATTTTTTAATGCATTATTATATAATATAGTATTATATTTAAAATTAGAATTTATAAGATTGTTTTAATATATATATATTTATATAAATATTATTGATGTATTTTTAAAAATTATATTATTTTATAATATATAATAACAGACATTTTAAAATTATAATTTTAAACCTAACCCTAATGTTATTATATAATATTATATACATTTTTTAAATTATAATATTAATTTATTACATAATATAATAATATTATATATTATTAAAATAATAATGTTATTGTTGTCTCTGATGAAGGTGAGTCTGACAGGTCGTGGTGTTTTCTCTCAGTCTCCAGAAGCAGCTCGTCTGCCTGCAGAAGACATCAGCTCTAACGGACCCAAAGCTGAGCCCATGCTGCTGGACGACGACCCCGATGACCTCTTCGCTGGTCAGTGATGCTATCCGCAGCATATTATTCTGATTTCTGAAGATCATGTGACACTGAAGACTGGAGTAATGATGCTGAACATCACAGAAACAAATGACACTTTAACACACATTCACACAGAACACAGATGGTTTAAATGATAATAATATTTCACTATTTTTGATCAAGTAAATGCAGAAGACACATCTTTTGAACTGCATAGTAAAAGCGTCTTTCATTACAAACCCACATTCTGTCACTGTTCCTGATTTAGCGTTTGTTTAACACTCAGAAGCGACGGAGGAAGTGTCTCTGGACAGCCCAGAGCGTCAGCCGATCCTCTCAGACGGACCGTCGCCCGCCATCACGCCCGTGACGCCCGTCATGATCAGCCCCAGAGTGGACATGTTTGACCGCTCGCCGGACCAGGTCAGGCATCTCCATCTCTTCGAGTCAGATTTGTTGGAATCTGATGATTTAAGAAATCATATTCAGCACGGCTCACACATGTTTTTTTTCTTTCCAGGATGAAGATGAAGAGGAAAACAGGGACACGTTTGACATCCAGATCTCCGTGTCTGACCCGGAGAAAGTTGGTAAGGTGTTTGAGGATGAGCTCTGGCTCTCTGGACGCCGGGAATCGATAGACCTTTTCAAATGTTATCAGGAGCAGGACTCACTCGAAGCTGCGTTCACCGGCTACAAGACCGGAAAATAAATGAAAGTCTCTCAGTGTTTCTAAATGAAGAGAGTAGTTTTACATTTATGACACCTACATACGGCCAGAAAAACTCCAGCGTTAAACATGTTTACAGAGCTTTCATCCCAACAACAAACCTCTGCTTTTATTCACAAATTCATTTCTGTGTGAGTGTTGATGATGACCTCACTCCACCTCATACAGCCTTGCAGTCATTATTTTTAATCATTTTTTATATTTACTATTATTTATTTTGATTTGTATTACTGTATTTGTAATATGTATAAAACCCAATCAATTTTTTATTAGCTTTAGCTTAAAAAAATCTGCAAATGGGGTAAAAAAAATCATCTTAACTCAAAGGCTAAGCAAGATATTTTCCCTTGTTTAAAAAAAAAAAAAAAATATATATATATATATATATATTGATATATTTTAAAATTGTTTTATAATATATAATAACATATTTTAAAATTATAATACAATTTTATTATGTATTATATAATATAATGTTATTTAAAAAAAATTATAATATTATTTTATTACATAATATAATCATATTATATATGATTATAATGTTAATGTTATTGTTTTAAATTGTAATATTATTTTTTAACGCATTATTATATAATATTGTAATATATTTAAAATTAGAATTTATTACATTGTTTTAAAATATATTTTTATAAAAATATTATTGATGTATTTTTAAAAATTATATTATATTTTATATAATAACATATATAAAAAAAAATATATATATATGTAAACGTAATATCATCTCATATTTTTTAATTAATTTGTTTTTACACACATATATTACATTTATTTATTTATTTGTTAATATTAATATTTGTTTTTGTTTTTAAATAAATAAAAAACTATATATATATGTATATATATATATACTTTACATTATATTTATCTTATTTAGTAATTTTTGTTTACATGCGCACAAAATTATATATTATTAATAATTATAAAATATATATATATATAAAATTAAAGCATATTTTCTTGTGTATTTGTGCACTTATGGTGATTCTGATTGTTATTAAGCTCTTTGTTTTTCTAGGTGATGGCATGAATGCGTACATGGTTTATAAAGTGTCGACCAAAGTAAGAAAGCTTCAGGTTCCGGTCTGAGATGCTGAGATCTTCTGGAAGAACGCTCTGACTCTTCTTTTGTGTTTTCAGACCAGTCTGTCTATATTCAGCCGAGACGAGGTCTCCGTTAAGAGGCGCTTCAGTGATTTTCTGGGTTTACACAGTAAACTAGCCTCCAAGTACATGCACATCGGCTACATCGTCCCTCCTGCGCCCGAGAAGAGCATTGTGGGTAAGTCTGCGCAGGATGATCAGAGACGTGTCCTGATGGCGTCAGATTCGTGATGAATCCTGTGTGTTTTTCAGGAATGACGAAGGTCAAAGTAGGGAAGGAGGATCTGTCGTCAGTGGAGTTTGTAGAGAAGAGAAGATCTGCTTTGGAAAGGTATTTAAACGCATGTGTTCTGGGTTAGCCAGGGTTGCCAGGTTTCACAGCAAAACCCACCCAATCGTGACTCAAAACGAGCCCAACTTTCAAGGGGCTTCCCGGTAAAGATAGTGTTCTGGTAAGGTAACATACACCTTTTTGACGGGTTTCCCCTGATAAAAGTTTAATTCCAGGGCATGAACATCTCATTATTGGGAGTCGCTTCGACCCGCAAACATAAAGCATAAGCGTGAATAGCATTAAGTAAATCCACAGACTTGGCAACACTGGTGTTAGCACTAGGGCTGGGTTGATTTCTTGATTTGAATTGATTCTCATTTTGTTGAACCGATATCAATTCTTAAATCTGCGCTGTTTTATAAAAGCTAATGTGTGAATGAAGCTCATCCAATAATCCTAATCTTTGTTATTTTTGTTATGAAACCAGGTCTCAGCGTTTTCCCACTAAATCCAGTCAGCAGTGTTGGGTTACACATTTACACTGTAAACTTTTGTCTTGTTTTCTAGTATAAATATCTAAATATGTAGACAGAAATACTAAGTAATAAAATAAATTTTATACTAGAAAACAAGAAAAAAACCCGAAGAAAATATTTTTTTGCAGTTCATAGAGATTTCTTTCCTGTAAGAAATGGACATGTGCTGCTCTGAATGCCTAAATATCCAGATGAGTCAGTACTGAACTGAACTGAATCTGAATCGACTCCCGGGCCTGCTGTTTTCTGTTCGGCTGATGCGCTGGAAAGATCACTCGTGTTCTGCTCTTTTGTGGCTAAAAGGTTAAGCAAGAAATATTAGGTGAATAATTATGGAGGTCCTGCCGCTCTCTCCGCGGCGCTCCTGGTTTTCACAAACTGATGAATCGAATAAAAATTACAGTTAAGGGAGGCGCTGACATTTCTCTGCCCTTTTTATCGGGCCGCTGACTGACGTGAAGGTCAGGGCTTGGTGCTGGACAGAACTGGACCTGACGGGAGATGTGTGTTTGTGTCGCAGGTATCTTCTGAGGACCGTCAAACACCCGGCGCTGCTCAAAGACCCAGACGTCCTGCAGTTCCTGGAGAGTTCAGAGGTACGGGTCGTCACTGGTCCTCAGATGTATCTGCAAATAATGCTTCACTCTTACATAAAAATGATTGTCTTGTTCAGAAAAGCAAGTCTAAATTATGTACGTTTTTGCTCAAAACAAGCAGAAATATGAGAAAAAAAGCTTGTTTAGCTTTTGAATTAAGATTATTTTAGATGTTTATTATTGGTAGATATTTCTGCTTGTTTATAGCAAAAGCTAACTACATTTTATTTATTTTTTTAGAAAACAAGATTTAATATCTTGTCAAGCAAAGTTTAGATATTTATACTAGAAAACAAGACAAAAAGACGAAGTAAGAAATCATTTTTTGGTAGTTTTCTGCTTTCCTCCGCTCCTCCGGTCCCTGATTTTCTCGTTCCAGTCCCAGAAGTGGCTCGGTGAACGTCTGTATTAAGTATGTATAATGGAAGACTGCAGCAATTGTAAAGAGCTAAACGCTCGGGCCGATTGAAAGCTATTTTTGCCGCCGGGCCCTCTGAGAGTTTTCCAGGGTGAAGCGTATTAAATTGGACCAGCATTGAAATGTATGGGACTGGAGAAAATCCCGGAGCGCGGCAGGAGGGGAAACGCTCCCCGCGGGACCGGCTCTGAGCCGAGGACTGTTAACCGGTTTGTTTGCCCTTATTTGTCATTTTATCCCAGCTGCCGCGAGCGGTTAGCACACAGGCGCTGAGTGGGGCCGGAATATTGAGGATGGTAAACAAAGCGGCCGACGCTGTCAACAAAATGACAATCAAGATGAATGAATCGGATGCGGTAAGGCTCTGATTTTTGGACTTGAATAATGAGACGAATTAATGAGCTGCTCTCTGGCTGCAATCCTGAGGTGTGTGTGTGTGTGTGTGTGTGTGCGGGGGTCAAGACATGTGACACGATTGTACTCTTTATACACTGAACACAGCTTACAGTGTCACACATCCAGAGACAGATGAGTGCTGTCAAATTAGTTTTTGTTTACATAAAATATGTGTGTGTGTATATTGTGTATACACACACACACACACACACACACACACACATGCATGTATATATTTAATAATAATAATTTATTTTAATATAAATATATACTTTAAATACATGTAACATTTTCAAAATGTATGCTGTGTGTATTTAGATATTCATAATAAATATACACTGTGTATATATATATATATATATATATATATATATATATATTATTTAAACAAAAACCTTTATTTTGGATGCAATTAATAGCTATTGACAGCACTAGAAAAAAATGATAAAAATACAGCTTATGCTCTTGAAAATATAGGTTCATAACTGCTATCCATGAAGAACTTTTAACAACCTTTTAAATGCATAAAAGATTCTTTAGATTATTACACTGCAAAAATAATTTTCTTATTTTGTATTTTTGTCTTGTTTTCTAGAATAAATATCTAAACATTGTTGAATCAAGATTTTACTGTAAAAGTAAAATGACTAAAGATAATAAGTCTTGTTTAAAAAAAGAGAAAAGAAAAACCAAACAAGCTAAAATATCTGTCAGTGGGGTAAGACTGAAAAATAATCTTAACTGATTCAAGAATGTTTAGGTATTTATTCTAGAAAACAAGACACAAACACTGAGTAAGAGAGTGATCTTTTGCATGTAAAATGTTCTTCACACTAAAAAATTTAATTTTTAAGAACTGATCACTGAACTTTAAACATGTGTAGTATTATAATGATGGTTTCTTCACTGATTTTGTCTGTGTGTGTCTCTGTGTGTGTGTGTGTGTGTGTGTGTGTGTGTGTCTGTCTGTGTGTCTGTCTGTGTCTCTCTGTGTCTCTGTGTGTGTGTGTGTCTCTGTGTGTGTGTGTGTGTGTGTGTGTGTGTCTGTCTGTGTCTCTGTGTGTGTGTGTGTGTTTGTGTGTGTGTGTGTGTGTGTGTGTCTGTCTGTGTCTCTGTGTGTGTGTGTGTCTCTGTGTGTGTGTGTGTGTGTGTGTGTCTGTCTGTGTCTCTGTGTGTGTGTGTGTGTTTGTGTGTGTGTCTGTCTGTGTGTGTGTGTCTGTCTGTGTCTCTCTGTGTCTGTGTGTGTGTGTGTGTCTCTGTGTGTGTGTCTGTGTGTGTGTCTGTGTGTGTGTGTGTGTGTGTAGTGGTTTGAGGAGAAACAGCAGCAGTTTGAGAATCTGGACGTTCAGCTCAGAAAGCTTCATGCTAGCGTGGAATCCCTGGTGTGTCACAGGAAGGGTAAGAACACAAGCAATGACATCAGAAAACACATTAAAAACATATTTGATGAGATATATTTACTGTCTCTTCCAAGGCTGCTTTTATTGGATCAAAAATGCAGTAAAAATGTGAAATATTATTATAATTTAAAACAACTTTCTATTCATCTGTGAATCCCAAAAAATAAAATGTTTCAGTTTATATAAAAATATTGTTCAGCACAACTGTGTTCAACACTGATAATAATCAGAAATGTGTGTTGAGCAGTAAATCAGTGTATTATTCTGATTTCTGAAGATCATGTGACACTAATGATGCTGAACATACAGAAATACATCACACTTTAACACACACTCACACAGAACACTGAATTTTTTGAACTGTAAAAATAAATCACAATTATTCTTGTATTTTTGATCAAATAAATGCATCCTGAGTGAGCAGGAGAGACTTTAAACATGTTAAATATTTCTTGATATTCTCATGTCATTAACAATTCAAGAAAACTAAACAATCAGGTTCAGAAATGAAGTTACGTGTAATAAAACTGAATGAACACATGATTATCAGTAATGATCAGTTCTGCCGCTCGTCAGTGGATTTAATATGAGCAGCCGAGGGAACTCTGGATGGCTTTCAGAGAAAGAATAAAGCTGCTAGCACAGTCAGATTGGAGTAGTTCAGTCCTTTTCCCCTGTCTTCCCATTGTCTTACACGTAGCTTAATTTCTGAACTTATTTGTTTAGTTTGTTTTGTGCGTATGAAAGCCTCATGTCAGCGGCAGCTTCAGTGATGTGTTTTCTGTGTCTCTGACTCTCAGAGCTGTCGATGAACACGGCGTCGTTCGCTAAGAGCGCGGCGATGCTGGGGAACTCTGAGGATCACACGGCGCTGTCTCGAGCTCTGTCTCAGCTGGCCGAGGTGGAGGAGAAGATCGACCAGCTGCATCAGGACCAGGCCTTCGCTGACTTCCACCTGTTCTCAGAGCTGCTGGGAGACTACGTCCGGCTCATCACCGCCGTTAAAGTGAGCTTTTCCTGTCAACTTCTGACATCTTCAAAATAACTCTCTTACTCAGTGTTAGTGTCTTGTTTTCTAGTATAAATATCTAAACGTTCTTGAATCAAGATAAAATACTTTACAAGTCAAATGACTCAAGATATTATGTCTTGCTTTCTGTAAAAAAATTAATTATATTCATTTATATATATATAATGTGTTAACAAGCAAAAAAAAAATAATCTTGTTAAGTCTCAATTAAGATTTTTTTTCTTACTCATTGGCAGATATTTGGCAATATATGGCAAAAAAAAACAATACTTCTAATTTTCATTCAGTTTAACTTGATGTACTAAAATAACTAAAACTGAAATAAAATTGATAATTAATAAAAGCAAATAAAAATGATAAAACCGCAATAAAACGTCTAATACTTTAACTAACTAAAATGAACATGAATGGATAAAATATAAACTTATTTTGAATAAAAATATGAAGAAAATTTTCAAAGACATCAAAATAAAAGTCATACAATATTTCAGTAAATATGTCCAGGATGCTCTAAAATAGAAATGATTATTACATGTTAGTCACGGTGTTTGTTTTTGCACTTTCATTAATAACACACTGCTTTGATTTATTTATTTTTATTTAAAGTCACATACGGTAGTGTAGCTTTAATAATGACAAATATAAATTTATATAAAATCTAAAAAATATTTAGATAAATTATTTAATAAAAGAAAATGCATACATATACGTATATTAATATAAATATATATATATATAATTTTTTTTTACAGAAAACAATACATAATGTCTGAAGTCATTTTAGTTGTACAGTAAATTCACCTTGATTCAAGAATGTTTAGATATTTATACTAGAAAATTAAACAAATACTAACACTAAGAACAATTTTTTGCAAAGTAGCTCCAAAACAAAGAGAAAATCAATATATAAATATATACAGTATATATATGTGTGTGTGTGTGTGTGTGTGTGTGTGTGTGTGTAAAATGGCTGGTGGTGTGAGATGAGATGTGAAAGCACTAGATCAGAGTTGATGAATCCAGGCTGTTTTTGGCTCGCTGGAGGTCTTCATGATGCGTTGGTCCTGTCGTGTGTCGTCTTCAGGGTGTGTTTGACCAGCGGATGAAGACATGGGCTAAATGGCAGGACGCTCAGGTGATGCTGCAGCGGAAGAGAGAAGCTGAAGCCAAGCTCCAGTACGCCAACAAACCTGACAAACTCCAGCAGGCCAAAGACGAGATCAAGGAGGTACAGAGCCGCACAGACTCCTAAACACACGCTCGTTTCCCTCCCTTCCCTTCGGGTCATTCATATCTCTGCTGTGTTTACCTCGAGTCAACCGACAGAAGTGGGAATTCATGACAGTTATTGATTCTTTTAAGCACGAAACATTTCCAGCCTTTTTAATTTCTGCATTTTCCCCGTCACGCCCCACAAAGGAGATCGAGGAGGTAGGACCTTCGCTTTGATTTGATTTGCTGTCTCCATTCGTCTCTTACGCTCCTCACACATACTTATAGTTGCATTACGTAGATCAGAGCCTAATTATGGGTTCATCAGAGGCACGTGACATGCTTCACTACAACACTACAGCGTCTTTAACCTCTCACGGTGAAGAAAGAGCTCGGCTGAGCTCAAGATCAGGAGGAGTGTGTGTCTGAAGTGAATGGGTGCCGTCACAATCATCCGCAGCACCCCAGTGCATCAGTGCAGATTTCTCTTTGACTCCTATTTGAGTTAAAAACATCTTAATGCTGTATTAGTTTGATCTTTTATCGTCTCTGGATGCTAACTGATGGACTGGAGCGCTGTGGATTATTCTGATGATTCTGACGGCACCCATTCACATCCATTTCTGAGACACATTTCTCCAGATCTGATGAAGAAGTTCCTCTCTAGCTGAGCTCTTCCTTCAGCAGCAGCTGCTGGTTCATGTGTAGAATGTTGTTTAGTTGTAGTTTTAATGCAGGAATCATTGTAGTTCACTTCTCACTCCATAAATCATCATCATACGCTCACTAGACTTTCTGACGTGACTCTGTGTTCTGCTCATGACGGCCAGTTTTTCAGCTCTTTGTGTTTGACTCAGTCATAAAGCCTCTTGTGTCTCTGTGTGTGTGTGTGTTTAGTGGGAAGGTAAAGTGCAGCAGGGTGAAAGAGATTTTGAGCAGATATCTAAAAACATCCGGCGAGAGGTTGGTCGGTTCGAGGTGAGTTCAGCTGTCATCGTGTCTTTGCTCTCGCTGTTAAACCCAACGCCTCTTTCTCTGACCTCTGCATCTCTTTCTCTTCACAGAAAGACAGAGTGAAGGATTTCAAAGTCGTCGTTATTAAATATCTGGAGTCACTAGTTCACACACAGCAGCAGGTACGTGATCGAAGGAAAGAGTATCAGAAGATGTAAATAATATGCATATGTGTGTATATATATATATATATATATATATATTAGTGCTGTCAAACAGTTAATTGTGATTAATCGCATCCAAAATAAAAGTTTTTGTTTACGTAATATACGGTGTGTGTGTGTGTGTGAGTGTATCGTGTATATTTATTAAGTATATATAAGTACAAACACATACAGAATATATATTACACAAAATATTTTATGTTTATATATTAAATATATTTATATATAATATGAGAATATATAAGAATATGAATTTAATTGTATAAGTATGTAAATATTTTTGAAATATATACTGTGTGTGTATATATACATAATAAATACACACTGTACACATACATGTATAATATAGACAAACGCTTATTTTGGATGCAATTAATCGCAATTTATCGTTTGACAGCACTAGTGTGTGTGTGTGTGTGTGTGTATAGATAAATATATACGTGTGTGTGTGTGTGTGTGTGTGTGCAAATAATAATTCTTTTACTTTGTGTTTTTGTCTTGTTTCTAGTATAAATATCTAAACATTCTTGAATCAAGATGAATTTACTGTACAAGTAAAATGACTAAAGATATTATGTCTTGTTTAAAATAAATAAAAATAATAATAAAACTTTTCTTAATTTTTCATTAAGTAAAAGTATCTGCTATCGGGGCGAGAACAAAAAAAAAAGCTTTTGAATTAAGGTTAATAAAGGAAAAGATTAATTTGATGCTTGTTTTGTGTGTTTTTCAGCTAATAAAATACTGGGAGGCGTTCTTACCTGAAGCCAAAGCGATCGCATAATTCATCAAACCACCATCTTTCTTTATTCCACCGTTTATGATCATGCACAGACTTAATGAAACCTAATGATAACACTACTTTAATAAAAGCAGAATCTGAATGTGTTTGTAGCTGTCTGGTGTGTGAAGATGAAGACGCAGCGATCGGCTCTTCATGCTTCATTAGGCGATGATCCGGCAGGGGAAGGCCTTCTGAAGCCGCTTCGGTCTCGTATTTGTACAGAATGAAGCATTATTCTCGCATAATCAGTATTTAAGAGCATCAATAATCGACGAGGCTTCTTGTAGCTCGTGCACGACAGACGGATATACATATGTATATTTTTTTATTTTGCTTTGTAGCCTGAAATTTTGGGATGTTTGAGTTTGATTCATTGTTCTAACGGATTTTTTAATCACAAGTATTTTTTACTCTTCATTCCTGTGCAACGATATCTGAACCTTAATAAAGGAATGAATCCGTATCAGAACTTGACTTCATGTTTTTGGCTTGTAGTTTCTGCATGCTAAAAACAAACGTTTTGGCTCCAAAAAATGAATAAATACATAATAATATAACCGTTTGAATTAATCTGTTTAAACAGCAAACTACACTCAGTTAGAAGAGCTTAATATTTAGTTGTATTAACACAATGTTTTAATTGATAACTCAAAAACAATAATAATAATGTTTTTTCAACATAATGAAATGGTGGTCCTGAAATAAAAAAAGCTGTGATTTATTATTTATTTATATATTATTATTTATTCAGTTCAAATGAACAGCTATAATTGCACATGCAAAATGTATTTATAAATTATTTTGCATAAATTTGAGCTTATTATTATTGAAGATTGCAATTAAGTTTCCTTGAAAGTAAAGGATTACTCTAAATTTTTTTGCAAGTTATTTCTGACGTGATTGCATTAAATAACATACAATCATCAGGAAAACCCTATATAAAAAATTGCACTGAATCAAAATGTATTTAGTATTAAAATGCATGTTTTTAAATACTTCAAGAACTGCTTTTATATCATTTATTTTCAAGAAATAAAAGCATTTTCATGTCTGTCCTTGTATTTCTGGTTGAGGTTGATGTGGGATTTAGAAAGTAATTATAAGTAATGCAATACATTGCAGAGAGTACAGTGATCTGATTACATTGTTGTAGATGTAATTATTTGCTAATAATTAATTATTTATATCACAAAAAATTGAAACAAGCAAACTTAAATGTTAAACATAACCGCATTAAACAGTCACAGTCGTAATAGGAACTAAAAATCTACTAGTTTGCACTTATAAATGCAATTTATTACCTTTTTTATTTTTTAAATAATACATTTGCACACATTATTAGGTTTATGCAATTGCATTATGATGTCAACACATCTCATTAAAGTAACTTAGATTTCAGGCAGGCAATTAATTAATGTCTGTTTTTCTAATCTTCTAAAGTAAAACAGCTAGAGACGTCCTGGAGATGTTCTTCGTCTCTTTTCAGAAGCTTGTTTCTTAAGAACATGTAGTTTGCATGTATTCTGTAGTTTTTCAGGGAGAGCGAGCATCTGTCACATCGCTGCTTAAACTCACTTAAACAGAGAAATAAAAGAGAGCGTGCTCTTGACAGGCCCCGCCGAGCATTTCAGCGCTCTGCATATACGTCAAAAAGCTTGGGGCCCGGCCTCGCCTCGGCCCCGGTGTATTGGCAAGCTGTCATCACGGCCGTGGCATTAGGAGCTGCTTCATGATGAAGGCTGTCGCTGGTCTGCAGAAGTGCCTCTGACGGCGGATCTCATCTGAATGAAGCTTCAGCTGCAGGTGTTTCTGATAGAGTCTGTCTCCACCTCACAACAATGCTTTCATTAGGAAAATGAGTCACACATAACATACTGTTATTGGACGTTAGATTCATCTATTGGACATTTACTTTAGATACCGATTATTATGATGTAGACAATTCTTTCTTTTTATTTTATTTTATACAACACAAAGAAAGATTCACTCTCTTATTATTATTGCTGAAGAGTAGCGACTTTTATTAATTAAATAATTTATTCCTTCATTTGTTTGTTTTTCTTTTCCGTCATTTGACTGTTTTTGTGAGTCATACAGTAATTTTATTATTGGATTTCCACTTTATTTACATATAACCGGAACTGAGACACCATATAAGGAGAAGTCAGAGGTAACGCCAGACCGAGCTCGTGTTTGATTGGCTCTTTTACTTGTTCGCGCTCCAAATTATAATATGCACTTTTGAAAACTTTCGGCGGGAAGATTTTGAGCGAGTAACGGATCTGTGCGTCACTCGCGTACAGGAGTTTCTTCTGGAGCACACAAGAAGATACCGTAAGAAATATGTCGGTGTTTATGTCCTTCCAGTCAAAGAACAGGACTGGCCGATGTGAGGGTGAGTAAATAATGACAGAAAGATTTAATGAAATGTTGCCTTAGAGCAGTGGTTCTCAATTCCAGTCCTCGCGCCCCCCTGCTCTGCATATTTTCCATGTCTCTCTTTGTTAACGCACCTGATTCTAATAATCAGCTTATTAGAAGAGAGCTCCGTGTATGAGCTGTGTTCCCAATCGACATGGTCTCTACACAGTGTCCGTTAGAGTTTAACACGAGTCACGTGATTCTGCTGGTAGCATAACCTTACTTTGTTTTTATCACGATGCTGTTTTTGCGTTATCTTTGTCCTTTGTGGAGTTTGATTTATTCTGTTTTTGTGTTCTACAGAAGGAAGAATATTGTAATGCTGGCTCGGACTGACATGAGGGTGAGTAAATAATGTCAGGAAGATCAGTTATTCGAGTCTTGACAGACTTTGGTACAGTTAGCCAAACTGCTTAAGATAAAGTATTACATTACCCTACATAACATTTGATGGTAAATATAAATGTTCACACTGATTCAGCAAACAACAACACATTGCAGCTGTCAGGTGTGTTTGTTAGTATGTGTTTTCTGATAGTGTAAAGTGATGATAATGATAATTCTAAAACATCTTGTTTTGTCCGTGACAACGTGTGGATATTTTGTGAGTGTGTGCAAGGAAACTACATTTCTATAAATAAAAGTAAAATGACTGACACATGTAAACCCCCATTTTATTACATATCAATCAAATAGTGTTCGGTTCCCATTTAGTTGTTTTTTTGGAGGGTATCGTATAAGAACTTTCTGGGAATGTTCTCTGTAGGTTATGAAAAAGACCTGAGAAAATAGTAAAAAAAAAAAACCATTCTGGGAACGTACTGACAATGTTAGGAGGACGTTCTCCAGACCTAGAGGAATGTTGTTATTATATAAAGAAAACTTTCCTTGCTAGAATTTTTCCCATAACATTCTGCAAACCAAACAATCTTAGTTGGGGAGGCATTAATTGTGTCTCTGGAGCACAGCAGCAGGTATATTCATAGAAATAGCCAAGAAATACATTTTATGGGTCAAAATTGTAGATTTCTCTTTTATGTCAAAAATCATTAGAATATTAAGTAAAGATATTTAGTAAATTTCTTAGCGTAAATATATCAAAACTTCATTAGTAATATACATAGCTGAGAACTGAATTTAGATAGCTTTAAAGATGATATTCTGAATATTTAGATTTTTTGCACATTTGGATTCCAGATCTTCAAATATTGTCTATATCTTAACAAACCAATGGAATCAATGGAATGAAATGTATTCAGCTTTCAGATGATGTATAAATGTCAAAAACTCATATGACTGGTTTTGTGGTCCAGGGTCACGAATCTATGACACGCCCCCTGCAGGTCAGGTGATGCACTGCATATTTGAATCACAATAATCACATTAGAAGAGAATCTGGAAATTCAGTCAGACTTGCAGCACAAACACATTTAGTGAACATTCTTTCTGAAGCACACACACATAACCTATAACACAACTGATAAAGCGTTGTCTGGCTTTTATTTATCGTATCTCCAAATAGCAGTGTTATGTTGTGTTATGGTCAGAATACAGTGACCTTACTTGATCAAATGCACCGCAGGCCTTCAGATAAGAGGAGCAATATAAGAGCCAATGAAGAGAGCGGCCTGTAATTATTTGTGTCCTGTCAGGAGAAGGGCCTCTGGACCCCTGCGATTCAAATCTGGAGCTCGGAGGAGCCAGAACGAGACAAATATCAGGCCGCTCTCGCGACACCGCTGAAATTGCATCAGTTTGTCATGAACGCTGCTGCCAGCCGCACAAACTATATCATCTGCTTGCAAATGCGAATCTTCAGTTCTGTGTGGGTGAAGCATCTCTCGCGCTGTAATAACTGCAAATGAAATATATCCAATAATATTTTACTTATTTCCAATGTTACCGATTTAACGCACAAGCTTTTATCTCTCCATGATTTAATTAACCGTTCCTGGGATTGCATTACTTCCGTTAAAACTCTTTCTGTTTTGTTTCTCTAAGAATCGCGGTTCTTTGAGGAATCGTTTCACACGCATCTTTCCTGATTTGGCAAATTTGAAGTACACCGTTGAGTTGGCAAGCGGCGCGATAAGGCCGGCGCTAATTCATTTCTCTTATCTGTTTGTGATGTTCTTTATAATCCAATGCCTGCTCATTTTCAGCGGGTAAGAGAAATGATTTCTGTGAGCGTTCGTTTCGGGGTCGGAGCAGATGAAACTCCAGCGTATCAGATTTGGAGTGTGTTGCATTCGATGCGGATAAACACGGGTTACTATTAAAGTGCATTGAAAATGAGAGGTCATGGCTAAACAGGTGTACAAATCAAGTCACAAGTCACATTTATTTCTATGCCGCTTTACGCAATACAGATTGTTTCAGTGCAGCTGCACATTAATAAACAGCCAAATAACAGATGATGGAAACTTCTTTACATATGAAACAATTCCAAATTTCATAGTGTGTTAGTACATGTCCATTTTGTCAGTGCCACTGGTTCCTGAAGTATTTTTGCCATAGGAGTTTTTAAAAAGTCTTGGTTAAATTATGAGCCATAAACAAAACCAACCAGCTACAAGGAGAATCAAAACATTGATTTGAAGCAAAAATTGGACAAAAGTTAAAAATAGTGATTGTGACTGGTAAAAGGTGATGTTTTGTGGTAAAAAAAATAATTGCATTGGAAACTAATTAACATTTGTTACTGCGCCCCAAAAAAATCTTTTAAATATCAACATTAAATTTGGAACCCAACTTGTTTAGCTTTATGGCTTTGTTTATTTCACAGTTTTAGATTAAAACATGTTTTGGAAAGTTAAGTGCATATACAATTTAAAAATTAAAAAATTGCATTTTTTTTTAACCTGGTCTAATAAAATATGTACTAGGAGTGCACTGATCCGATATTAGGATCGGATATCGGCCTCGATATTGAAAAAAATTGCTGGATTGGGGATCGGAAAAATTAACATATCCATGGGCCAATCCAGTTTTTTTTTTTTTCTTCCTCAGTCGCAGCCAGGTACTGTAAATACAGGTCTCGGTGTCGCAGCAGATCCTACGTCATTCATTAGCAGCACGTGTGTCTCATGCTGGAACAGCTGGAACATAAGCAACACGGAGCGAGCCCGCGTCAAACACGAGAATCGCGCCATTCGCGCCGCAGGATGTCTAATCGCTTCTTTGCATTGACTTAACCTGGAGGTCACTCGTGCTTGACGCTTCATTTGCGTCCGGTGTGAACGCAGCTTGAGCGATTCACGCGAACACAGCAAAGAGTCGGCTGTGTAGAGATACTTCATGGTATCGGATCGGTATCGGTTATCGACAGATATACAAAGCCCAGGCATCTGTATCGGAACTGAAAAAGTTGGATCGGTGCATCCCTAATATGTACCTCTGTGCACTTTTTGTGCAACACAGTTTTTACATCTCTTACTGCGCACTTCGCCACAGTTTAAAAGAGAAATGTCCACTGAGTGTCGCTAAAACACAGGTTCAATACATGAACCCTGGCATGTTTTTATGATATAGTACGTAATGCGGAGGTTCAGAATTGAAATATCCATGTACTGTTGAGTTAATGCTCTATCACAGTGCTTCTCGAAGATCCGGACAATTCAATCCAGACCAGCCTACATTTCATACTTCAAGAACACTAATTACTGGCCTATATACCTTGATAAACACATGTTGTTTATTTTTGAAGTCGTTTTGGAGATGAAAAAGAAATATTGAAATATTGAAATATTGAAATGTTTCCTTAAAATTTTTTTTTTTTTTAAATATTTAAAAAAACATTATCAAACCAAGATGTATATATTAAGTTTACATTTTATAAGAGTATATGTGGGCTGACCTGGTTATATCATTTGCAGTGATTCATGGTGGAATTGGCTGAACAGCATTATGGGAAATTCTAGTGTATACTGGCAGAAGCATATATGATCAATTAACAACCTCGCTCTGTCTGTAAAGGTTTGTAAGTTATCATTAAAAATCAGTTTCCTATTGCCCTCCATTCTAAAGCAAGCTTTAAAAAGACAACAGTGCCATCATTCAGCTTAATTCAGCTCTAGTTGAGTTCAGCTCAAAGCAGCTCTACTGTCGACACAGCGTCGTTATTCACCTCTTTCATGTGTTTTCTGTGCTCCCCTGCTCTGTTAATTGTGTATTTGCATGCATTAGCGCTCTTTAATAGAGGCAGTCGTGCCCTCGCCTGATTTCAATGTTTCTTAAAAATATCGATCTCCACTAATTGACTTTCTGTCTGAGGCCTAATGATTAAACTCAAACTGCAACCTTTGCTTTGAATTCGTGAACTCCCGCGAGACCCTTTAAGCAAATTCAGAGAATATGAGCACGGGACGCTCATAAACGCTCACGATACGAGACGTCAGGCCAGCTTTACTGGAGCCAAAGAAAAACAGCGCAGTGTTTACCATTCAGAAGAATCTCCTTCATCAGATCCGGCTCGTTTTCCTTGCTTTTATTTGACTGCCAACACGGACGGCAAGCGTTTCAGTACATTTCGGTGGCGGTGGAAGTATTGACCGCTCATTTGCATACATAAATCTATTGGCAATGTGACATTCGTCAATGATCTCCAGCCACACACAAGGCTGCTGACTCGAGCGCACTGCATTATCATTGGTGACGAGCGTTTAATGAACTCTGACAGCCGCTGTCACCTGATGTTTGTGGCATCTAGCTTTATAGATGCGTTTCATATCTTTTCCAGTCAAACACAATGTGTGCGATATCTTGATATTTCCAGTCCACTGCAAAAGATGATTTTCTTAGTGTTTTCGTCTTGCATTTACTTGAAATGATTTAAGATATTGTCTTGTTTTCTTGAAATAAATAAATAAATGAATACAATTTAGTTAGTTTGTTCATAAAACAAGCAAAAAACATAAAATCAGTGGAGTAAGAAAGATAATCTTAATTCAAAGGCTAAACAAGATTATTTTTCTTGCCCCATTGGCAGATATTTTAGTTTGTTTTAATGGTAGATTATTTGAAAATAATAGTTTTTCATGCACCATTTTTTTTGGTTTTTGATGAAGTTTTTTTTTTCAGACTAGTGGAAAGAAAACATCCAAAAGATGCTGTTAAGTGTTTCTTTTATAGTACTTTATATTTGTGCCAATAGATTTAAATTACAATCCATATTTTAAAGGGCGTTGTCTCAAAATGAGCCACAAATCACTCCAGCAGCCCTTACACACACCTAACTTTACCTTTTTTAGTCTATATCCTAGGTTTTAACAGAAGGTTTTGTTCATATATAGTGTGCTTGACTATACAACAAATCCCCCCCCCCCCCATTTTTTGGGGAAAAATAGTGTTTTCTGTCTTAAGCATCTTTAGATTTATGAAAATATTAGATACGCAAAATTCCCTCTGTAAAAACTTTTGACTCTAATATGTTAAAAAAAAAAATATATATATAAATAAACAAGAATTTTGAAACTGACTTTATCCAGTGTTTTTGTAAAAATTATTTA
>JAUCMS010000145.1:787364-801038 GCA_032357445.1 Enteromius radiatus | reverse complement strand
CTGTTTTAACGGTCGGGTAGTACGTTCAGTTTTAAATGTAGTACCTACTTAAGCAGTATGCGATTTCGGACGCAGCATTTGTTTTTGAAATATTCACAGAATCATTCACTCACTTGATTCACTCAAACTGCTGATTCAGTCCAAAACAAAGCAAGTGACTGCCTTTATGAATGAATTATTGAATCATTGACTCACTTGATTTGTATAGAAATGAAGCAAGTTAAAGCAAGTTTCTATTAAGTTTGGATTAATTCAGGTTCTCAGCGACGCTCAACAGTTCCAGCATGGCTCCGATTGGAAATATTTTCATTCTATCAAAACGATGAATCTAAAACACAGTATTAATGAACTGTGGTGCAGATATTGGAGAGAAACAGCACTCTTTCAGATGTGATATTGTCAATAGTTAGTCGTTTTGCATTGTGTTCATCAGACACTGCATCAGTGCCTCATTTTAACACGGTAAAGTTTTCTTATTATTAGCTTATCAAATAAGGGCCGGTGTTATTGATGCATTTGTGTCTTTTTCACACATGCACACTCTGAAAGCGACTTCTGGTTTTCTGTGCCGGATCAAAGAAGACGGATGCCGGGCGATTGGGCCGCTGACATAATGCGCTGTGGCACGCAGTTCGCTTTTATTAGCACAAGCCTGTTATTTCCCGGCGACTCTAAGTGTGTGGACGGGCAGTGATAAATGCTGTCGCACACGCTTGATGCGATTCATTTGTCAGCGGCCTGAAAAAGGTTAATCAGTATTCTCCAGCCGGGTTACGGCCCTCCGTCTCCCTCCCAGCAGTAATTGTGCTCCTGCTACGGACAAACCCGGGCAGCTGGGGACCCGAGTTACGCGCAATTATATTTCTGTCCATCTACGGGGGGAAAAATCCTAATCATAACGCTCGCGTGATGTCGACTCGCTTTCATAATTTATACTGTGAGTATTTCACGCGCAGACCTGCGTGAAACGCTGGGGAAAATCAATGTAAATTCATATTTCATAAGGCCATAATTGCGTTTGAGAGTGTGTGGTGGTCGTTTGTTTCAGCTGACAGTACCATACATTTGAGCTCCGGCTCTTATTTCATCTCGCAGGCCTTCGATCTCCCAGCGCTCGTCTTTTTACCGAAAACAAGGGGTTTGTTGTCAAAGAAAATGGGCCTTTTTTTAACACTTGACAACGTTCTATCATCTGTGAAGTTATCGATTTGCCAGTGTTTTAACCATCAAACTGGATCTGTTTGAGCGACTCTAGTTTTTAAACAATTTCTTTGACAGGCGAGGCGTCACAGCAATTGCCCCGCTTTTAAAGACAGTATTTCAATTTGCCGAGAGCCCTTCAAGTGAAGCGCGGGGCCCCTTTGAAGGAGCATCAGAGCGCCGAGGGGCCGACAGAGTTGTCACGCTACGAGCGAGCTAAAAAATGGAGCGCCTTCGCTTTATAGATTGCTGTTAGGTCAACAAAACTTTGGCAGCATTGATTAACTTGACAGTGAATGCAGCAGTACATTTATCACTAATAGCCGGAGCACAGAAAATCTAATAAGAGCCCAACAATCCAGCATCCGTCCGAAAAAACAGGAGCCAGACGTGCCCCGCTGTCATTAATTGAAGCTAAAAAGTGGATTCTGTCTTATCTGGCTCTCGCAGCGGTTAAAGAGTTCAGAAAGCCGGCTCGGGGATTGTGTTGTTGGGACTCTGATTTGCATGAGCGGCTATAAAACACTCTGACCGCACGTCACAGTTTCGCAGAGAGCCTCATCGATTAGTTGTCACCTGGGCATCAGCTTCACTCCTAGGATTCAATTTTTTTTCCCGCCCGTTTTGCATACGCTATCGACCGCGAGCGGGTAAATGAGCAGAACGCGCAGAGACCGGAGGATGAATTGTTTACTCGCATAAAAATAACCTTTCAATAGCGGAAGATGCATGGCGCGGGCCTGGGCTGGCGTTCTGCTGCCCCAAGCAGATGGCATTCAGCTGCTATTGATCCGGCTCAGAACCAGCCCGTCTGTCCCAAAGCCTTCCTCCAAATTAAGAGACACGCGGCCGACCGCGACACTTCATAAACGTCAGCCCTGTTTTCAGCCGTGGCTCGGCGCCTGACAAAAGATCATCTTCGCTGCTAATTTAACCCTGTAAGACCGGACTTTGTGCTATGCATCAGGCATTTATGGGTCATGTAGTGAGAATATAAAGGACTCAAACGGAGCAAATCTGAATTGATCAGGAGATCTTTATAACAGTACAGCAGATGCTGATCACTCCTCAGAAGATGTGAGATGTTTTTGAGGCTTGTGAAGATCATGAGGAACAGTCAAAGTAAAGATCCTGAAGATCCAGGGGCCGGTTGCATAAAAGGTTAAGACTAGTCTTAAAAGTTAGTCAGCTAAATTTTTCTTTAAGACTGGTCACAGTTGTTTAAAATACACTTACATAAAAATGTATATTAGTCTAAAGTAAATACAAAACATAAAACAGATTACTCTTGGCTAACTGCTAGCTGCTATCTGGAGATACGACCAAAATCAGTCCAGATCTGAGTACGATTACACTAAAAGAGCTTTTACTGGAGAGAACCCTCTAAACTCTCAATCAGAGACAGAAGACATGAGGGGAATGAGTTTCAACACCAAGCACGATAACGATAAAGATAAAGATACCTATATTTGCGTCCACACCAGCGAACAATAGCGTCTGTTTATTATGAGCTCAAGCGCATCTGTCGCTTTAAATCCTCAAGCGCGTGATTCTGATTGGTCGTTAATATTTCTATTGCTGAGAAAAATCCCTCTGAAAAAAATGATATAGTTCCTCTGTCTTTATCGTTATAATCGTGGTGTGGACGCTGCTGTTCTTTAACACGGAGAACGCTTTTTAAAACGGGCGTTCATTAATGATTATCATTAGAAACTGGCATATCTAATATGATACAGTAAGTTAAATTTACAGGATTTACAGACTTTTTTTTTATATAAAAAAAATAAGCAGTCAGTTTGTTTTCTAACGGCTTGTTTTCTTTAAAAAGCCCTCTGCCACTGCCTTCCTCTATTCTCTGATGGTTTTCTGATTATTTACCATATAATGAAGAAATAATCTTGCTATGTGTACTGTAATACCAAGACTCGTCACAGCACGTGCGAATAATCGTGAATTCTGCTAAAGAACTAAAAGTGTTTGATATACAGTATATCTGCATATTTATTTGTTGTTATTTCAGAGTGACCAGTGTTACTAAATGTAATTAGATTTCAGATGTTTGATGTCTAGTTAAGTAGGCTAATTTTTAAATCAACACAATGAATTATTTCTTTTTTATTAATATTCACCAGTATAACAGCAAATATTCCTGTTGTGCATTTGTGTCCCGCGGAGGAAAGTCATAGAGGTTTGCACAAAAAGGATCCTCTTACTTGCTATTTTTGTCTTGTTTTCTCGTGTAAATATCGAAACATTCTGGAATCAAGATGCATTTACTGTAAGAGAAAAGTAACTTAAGATTATGAGTCTTGTACTCTTAAAAATTAATACAAATTTTGTTCATTTTTGCTTAAAACAAGGAAAAACAATCACAATAATCTTAATTCAAAGGCTAAACAAGATCATTTTTCTTGTCTCATTGCCTCAGAAACTAAATTCATATCTTAACTTATTTCAAATGCATCTTAATTCAAGGATGTTTATAGCAGGAAGTAAGATAATTGTTTTGCAGTAGATTAGAGCGGCTGTATTTGACGCGAGCGGTGATCTGTGGTTATCATGCGTCGGAGTGACTGAATGGAAATCATCGGTGATAATGAAGCGCTGATGCGCGATCAGGTTAACCGTACCGAAGCATTCGTTTCAGGGGTGTCTGCTCCTGATCGTCACCGGCTCCCCGGGCCCCGGCCCTCAGCGCTAATTAGTTTCAGAGGGAGCCGAGAACGAGCCCTTCCCACACATCCCAGAGAGGAGAGCTCACATTAGCCAGACAAATACAGAGCGGCCGGCTGTAAAACTGCCTCATCCAGGGCTTCTAGAGAAATCAGATTCCTCAGACACCGCAATCTGTTTTCATTTCCAGAACAACACCTCCGCTTTCTGCTGCTTAGCCCTGATCAAAGAGTACAAATACAGGAGCTTCACCACACTGCTAAAAATGCTTTTCAAGCTTAGATTTGGTCTCGTTTCCAGCCAAAATATCTCAAAACTCTTCAATCAAGAAGGATTTTTGAGACAAGTAAAAAATCAGAAAAACCAGGCTCTTTCAGATTATAAAGAGGTCAGAAAGATATGTTTCTTTAATGAACCTTTGACTGAAGGATTTTTCTATGGCGTCGCTGTCAAGAAGCACCTTTATTTGTAAAAGTGTAACTCGGGTCAAACAGAACTTTTAAGGTTTTTTGTCTTGTTTTCTAGAATAAATATTGAAACATTCTTGAATCAAGATGCATTTACTTGACATGTAAAATAATTTAATTATTGTTTTTGCATTGAAACAAGCAAAAATATCTGCCAATTAGATATTTCTGCTTGTTTTGAGGAAAAACTCAAATTAAAAACAATTTTTTTGGAAAAACAAGACATGATATCTTAAGTTATTTTACTTAATTTACAGTAAATGCATCTTGATTCAAGAATGTTTATGTTTTTATAGCAGAAAATAGAAAATAATATTTGCAGTGTGTAATTAGACATGATTTAAAGTATTCACAAATTAAAAGATTAATCAACCTATTATACAGGGATTGTTTAAGTTCTCATTTTGCTATTTAAAAATAAATAAATAATTTAAGCAAATTAAAACACTGATGATAGGCCATCCTCTGTACGTTTTGGATGGGCTTACATTTTGGCAGACTGCATGTCTTTTTCATTATAATTTATAATAAAAAAATGACATGGAAAGATCCCTCTTTCCACAGTGAATTATTTTCAAAATCATTTAATAAAACATAGTGTTTAAATACACAAAAAGCAATTGCAGTACACTTGTCTTATCAGAATATGTGCCTCTGAAATATACAGATGATGTCATGAAGTGTTAATAACAGCTGGATATGGACAAGTTTGTATTTACCGGAGTGAAGTTATAGTGGGATGGATATCTCAGGGGTCTGGAGACCACCACTGTGATTTTACAGCATGATTAGTGGTGCTGGGAATATTCAAAGAGCTGCGTCTTCAGGAGATCCTCGGCCCTGCCTCAAATCGGCTGATTTATTAAGCAACACTTTCTTTTCTGGCTTCTGAGGCCGTGATGAATGTGGTGCTATGCATAAATTTACCACAACTGCTCCGGCGTGAACACTTTATCTTAATGATTAAACATTGCCCTGATCAGTGGCCTAACTGCTTTCATCTATCCTGCGCGACTAAACTCTGTCACCGCCGTTTTAGAGTATTTAAGGGCTTCTTGTCAGCTGGAAGCGTCAGTCAAGAACACGGTGGACATTTCTGAAAAGATGCAAATCTGAAAAATGTATTGCAAGTATCTTTAGGTGCTGAATATAAAATATTATTAAAATATCATACAATTCTCATCAAAAGTGACATCAAAACACGTTTTTGACTTATTATTAGGAAAAGTGCATTGTTCACAAGTAGTAAAGTTTAATTATTATTTCTATATCAGCAGGTCTTGAGTTATCTGTCAGTAAATATGATGATAGATTTCAACTATACTTAATATGAAATACATTTATTTTAAAGATATATATACATTTCCTTTTTTCTATCCTTTTTAAATGAATGTGTTCCCTTTCTTTTCATTGATTTAGAAAGTGCATTTAGAATAATAACAAATCAAATTAATATATGATATAAGACTTATGATCTAATTACAAATATTGATTTCTTAACTCTTCTGAAGTTAAAACGTTAATATTATGTAAACATGTTTGAAAACATGGCATCTTTTTGTTATTTTAAACAATTATCATTTCAAGCTCGAAATAAGATTTTTATTTAATTGGAAGACATATCCTCGGTAGTATCCACATTTGAACTATAATTCATGAATAAAGTGGTCTCTTATTTTTCTAATCTTTAATCAGTCATTGAATCATTAACTCAATCAGTTCAGCTGTGACTAACATGTATGCGGCTTAATATTCCTATTTTTCTACTGGACATAAAAAAGACGTTTTTAAGAATGGCTAATTGATGAGTTTATGATTAGTATTGACTTCCATATTAAAACAATGTCTGTCCACCAGGAGCTGTTGGGTGACCGACATACTTCAAAATATCTCCTCCTGTGATTCTCTTAGGGTTTTTGTGATGTTATTTTAGTATAAATATCAAAGTATTCTTGATTCAAGATTATTTTCGCATTTGTTTGTCAAAAATTGTGTTTTAAAAGATCATGGAAAAACTGGTCAAAATGATTTAATTAAAGTTTTAAACCCATTTCTTTATTAATTCTATCTCATTGGATAAAGTGAGAAGGACGAGAAGCGTATTCAAGCCTTTCTTTTCCTTTGTCTTCATCCGTGGCCGTTCACGCCGCCTGCAAAAAAAGTGCAGGGCGTTTGATCCGAAGCGGTGTGAGTTCATATATAAATAGTTCCTTTGGGCCCCGGGGCCCCGAGCTCCACGCGGTCGAGGCTGTTTTGGCAGCGAACACAGTCGTAGTCTGCGCTGGGAGAAGCGCGCTCTCCGCTTACCGCGGTAATTGGCTGATGAAGAGTCTCGGGCCCTAAAAAGAATGTCAGGGTTCGATTTCCCGGGATCCTGAGTGAGGATATGTCACCATTTACGCTGCTTTCGGGTGACACCGGCTCTTGGCAGAAACTCTGGGGAAATCATTACTCTGTTTATACCTCTCCCCTGTCGCACCGCGCTTCCCTTTGATATTTTCACAATGTTTTTCCACTGAGTGATGGTACCTCACCGGGGTCGGGGAGAACAAGTCCCTTTTGTAAATTTGTGACCATATTTTAACGGGCAAAAGAGAAAAAGGCAGACAATTGGTGACGCGTAGCGGGAAGCCGCTGAGAGGCTTGAAGGGACGATCAATGCTGTCCAGCAGGTGTCTTCTCAGAGTAAAGAGACGCTGCTATTGATTTCTCGGCCCGCAGCCACATTTTTAGACCGGATTGCTTCGGGAGAGCTGAATTCAGGCTTTTTATTTCACTGCAGCTCTGATTTCTACAATGTGAATCATGTTTAAATACAGGTATATGCTTACTCTGCTTATTCAGGCTGCATTTATTAGCTCAAATATACATCTGTGTTCTGTGTGTTAAAGTGTGATGTATTTCTGTGTTTTCAGCATCATTAGTGTCACATGATCTTCAGAAATCAGAATAATATACCGATATACTACCATACAGATGTTGGGGATATTATTAAATTTATGCATTCAATTACTCAAAAGTGGCAGTAAAGAGTGTAGTGCTCTCAAACAATTACTCGTGATTAATCACATACAAAATAAACGTTTTTGTTTACATAATATGTATTTATGTCAAATGTATCACAGTTTCCACAAAGATATTAATATTTTCAACACTGATAATAATCAGTGAAGTAAACCAGTATATTATCCTGATTTCTGAAGATCATGTGATGATGCTGAAAATACAGCTGAACATCACAGAAATACATCACACTTTCACACAGAAAACAGATGATTTAAATTAGAATAATATTTCACGATTTAACTGCATTTTTAATCAAATAAAAGCAGCTTTGGTGACTTTTTGGCGGGTGGTGTATGTAAAACCTCGGAAATTAAACAGTCATCAAAATGTCTGTCACTAACTGTGAAGCAGAATAACTGCGCAGACGTCTGATCCGATCTGTCAGACATGTCAGCGAGATGATTCGGCTCTAATTGTAAAGACCTGCAGGACCGGGAGCTCTGGGTAATAATTGTCAGAGTAACACAGGGTTCGACGTGTCATTACAGGGACGTCAATACGGCAGAAACTGAGAGGAGATCTGTAAATGATTCCCTTGTCAGCAGAGACACTTTAGAGCTCAGACGCTCCTGAAGTAATCAATATGCAACGCTGACGATATCATATAAAAGCAGACACGTGTGCGTCTGATAATGGATGATGGTCTGATAAACACAGGCCGAGGCCGCGCCGCTGATCTAATAGAAAGAGAGCGGTGTGAAACAGAAGTGTAAGGAGTTTCTGAGCTCTGCCTCTATCAGGGGCAGTTTAAGATGGTTTCTGCCAGGCTGATTTGTCTGCTCTTGACCTTTCCAGCAAACTGTCCCATCATGCAGCAGGAGCGCTCCTGAGGGACTCCGGCTCTGCTGATAATGAAGCCTGTCATCTCCGCTCACCTCCACGCCGGACACACTTCCAGCTCCGAGCGGCTCCTCCATCGATTCGCTGCTATTTTCCAAAGCGTCCGGCTGAAATACCCTCCCAGAGCTGCACTTGTTGGCTGAAGATGTTGTAACAGGTCACAGCGGAGACGTCAGCCAGATCTGTGAGTTTGTGCTTTATTTAAGCGCACGCTGTCCGAGTAAAACATGGCTTTATAGGTAAAGGGTTCAGCTCCAGCGGACACGTCTGATTGCTCTCTCAGATAAACAAACTGAACCGAGCTCGTAGATTCCCAGTACATATAAACATCCATTCATAATTACACTGTCTTTTAGCAGATGCTTTTAGAAGAAATCAAAATAAACAACAGAGCAGTAATATGCGTGTGCTATGAAGGTTTATATATACAGAAAAAAACAGAAAAATTAAGAAAAATTAAAACTATTAAAAAAACCTTTTTGTTGCTTGAAATAAAATAAAGTATTAAAAACACTCGGTTTTCATTTTGTATAATATAAAATATATTTAGAATAATAAAACATTATATATATATATATATATATATATACACAAAAAACAAAACAACAAATAAACATTCAGTAAAAAAATAAATACATAAACAATATATATAAACATATACACATAAAGAACAAAAACAACAAATAAACTATTAATTAATTAATAAACTAATAATACTAACAAAACAATACAATTACTAAAACTTTGTTAATTAAATAAAAATACAATATTATATCAATGATTCTAAAATAAGATCAATATTTTCAATAATATAGCTCGTTTTGTAGACATTGACATTTATTGTGTTCCCTTTAATTTATCAGTTAGATTTTTCTTCCCTCGGTGTCGTTACTGTAATGCTGATTAATTCAGTTTGAGTGGGAACACAGTCAGGTTACATTAGTTAATAATGAGCAGTACTCCAGTATTTGTTCATCGTATTTAATGTGAACAATGAACAGTGTATTCTCATGATAAAACACACCTGCTGCTTATGCTCTGATGTTTTTCACAGAAATAAAGCAAGGAAAACATTCAGAAGAAAAGTGTTTTATTTTCAGACCGCAGCATTATTGATCATAAAGTCCACATGAAATCATTAACGCTCTTAATTCATGCTTCTACTCTACGCCTTTCATCATCACGATACAGACACAGAAGAAGCTGTGAACCTCACTTCATGCTGATTTTAAGGATCACAAACAGATGTGTTTAGCAAACTATAACTGATATGAAACTTTCTATAGACAGTAAATATATTCAGTCAGACCAAAGACTATTCAGACACCTTCAACATTATATCCCAGTTTATTCACTATAGTTTAGAAAATGGTAATAAAAGAGTGATCTTGACAATAGCTTGGATAGAAAGGTATGTGATGGTGTTGAATAGCTGATAAATTTAAGAACACAATTAGATCGATAAAATCAGTACTGTACTGTAGTCCACTGGATGAAGCATTTTTACACTTGACTTTATTTAGCTTCTCTCTCACACATAACTGAACGATAGTGTCCTGCACCTGAGAGTAAAATAATAGCAGGTGTCTGAATAATGCTGGTTTGAATTAGTTTCTGAATATTAATGCAAAACAAGGTCAGAATGAACCATATTTACATCTTTTCTTTTAAAACAAAATACAGATCGTTCTAATAGCTTATATGTGTTTCTACATCACAATTCACACGGTGTAGAGTTCAACTAACTTCAAGTGTGTGTGTCTTATGGCACTCAGAGGATGGTCATAAAGGTGTGTGTGTTATTAGTGATACACACACACACACACATCTGTGAGCCGTGCTGGTAGAATGAGTGTGAATACACGACTAATCCTGAGGTTTGCACAAAAATGAGTCCTCTTCTAATGATCCCAAGACTCCAAACATCTAAAATCATCTTTATTTGCGTGATTTCTGAGAGGAGCACCTGATTCTGTAGTTTCATTAATATTCATATCCAATTCTCCATGATATGAGTCTAAATCAGTGGAAGATGATTTTCAAACCCATGCAATATCTGTTATGTCTTACGTGAACGTTTAGTTAAAGGTTGAGGACAAATCTGACGTGTGACCTTTTATTTAATCAGTAGTTCTGAATACAGGTCTTTCTGTTAATCAAACATATCACTCGAAATCCTAAAACTGCTGTTTATTTGCATCTTTGTACTTACTTTTAATAACAAATAGAAAATAAGCTATATTGTGATTAGTAATACTGTACTGTGGAGGAGAGTATGAGACGTTGCCATTTTTCTCTAAATCAACTCCAATTCTAACGAGTCGTATTTTAATGGAGAATAAATAAATAGCACTCATTGGTACTCACTTGGCCGTATGATGGTGTGATTATTGTGTAGAAAATAAACGTACAAAAAGTGTCTGCATAGCAGAAGAAGAACGTGATGATGCTAGGATATGAATATATATGAATCATACGCGTTCACCATCCCTCCACCTCCACCACGAAGGGCTCTTTGACCTTGATCTTGCCGCTGTTAACGATCACACACTCGGTGTAGGGCAGGTTCCTCTCGTTAGTGTCCTGGAGCTCGACGGTGTGAACCACAGACTGAAACACAGCCAAGAAACACCGTCAGCTCCTACACTACTCTACACAAACACAGCTTCACAGTAGACCAGAAGAGGATGCAAACCATTCAGTTCTGCTGTAAAAACATCAAATCTGAGGGAGCAAACAAATCGAAATATTGAGAAGTATTAAGTTCTTAGCTATGCATATCAGAAATGAAGTTCAGATATATTTACAGTAGAACATTTACTAAATATCTTCCTGGAACATGATCTTTATTTTATATATTTTATGACTCATTCAGACATACTACATAGTTGTGTATTTCTACAGATATCCCTGTGCATTTTCTTCTGTTCAATTAAGTTGTAAAAAAGTGGTCATGTTTTATCTGCTATTTCTACCTACACTGAAAAAATGATAAAAATGTTTTTAAGGTAAGTGGTTACAAACAGTTTATTTTAGCTGTAGTTAAAAAAATTAGTAATGGAGCTTTAGTCAACTAAATTTATTTGAATGTATTATACTATTAAATGCAGCTCAAGTAAATTGGCTTTAACCACTTACCTTTTAAAAACAATTGTAAATTCAATTAATCTTTTTTCCCAGTGTTATGTTGTGCAAATCAGTGTCTGTGAGTCAAAGAATGGCTTTTCAAGCATCAAGTAAAAAAAAAAGTAATTAATACAGCTATACATTTTTAAATGTAGAATGTGTGATTGGGGTTTTTCAGAGTTAAACATAATGAATATTGTACATTTTTTACCAGGAATGTATTGACGTTACTCACTAAAATATAATTTCATGTAACAATAATTCATAGAACAAAAAATCTCATAAGGCGTACTTAAAACCATAATCATTATGTATTAATCTTCTAAACCACTGGGTTTAAGAAAACAAGAAGAAGAAAAAACAACAATTTTTTTACTTTAGTGTGTTTGTCTTGTTTTCTAGTTTAAATATCTAAACATTCTTGAATCAAGATGTATTCACTGAACAAGTAAAATGATTTATTTATATTTATTTCTGTTTTACAAAAAAGACATAATATCTTAATAATTTTACTTGTACAATGAATGCATCTTGATTGAAGAATGTTTATATATTTACACTAGAAAACAAGACACAAACACTAAGAATAACTTTTTGCAGTGTGACTTTTCTAGTAATATTATTCACCGTTTGTGTGTGTGAGTGTGTGTGTGTTCAGGCATTTGTGGTTTACGAGGACCCAAATGTGTATAATGACATGGGTACTACAGCATAAACATGGTTTATGAGGACACTTCCTGTAAACAAAACAAAAGGCTTAAAAACATACTAAACGGTGTTTTATTGAGAATCTAATAATGCCTGTAGTCTCCTGTAAGGGGTAGGTTTAGGTGTAGGACAATACCACATACAGTCTGTACAGTAGAAACACCATTACACCTATGGAGAGACCCCACAAGGAGTGTGTGTGTGTGTGTGTGTGTGTGTGTGTAAACAGGTGTAATGTGTGTCTTTCTCTCTCTCTCTCTCGTACAGGACTCATACCATCCCCTCCAGGACTTTTCCAAACACCACGTGTTTTCCGTCCAGCCACGGCGCTCTCGCTAGCGTAATGAAGAACTGAGATCCATTGGTGTCCGGTCCGGCGTTGGCCATGCTGACCCACCCTGCGCCCAGATGCTTCAGCCTGAAGGTCTCGTCAGCAAACGTGCTCCCGTAGATGCTTTTACCTGGAAGACACCAGAGCTAGAGGAATTAGTCCACACACCTCATGAATATCTGCTCAGGTTTGATCAGTGTGTAGTTTCAGACCTGTTCCTCACACAGCTTCACCTTTCACTGCGTTTGAGTTCAACACAAGATAAGTTGCATGAATGGAAAGCCTTCATATAAATGTCTTTGACCATTGAATTGTAATAATTGAAATGTTGCATTGGTAACTAGCTGAAATAATAAGTTCTTTTGCAAGAATAATCTTCAATAATTTTACATGTACAGTAAATGCATTTTGATTCCAGGATGTTTATATATTTATATCATTTATTGAGCTGGTTCTGACCTCCGGTTCCGTCTCCGGTCGTGAAGTCTCCTCCCTGGATCATGAAGTCTTTGATGACTCGGTGGAACTTGCTGCCTTTGTATCCGTAACCCTTCTGAAGAGAGGATCTGTGTCAGGACTCATCACGCGTTTAGATGTGTGTCACGAGGATGACGTGAGCTTTACCTCTCCGGTGGCGAGAGCCACAAAGTTCTGTGCGGTCAGCGGAGTGACCTCTCCAAACAGACCAATCACGATCCTGCCCACCTCGTGTCCTCCGACGGTGATGTCAAAAAACACCTGCAGCACAAACACACAGATCACACACACCGATGTCCTGTTTTGTTGTAGAAACATAGAAACGTTCTTGAATCGAGATGCATTTACTGTACGAATAAAATGACTTTTGAGTCTTGTTTTCTAAAAAAAAGGATCAAAATTGTGCTTATTTTTAGCTTGAAACAAGCAAATATATCTACAGGTGAGGTAAGAAAAATCATCTTCATTTAAAGGATAAACAAGATTATTTTTTTTATATTATTTTCACATTCTAAGCAAAAAGTTACCAAATTTACATCTTGATTTAAGAATGTTAGAGATATTTATACTAGACAAGACAAAAACACAAAGCTTTTTTTTCTGTGCATATACACTGCTGTTGACACGATTTTACTGCATTTATTTGATCAGAAATACAGAAAAAACAGTAATATTGTGAAATATTATTCTTATTTTAAAGCAGCTGTTGTCTGTGTGAGTGTGTGTTAAAGTGTGATGTATTTCTGTGATGTTCAGCATCATTCCTCCAGTCTTCAGTGTCACATG
>JAUCMS010000145.1:771030-787264 GCA_032357445.1 Enteromius radiatus | reverse complement strand
TATAAATATCTCTAACATTCTTAAATCAAGATGTAAATTTGGTAACTTTTTGCTTAGAATGTGAAAATAATATAAAAGAAGATCATGTGACTCTGAAGACTGGAGGAATGATGCTGAAAATACAGAAATACATCACACTTTAACACACACTCACACAAAACACAGCTTTTTAAGTTGTAAATTTATTTTTACAATCTTAAAGGTTTTTCTCTATTTTCGATCAAATAAATGCAGCCTTGACGAGCAGGAAAGACTTCTTTAAAACATTATAAATCCTAAACCTGTGTATCAAATACAAATAAATAAATAATAAAAACCGCGAATGAGACTTTTTTTGTTCAAACGTGAATTATACTGTTAGCATATACATAATCAGCTCATCCGGTCATGATGCTGCATTGCTGTGTTTCTGTGAAGCTTCCTCTGTGACGCAGTCCAGGACAGCAGCGCGTCGCGTCGAGATGTAATGAACATGCGCGCGACCAGTCATCGCTGTAAAGACAAAAACAGTACCGATGCGCCGCGGCTTGAGCTCGAGTCGGTGCGGGTGGATGAGTGTCGCGGACGCGCGTCTCACCTTGTCCGTCACTCGCGGTCCCGTCCGCGTTTTAAAATCAATGGCGCTTCCTAAAAACGGCAAATAGAGGAGCGCCAGCGCGCGCCAGAGCTGGTGTCGCTGCATCTCTGAATCTCTGAATATGGATGCGAGGCGAGGCGCGGATTTGACTGAAGAGAAGCAGCGGATTCCGTGACGCACGCGTCTCCCTGAATGACGCTCCGCCTCCCGCGCGCGTCACCGTCGCGGAAGTTTATTTACGTATACACATAATACTACAGCACACCGATTCATAAAGAGTGGTGTCTGTCAGTGTACAGAGAAACCTTAATAAACAAAAAAAAAAAAATACGATTTAACGATATTTAAGACATTAAATTAGCAGCCAAACTTTATTTCCTAGTAAAACACACAGATTAACATTGTTTTATTTATATGTTTGGAAAATATGATTTTTTTTCATTCACCCCCCCCCCCCCCCCCCAATGTTTTCCAGTATATATATTTGGAACAGGATTTAATCTAGTGGTCTACCAGCTGGATTCTTTAAAATAAGGTTTTTTAAAATTATTTGTATAATACACTGGGAATAAATAAACGGAATAAATGCACTCTTATAAAGAAAGGTTCTTCATTGGCATTGATGGCTCCTTAAAGAACCTTTAAATCAGTGGAGCCTTTACACCGCTTCTTTATACAGGTTCTTCAGATTATTAAAATGTTCTTCCCGTTGCAGTGATGCAATAAAATAATCATTTTTACTTTCACCCTTTACATGAACCGTTTCTTAAAAGAGCCATTTGTGAAAATCTTTGTAATAATCTGTTTTTTTTCCTTTAGTGGTTCCATGGATGTTTAAGGTCCTGCCAATAAAGAAGCGTTATTTTTAAGAGGGTGTAAAGAATGGTTCTTTTCAGAAATTGAAAGTTTTCTTGGGGAACCCACAATGCTTTTATGGTATCGCTGTGAAAGGTGTAGAAATCTTTCATTTATGTTTGGCGTGGTATAAACCCTGTTCTAATCGGGCTTATTCTCTTCAGTCTTTCCTCAGAGCACACGATCCGAGGGCCGCGGGTCCCTTAATCAGGTCAAGAGCGCGCTTCATTACACTCGCTGGTAGCTGCCATGTAAAGCACCAGAGCTCATCTCAGAAGGCCTGACCCAGGAGAGCCGGCTGTAATGGCTTCTGCGCTGATGGGTGGTCTAATCATCGCCACAGACGTGAATTTTAGTCGACTGGTTATTTCACGGGAAGCCCTGTGCTCAGGTGTGTTTTACAGCAGCTCTCAGATCAATGCACGCTTACAGATGAAACGAGGAAGATGCTTCGAAACCAAGAGCAGACTGACAGAAAATTGAAAAAAATTGGCCTACACTTAAGGTAAATGTGCAACATTACAGGAAAATAAATCCGAAATACAAATAAAAAATAATAACGTTATGCGAACATCTTTAGAAGGGTTCAGATGCAGACGCAAATGAGCTTTCTTATCAGTTTCACTTTAATTGCAAAGAACCTATATTTTGCCATTAGAGTACAATTACTGAACCTTTAGGAGCATGATACAATTGCTTATTTTAGATGAAAATATATACACATATACAATGTTCTGGTTTCATGAAGAAACTTAAATATCCGTGCAATCTTTCCATTGATCAAAAGGTTCTTTAGATTGTCGAAATGAAATGAGCTCTTTGCAGAATCAAAAAAGGTTCATCGATGGCATCATCATCAAAGAATCCTGATCACAGGTTCCAAAAAATATATTTGACTGCACAACTGTTCCCAACATTGACAATTCTAGTAATAAATCAGCAGATTAGAGTGATTTCTGAGAGGATCATGTGACACTGAAGACTGGAGTAATGATGCTTTGTATCACAGGAATAAATTACATTTTAAAATATATTCACACAGAAAACTGTTATTTTAAATTGAAATAATATTTCACAATATCACAGTTTTTTCTGGATTTTTAATCTAATAAATGCAGCCTTGATGAGCAGAAGAAACGGGAGTGGATATTCAGTTTTTTGTCTCATGTCACCCTTTTCTCTGTTTTTCTTTAAAGGGATCCCGAGGCAGCGACTTCACAAATCACTGCAAAAAACAGAAAACTGTTTAATAAATAAGCTTCTCTGGGAGTTCAGGTACGGTTCTGTAAATATAATTCCCCGCGTTTCACGGGGTGGTTGGGTATGATTGCGATTCATCCAGCTTCAGTTCTGTCAGGATGCGTTACAGGGAATCTGAAGACTCAAAGAGAGCAGAGCTTCAGCGTCACTGAGCTGGATTGAGAGAGACAGAAGGAGAAAGAGCAGCGCTCTCTCGCTGATGGCATCTTCAGATCTGCTTCACACTGACCGTCTGCATGTCTTCACTGCTCCTGCCAGCGGCTGATGGCTCAGAAATGAGGTGATGTGGTGTAGTGGTTAACCATCTGGGATCAGGAGGTCTGAAGAAGAAGGATCTACATTCCTGTCTAACAAAAATACCGTCTAAGAGTGTTTTGTTAATGTTCCCGTTATGATATAATGTTTTCAGATTGCCCGGTGAAAACATATCTAAAACAACACCTAAAATGACTTCTGTGTTGATGCTTTGAGAATGTTATTCAAAACCAGATAAACATGAACAAACACTGTTAACGTCACTGGAAGAATATTCATTCATAACCTTTTAGTTGGATGCCTACAAAAGTATAGTGACATCTCAAGAAGATGCTTGCTCTAATCAAACGAACTCCTTTCGTTGCATGCAAGTACAGCATTCATACATTTCATATAATTTAATTTATGTAAAATGTATGATTTTGCGAGCATTATGGAAACCATCTCAAACAAGTAGAACATAACACTAGACTAACATCCAGCTCAAGTCTTCCAGAAAACATTTTTTGAATGATGCATAAGTAGTGTTCTTGATATTGATATTTTGAGAATATGACTAGTTTAACATTACTGGAAGAACATTTGCTCGTAACCTTCCTGAGAACATTCTCTGTTGACTGAATACCTGTAAAATATGATAGGCCTATCGCTTTCCTTTAATCAAATGTTTGTTGGATGCAAGTACAGTATTTATGTAAAATAATAATAACGTAAGTGATTCTAAACGTCTTTTGGCCGAGCAACCGGATGATTTTGACAGGCTCTAGTGCGCCCCCTTTGTCCTGTTTGATAGAATGACAGCGACATATTTCAATATTTATAGAGTTCAGTGATGTATTTAATTTCTGACAGGAACGAAAACAAGGCGTTCAATAGATGACCGATTGTTTGACTGGTTAAATATTTATCTGGAAAGACTCTAAGTAGGCAAAAACTCCATTAAACAGTTCTGAATTGTAAAAATTAAGTAATCTAGGACTTGCATGTAGTGCCTGTCATTCCCATTTTACCGCGTAAAATTCAATATGGCGGCAAAATCGCTTTTAGGTCATTTGCGCTGGAGATAAAATATAAAATAATTCTGTCTAATTAAAATATGCATAGGCTATTTTAGCTATTATAGCTCGAAATCGATATTAAAATTAATTTAGATCAGATCACGTCTTATCTCACGTTATTTAGAATTGGCGAGCCAGAAACTGGTCTATAAAGGGTTTGTGAATCCAGGACACAGCAAGTATTTAAAGGACCAGACCCGAGCAGCGTTGTCCTGGAAATGTGCGATATGAATGAGTTCACTCTGCTTTTTCCTCTATCAAACGACACAAAAAGAGTTTTGTTAATGGATAAACAACAAAAGCGCTTTGACATCATTAATGGACTGATGTAAAACACACTCGAGGCACTCCTATAAATCTCTTTTTTTTTGCATGCATGCGGTGGGTTATTAACAGGCAATTTATTATAAATCTGAGTTGCAACAACAGGACGAGCATCAACTCCCATCTGAATATACGTCTATATTAATGAATTATATACTCAGCAACCCGTGACCTTAAAACTATAATAAGAGGCGCTGGTGGCTGAATTCTTTATCGGACTCCTGTCAAAGGCACCCGTTCATTTGTCTTTCAGCCATCAGCAGAATTAATTAAGAAGAAATGCAAAGGGTCTAAGTGAATGTCAAACAGCAGTCTATGTTAATGAAAGACACACCTAAACACTTTTTTTTTCGCGCGCTGAGAATATACAAATGAAGCCCAAGTTAACGCTCAGCTTTAATAATCCGTTTTTTGGCACAGAAAATGATATATTTGGGCAGTTAATGTATTGATCTCTTCTGCCCCTCGAGTGCACTTTATTTCACCGGTCATTTATCAATGAATAAAAACACCAATACGCTGTCATAATAGCAGTGTTATTTGGAAGTGTGACAACTATAAATGGTTTAAAGGTTATGCATTATTCTTATTTAAATAATAACAATAATTTAGACCAAAAAAAGTGCATCGTGTTTTAATTTCATTTTAATGATAATTGCGCCACGACGCTAGCCTAAAATAAGATTTACCGCCAAAGAAAAACCTTGATCTGCGCGTTGTTCTTGCTCACATTCTTTAAGGGTGAAATGCATTTGTAGACAAGAATTCATTTTCAGACGATTATGTTTGTGTTTTGGTTCGTTATCAATCTGCGGAGACCTCTAGATGACGAATGGGCCTGTCAGAATGTTGCCAGTCAAAACATTACCCCTCCTCTGCTGTAAAATGCCCTACATTCAGATACAGAGCGCTTTTCCAAAACTTTCTCAAGCGTCTGGAAGGAAGGCTGGGAAACCAGTTACACGCTCTTATCTGGTGACTTGAAGAAATAGGCTAATACAATTATCAAATGCCTGATTGATAGAGTCATGCAAACTCAAACAGAAAATTCCGACAATAATTTATGGTCCCAGCAACCTTCCGACTATCGAAGAAAAGCGGAGTTTTTTGTGCAATACGTACTTTTGTGCAACGCTAATCTAATCTAACGCACGATCCGACACTTCAAAACACCGTAATGCCAAATTAAAACCAAGCGCTCAGCATCACTCCGAGGCGCGTGCTCGGGCTGGGGGCGCGCCGCGCGCGTGCACGCGCGGACAGGGGTTCGAGCAGAGCTCTCGGTCAATACTGAGATGTTGTGAGTGTCCGAGAGTCACAGCCTGGACTCTTCTGACAGGGTAAGTGTGTTTGGTTTGACTCGCACAAACATGCGGCGCGAGCGCAGAAGTCCGGGACGCCTCGGCTTCTTCACTTCGCTCAGTGTTTCAGTGCGTTTAAACGCGCGTCGCGGCCTGACTAGTTAAGTTAACCAGCGATTCTTTTCTGAAGAGCACATGAAAGTCCACCATCATCATCCATCATCTGTGCTGCTGTTACAGTCGGACATGCTGAAGCCGGGCGAGCCGAGCGGTTCTGCTTTCCTCAAAGTGGACCCGACCTACATCCAGCACTGGCAGCAGCTCTTCCCCCAGAACAGCGCGCTGAAAGCCGCGTCCCTGCCGCCTCCGGTGCCGCTGGAGAACCTCCGCCTGCAGAGACCCAGCCTGATCTCCTCCTCCAGCTCCAGCTCCTCCACCGCGTCTCCCGCGGCTCAGATCGCGCTCTTCGGCCAGACTCTGGGCTCGGACGGCGGCGGAGCTCCTCAAGCCAAAGAACTTTGTTTGTCGTCCAACTTTAAGAACGATAAAGGATCGCGGCTGAAGCTGAGCTCCGAGGAGCTGGACTATTATCTGTACGGACAGCAGCGGATGGAGATCATCCCGCTCAGCAACCACAACGGAGACCTCAACAACCGTATGTAGCTTTATGCTCTTTCAGTATCATAACACACACACACACACACACACACACTCGCTATTAAAAATAAAGAGGACATGGAAACTTTTCTAAAACACCTGCGTTCTGGTGCTTGGAAGAAGCGCGCCACTAATAAAACATCAATAAAATACAGTAAGAGGGCGAGATAGTTTTTGTAAAGCTCAAAAGAACCGTACAGTCATCTCAAGAGTGAAATAAGCTTCTTAAAAACAACAGAACCCGTGAAGAAGCTTGTTTTTTGGAGGAATGCTTGATTCAACGAGCGCTTTATTACAAACCTGTTTCTGGAGATTAATTTTTGAGGAAAAATAAGTCTGCGTGTTGAAATAGGCTATTTCGAAAATAACATGTATTTAAATTAATTCTATATTTAAGTGAATGATTTAGTTTTATGATAAAATAGCACTGGTGTGCATTAATAACTGCTAGTTCATCTCAAAACAGTATTTTAGAATTTTGTGCAGCTAATTTGAGTGAATTCTAGTGATCGAATGGAATTAATTCACGAGCAGGTGTTGAATTGGACAAGTTTGTGTTTTTAACCCGAGCGGTATCGAATATCCACAAACTATTTATCCTACTAAAATTAAAGAAATGATTCAAATGAATACAAATAAAACCAAATCATTCACTGTAAATGAAATGCTTCTTCACCTCGGCCTTATTTTAAAATGCGTGTTTAATGAATACACATTTTTAGCTGATTCGTAGGCTACATTTAAATTTTCTTTTGAATTAAAAATCAAATATATGATAATGACATTATTGCCAGTGTGTCAACTGCTGAAATAAGTTATACTCTCGATTCTTCTGAAGGAGTCTTTATTAATTGCGGAGCAGATTTCGGCCAGTTCTCTTTGCGTTATTGTTTTTTCCCCGGGATAATTAAATAAGCTCTTCGGAGGGAGATACTGTACGAGTGTGAGATGTGAAAGCTGGTGAGTGATCAGCAGATCTTCATCGATAAATGCAGCAGCACATGAGGGATGAGCGGACAACACACAATTAATTGCTGTATAGTTTTGTGGAGTGAGTCCGGATCACTGATCGATCTGCTCCATCGGCCCACATTCATCATCCCAACACGGGACATGTGTGTCTCCGGGGGACAGTGAGACTTCTTTATCTACATGCGGGATTCTGAGGCCATATTTCAGAGCAGTGCAGCTCATTTATAAAGCGCTTCACACACGGACTCGCGGCGCTGAGATTTCTCGAGACGCAAAACGCGAGGAAAATATTGTGAAGCACCTTACAAAACAAGACGAACACGATTCAGACTAAAGCGCATCTAGAAAGCTGCTAAAGTCAGTTACATAGCGATAGCGCGCTTTAATGAGCGAAAAACAAATCGTGTTTTAAGAGAGGCTCTTGAATATAGCTGGGGTTTTTACTCTCTTCTTAGTCGTGCACTTTTTTTTGCATGCAGTCAATCATTCATACTTATTTTTTTGTTGTTGCATAATTTAAAGTAAAATGCACGCAAACATGCTTTTTGCATAAAGCCAGTCATTTTAATTCTAATGCACTGCAATCATTTGTTTGCATAATTTAAAGTCAATAATTAGTAAATTGGACGTTTTTTGTGTGCATGTCAATAATTTACATTCAAATGCTTTTCACATCATTTCAAATCAATATTTTGAATGCAAATACACACAATCTTTTTTATGCGTAATTTCTGTTTTTGCACAATATAAAATCACTAATTGCACAGTTTTCCATGCGTACATTTAATCACATAGAAGCACATTTTCTTAAGTGACTGCTGTCCTGAAACACCGTCTTGTTTAAAAGCTGATGAATGCATTTGTTTTTACATTTGAAGCGTTCTCTAGTCTATATCACAAGCGTTTCCAGAGCAGCGGCGGAAATGTCTTCATGCACCAGCTGACAAAAGCACAATTTAAAGTTTGTTTGTGACTCAGTGAAGGGGATCTCGGGGGCCGTCCGGGGTCCCATCTGTGTGTGGATAAATAACGGGCCCTCTCGCTGTGCCGTCCCTCAGGCTGTGACATGTGTGCGGACAACCGTAACGGAGAGTGCCCGATGCACGGACCCCTGCACTCGCTGCGGAGGCTGGTGGGGACCAGCAGCTCCTCGGTGACTGCTCCTCCTCCAGAGGTCCCGGACTGGCTGAGAGATCTGCCCCGCGAGGTGTGTCTGTGCACCAGCACCGTCCCGGGTCTGGGATACGGCATCTGTGCGGCCCAGCGCATCCCGCAGGGGACCTGGATCGGGCCCTTCCAGGGCATCCCGCTGCCGCTGGAGAAGGTGCAGTCGGGATCCATGAGAAACACTAGACACTTATGGGAGGTGAGTGTGTGTGTGTGTGTGTCCAACACAAAGAGGGGCGGGTGAGAAAAAGCCCAAACACACTAACTAAAGGTCAGCAGCTTCACCTCTGATACCAGCTGACAGACAGAGAGAGTGCAGATGGATCATCAATTATCAGCTCTGTAAATATAGACACGCTCGGAAAATTATTTCTATCGCAGGCGGAAAAATTAAAAGCATAATTCTGACATTTTAGCTCACGATGCTGACCATTTCATGCAATTCGATATGAATTTCTATCAGAATTCGGATGATTTTTCAGTGTGAACTCTGCAAGATGTTGATATAGCCTGACGACTGCAAAAATAATGGTTATTGAGCTAAAACCTCACAATTACTATCTGTTTATTCTATGACAGGTTTAAACAATTGCACTGAAACTTATTTCTGTCAATTAAATACTTAGCTTTTGTGTTTCTTATAAAATAGGTGAGTTTAAAAGTGAGAAAAAAAAGGCTGAAGGGTGAGATAAAAAAGTAGTAATTATTTTGTACATTTTTTTTTACTAAAAGCAATTGCAAGACGTAAAGAAGTCATAGAAAAAAAGCCCAAGATTCAGTGAAAAAAAAATCTGAAAGGTCAGATTTGAAATCAGAATGATGAATTATAACTTGCAATCGAGAGATATTAACTAGCAAATCTGAGAAAATAAGTCAGAAATGTGAAATCATAATGACCTTTTTTTATTCTGTGATTGAAAAAACTGAATTGTGAGATGTAAACTCAGAATTAGGGGATGAAATAAACTCAGTTATGAAAGTAAAATAATTCTAATTATTTTATAAGGTCAGGTTATTGAAAAAAAAAATACAATAGTGATGCAAACGTGCTGAGAGATATTCTGTAGTCTGTGAGAAGATCTCAGAAATGTGAGAAAAAAAGTTGCAGTGACCTTTTAAATGTTTTTTATCCCTTTAAACAAACTTCCATAGATGTGCATAAAGCTAAACTTCTTACACGCTCAGAAAATAGGTTGAAAAGCTGCTAGCATGCTCCAGTCATGAGAATGAGTGCTGCTTATGTCTTGTGTTTCTGGCACGAGTCGCTGTGAAAGCTTGGTTTGTGATGGACGCCGAGGCAGATGTTGTTGGTGGTCTGCTTCAGTGTGACGTCAGTTTCTACTGTAAAAATTCCTCCGGATTAGAGCGGTGTGTGTGTGTGTGTGTGTGTGTGAGAGAGAGAGAGCGAGCGGAGAAGGAACACAAACACGTGAGCTGAGATCTTCAGCGACTGGACTAAAATAGCAGCGGAGCGCCGCTGAATGATTCTCTGGAGTGTGTCAGAAATCACCGCTAATGGAGAATGAATCAGCCGCTGGATCTGGCAGAGCGTTATTGGTGCTCGGGAGCTCGACAGATTAATATTTCCCCTGTTAGATCATCTATTAGTTTTATATTAGCGAAACAGATCTCACGGCGCGCTCATTACGGCCGATTCAGCGCTTGATGAAGACTGTCTGACCTTCTATTGACAGTGTTATTACTGCTGCCGCGGTCATATTACTGATGTATGGAGCTCCGCCGGGTTACACACATTCAGTCACACAATTAAGAGCTGATAAAACTGATACGTCTTTAAATGACACACATGCAAAACACAGGTAATCATAGTCCAGGTGTAAGTTCACTGCAGAACAAATCTGCTTTAAAGTTGTTCAAATGAAGTTCTTAGCAATGCATATTACTAATCAGAAATTAATTTTGATATATTTACGGTATGGAATGTACACAATGTCCTTGTGGATCATGATCTTAATATGATTTTTGTCATACATGCAGTGTATTGTTGGCCATTGCTTCAAATACACCTGTAATAATAATAATACATAGATATTAAAAGTGAAATGAGTCTTAATGAGTGAGTCATTGAATCATTCATTCAACTGATTCGTTCGAACAGCAGGTTCATTTAGAAACAGGTCATTATGAAAGAGTCAGATGATTTGTTCATAAGCTAATGATTCACTGCTGTGTGTCGTTCAGAGATGACTTTGATTTGTTTAACGAAGTCTCTTCTGCTCACCAAGCATTCATTTGATTCTGTTTAAATAATCTGAATCTTTAAATGCGATTTATTCCTGTGATTGTAGAGCTTATTTTTCTGCGTATATGATTCTGATTTCTGAAGATCATGTGACGCTGAAGACTGGAGTAATGATGCTGAACATCACACTTTAACACACACTCACACAGAATTTTTTTTTACAATATTATTGTTTTACTGTACTTTGGATCAAATCAGTGCAGGCTTGGGGAGCAGCCTCTGACAGGTAGTATATACATATGATATAAATATAATCCTGCTTCAGTGTATAATGATGGATAGGTCTGGACGAGCGCTGCATTAAATGCACTTTAACACGTTATTTATTCCATAATTAATAGCAGCAGATGAGCGTGTTAAATAGACAGTGTGTGTGTGTGTGTATGCGAGGGATAAATCAGATGTAAACACAGGTGAAGCGCTGCGTCTTTATTCTGTCACTTCTTCGTTCCTTCTCCGGCCCGTCGGAGCTCTGCTGAATTATTACTCCAGCTTTTCCCACCCTGAGTCTGGAATGCTTTTCTAAAGAAAATTGTACACACGTCTCTCGTCGATATTGCCCATTATCAGCCATATTCAGCAGCCATAAATCCAGGCCATGGCTGTGTTTGGTGCTGTTTGACCGTCAGCGTGTCCAACTCAAACATCTCTGGCAGTAATAGCGTGTCTTGTTAGGGGCGCTGTCACCATGCCCTGAGCGCGCCGCGAGTAATGTGACGTTTATGAACTAAACACTGTACCTGCGCTGTTTTACTGCAGCGAGTGTCTCTGGACGTCTTACAGGAGTGTACCGCCAGGACATCTTTGTTATAGAGCAAGATGACTTTTAAAGGAACAGTGACCCAAAAAAAAAGATCATTCTGTCGTTTACTCTCCCTCGTGTCGTTCCAAACTTGTATGAGTTTCTTTCTTCTGTTAAATACAAGAGAGGATATTCTGAAGAAACAGAAACAGGTCCCTGTTGACTTCCAGAGTGTTTTGTCCATATTACAGAACACCCAAAACCATTTTGAAACCAGAATTTGCATTTTTTGTGTGGACTATCCCTTTAAAAGCTGTCCAATGCTTTAGTATCTGAAATAATATTGTAATTTTTATTGATAGTTTGAATTAATTATTTACTTAATTTATTTTTATTTTTAAATATATATTTTTTTACATTTGTAATAATTTTTGTGTTTTTATTAGATTTTCAAATTAGTTTTTTTTATATGAAGCTAAACAAAATATTTTTTAATATATATATATATATATATATATTTATTTTAAATTTTTTTATTTTTGTGAAACTCAGTAATGTTTTGTGTTTTTTATTTTATTTTAGTTAGTTTATTTTAATTCATGAAGTTAAATGTAATGAAAATAGGGAAAATGTGTTGCTTAATTTTATATTTTAAGATTTTTGCAAACTTATAATAATTTGTGTTAGTGTTTTTAATATATATATATATATATAATTTTTTATTTCAGTTTTAGTAATTTTAGTACATGAAGTTAAACTAAATGAAAATAGGGAAACATTTTTATATTTCCTGTTTTTTATTTTTACGGTTTGGTTAAGCTCATAGTATTTATTATTTTATTTCAGTTAGTTATTTTAATACATAAAGTTAAAGATCATTTTTGTTGATGTTTTAGTAACTTATTTTGTGTGTTTTTTTTATTTTTATTTATTTTTTTTTATTTTTTTTCGGAGCTAGTTTAATTAAAATAAGTAAAAAAATATATATTAAATTTTTTTATTAATTATTATATTGCTAATTTATTATATTTTAATATATATATGCACACACAATCAATATATATTGATAAATAACATTGATAAGTTGTAACGTCTCAGAAAGGCAGATTGTGAAAACACTTGGACTGATTCTATATCGGGGCAGAAAATAGTCTGAGCATGACTGAATGCTTTTTTTGAAACACAAATATTTCCAGTCTCTGCTGCAGACGTGGGCGATGGAAATAATATTTTCTGACGCTCGTCCACCGTCATTGGCTGAGTGTGATGATGTCATCACCCGCGGGCTGCCGGCCAGGATAATTATTTGATTTCTGCTCTTGTTTAACGTGTAATTTGTCACTGCAGTTATTTTCTGCTTCATTTGTGTCTGTGTTGTGAGAGAAAGCATCTCGGAGCGTATCAGAGCTTCATCTCGTGGTGTTTTCACTCCAGGGTTTTATGGTCGCTCCGTGTTATTTTAAGACATGTTTAGTCTGTACGTCTGACTTTAAGCGCTTATATTGACATCCAGCTCGGCCTGTTATGATATTATTATGATGGGAACACTGTTATGATATTAGAAATGACTGTATTTATCAGACGTAGATATCCTTTTCAGCTTTGTTCTGATAGTCGCTGACAGCAGAGAAAATCCATAATCATATAAAAACAGCATATTCAAGAAATTCCTTGCATCACTGGAGCTTGGGGCCTAAAATTGAAATAAACTCTTATAATAGTATTTATTCAGAATAGCAAAACAGTTAGACTAGAATACTAAATACAAGATAAACATTGTGCCTCCAATTTATTAAACCCTTCCAATCGGTTTAGTAATAGTACAGTATTTGTCTCAGTGTTCGTTCTGCTGTTTATGCAACTTAAATGTTAATCATCAGTTTTATTAACGATGATGGAGGGAACGGAGACGTTATGCCTAGAGCCTTGATTAAGAAACGCCAATGAAAATTGGCAAGTGGTTAAACAATCCTGAGCCGTGACGACAGACTGGGGTCCGGGAAATGCCACAACCTGGACCGTTACAACCTTGTAGCACCACAAATGTTGACAAGCGGCGCGTGTCAGACAATTTTTATGGAAAGGCTGGAGAGGCCAGAACTCTTGTTCCTGAATGTGGCAAGGTGAAAGGAGCTAGGCTAAGCGAGGAGGATAGGTTTTTCGCTAGCTCTTCGGTCTAGCTACAACAAAATTTCTGTCGACTACGCCACCCGGAATATACCGGGACATAAGAGCCCTATGCTCAGGGACACAGGTTCGAAAATTTAGACAATAATGTACAGCAAAAATATTTATTTAAACATGCAATAAATAGCCAATACAAAATATTCACAAAAGGCTCAAATCACAAGGACGCTGGACCAGTAACAGAAGGAGGGGATGGCCAACAGGGACCCTCAGACTCTACCCCACACTCAATACCCCAATGGTCACCCATAGGTTCATTAAGATTTACGAAACAAACCAATCATCAAGAGTTCCAATCACTGATTGGTTCTCTGGTCTGAGAAATGCCAGCCAATCCTGCTAGGGCTACCCTTACCCTGCTACATGAAGAAGCAATTTTCAGAGTAAGAGGGGCTGCAACCTCTTGTATTTGTTGTACAGTCTGGCAAGACAATGGGAAAGTGGACCTTCTGAAAAGGGCACTACGGAGACCACATCCTACCGTCGGGAGGTGATGTATAGACTGACCCGAAGTGGGGCAGTTCAACATACGATCTTGTCTCTAAAGCAGGTCCTATCCAGAGAAGGAGAGGAACGACTGGCAGTAGAGATGGACAGAGTACTCTGCCGAGGATGCTGGAGGAATCTCTACCAGGATTCGCCACCTGTGGAACTTACTGGAAGCGCACACCTCCCCTGAGAGGGGAAGTGGCGCAGCAAGCTTGACACGGGCCAGTTTTTCCAGACCCAACACATGGGAAAAAAATGGCCCCATGTGAAGATTGTAGTATCTCTTGGGCACGTATCCAGACCAGGGTCTCAGGACAACGTGAGAGTAGGTCGTCCCGAACACAAGGCACTCTTCTCTCACTGAAAATGCCTGTAGATCCCCGACCCTCTTGATGGACATGAGTGCTGTCAGGAACACTGTCTTAGCAGAAAGGTACTTCAGCTTTCGGCTCAAAGGGACCTCCCTGAAGTCCAGCCAGGACACCAGAGAGGTCCCAGGAGGGCACTAGGGGTGTCCTAGAAGGATTCAACCTCCTGGAACCCTTCAGAAACCTTACAATAGGGTCGTGCTTTCCCAAAGACTGGCTGTCGACTGCATCGTGATATGCTGCAATGGCAGCCACATACACTTTTTCCTTTCCTCCAACCTTTCCTGCAGAAAGGAAAGCACAACTCCTATCATGCATATTCGGGTGTCTTCTCGGCGAGAAGGACACCAGCTTCTGAACAGACTCCACTTCAAAGTTTAAGCTTGCCTTGTAGAGGGAGCTCTAGCTTGAGTGATCGTGTCTAGAACTGCTTGTAGCAGGCCACTCAAGTCTGCCTCGCCCCATCCAGAAGCCACACGTGGAGGTCCTATAGATCTGGACATGGGTGCCATATGGTGCCGAGCCCCTGAGAGAGGAGGTCCTCCCTCAGAGGTGTGCGCCAGGGAGGGGCTGTAGTGAGGAGCACCAGGTCCGGGTGGGCCAGTAAGGCGCAACCAGCAAGACTTGTTCCTCGTCTTCCCTGACCTTGCACAAGGTCTGTGCGAGCAGGCTCAGTGGGGGAAACACATGCTTGTGTAGACCCCAAGACTAGCTGTGCACCAGTGCATTTGTACAGAGAGGAGTGCCGGTCAGGGAAAAATACAGCCGGCAGTGGGAGGACTCATGAGAGGCAAATTAGCAAAAGTGATTTATTTATTTATTGGATGGGTTAAATGCAGAGCACAAATTCCTCGTATGGGCAACCATACCTGGCCACACGTCACGTCCTTTCCTTTTAGTGTTAGAGGCCTTTTTCCCTTTTGTTAATTGTATAATAAATAAAAAATTTTGATAGAATGCAAAAAGAATAGCTTTATTTTATTTTATTTTTTAAGAAAAAAGCAGTTATAGTAGACAATAGAGTCTAAAGATTTATATTCCTCCTGGTTCATGTGACAATATCAGTGTGATTTGGTTTTAATCAGATGCTGTTGCAATTTTTATTAATAGCTTGAATGAATGTTTTATTTTTTGTAAAAAATATACAAAAATCTTTGTTCTTTTATTATTTTTTTAGCAGTTTTTTAGGTTAGGGTTAGTACTACAGTATGTCTGTATAGTTATTATTATTTTTATTTCAGTTTTTGATATTTTAGTACATCATTGTAAACTAATAGAAAGGGTTGAATTAAAATGTTAAAAGTTTAAAGTAGATTTTTTATTTGTTGTTTTGGTGTGTATATGTATATATTGTTTTAATACATGGACATATTTAAATATAGACCTTTTAAATATTTATTTATTTTTATTTTAGTTATTTTATTACATCACGTCAAACTATGAAAATGAGAAATGTTTCTTTGGGAACTAAATGTTTTTTTTATTTTATCTTAATCTTATGCTTTATTTATCAGCTGCAGGGTTATTATTGAATTACATTTGACAGAAAACACTGATCCTCTGTTACTGAGTTAGTCTCTGTGTTATTGATTAAGTTTACTAGTTTTGTGTAGTTCACAGCAGAGTCTGTGGCTGAGGTGGTTTCTGAGACGTCCTTTAGATCTCGTTCATCAGAGGCGTCTCACACACACACACACACACACTCTCTCTCTCTCTCTCTCACACACACACACACACACACTCTCTCTCTCTCTCTCTC
>JAUCMS010000145.1:708567-748150 GCA_032357445.1 Enteromius radiatus | reverse complement strand
CGGGTCACGTCACAATGTCAGCGTGTGACCCGCACGTCTCTGTCAAAGACCCAGTGTCCCCTGAACATCACCGGACACACAGGTTACACACTTCTGACCGACTCAACACAGAAGCAGTGTGTGTCCATGCGCTGGTCAGTGTGGGTTATGTCTCTTCGATCCTGCAGAAAGAAAACATCCCAAATACACATCTAATGTATTTCCATCATTTCATCACAACGTTACACGTTTGTACTCACACACGCCATTCTGAGGGGTGTTACGTGTGTGAGGTTACAGCGGTAGATACTGTGTACTTACACTGTGGTTATCTAGTTCCTGTGGAAGTACACAGGTGTTAGGGACTCTTTATATAAAGTCTTTCCTGCAGTGTGTAACACAGCTCCGGGTGAGTGAAAACATCCTGTCAAGTGTTCGATCTGAAAGTGCTCCGTGTTTAAAGTTATTATCTCTTGAAAGAAAGAGTTGACTCTGAATCATTGAAACAAGTTGTTTTATGATGATGTCAAAATGAATCATTAGCATATTTCCCGCCCACTTGTTGATCTTTTCAAGTTGGTCTGAATGACAATACAGATTCATTCTTCACCGCTAGGTGTCGCTTTTGGAGCCTTAAAGCTCAGCTTTAAATCAAATCAACCAATCTCTGGAGTTTGGGGAAATGAATCGTTTGAGAGTCGATGAACAAATAAGGTTTTTAAATTAGGAAATTAAATTATTATGACCTTCCATGCATAACACCTATAAATGTATTAACATTTACTATAGTTAAACCGTGGTAACCATGCACACATTCACTACACTGACCATAGTTTAACATGTTTGTTATACAAACGGTAATCAAAAACAAAGAAGTGATTGTGTGAGTATGTGCTGTCTCTAGCTCTGTCTCTGGATTACTGTGGAAATGTGCTGTTTCTGTGATGTTCAATGATGTTTAGGTAAAAGTGTGTTCTGATGAATGAACGTCTCTTTCTCTTCTGCGTGTGGGGATTATATTAAATGTTGTGTTGTTGTGAAGGAGCCGTTTGAGGAGGGTTTTCCCAACGGAGAGGAGCTCACAGCCGCCGACATCATCTCTCCTAAAGAAGTGTCCGACTCCAAGAGCAGTGCGGTCAAGTTTGGCTGGGTCAAAGGAGTGCTGGTCAGTCTGACCTCTAACCTCTGCTCCATCACCACACACACACACACTCCTGTAGTGTTTTTCTGGGGTCTCTCCATAGGTGTAATGGTGTTTCTACTGTACAGACTGTATGTGGTATTGTCCTACACCTAAACCTACCCCTTACAGGAGACTACACACATTTAGAGATTCTCAAAAAAACACAGTTTAGTTTGTTTTTTAAGTCTTTTGAATTACAGGGACACTGAAAATATCCTCATAAACACCTTCATATTGTAATAGCTGTCATACCATGTCATTACACACATTTGTGACCTCATAAACCACACACACACACACACACACACACACCTGTTCAGCTCATTGCGGATGTCCTGGAGCTCTTGTTTCTCATTCCTGACGGCCTCCTTCTCTTCAGTGGCCAGGTAACGTAACCTCATGTGCTCCAGCTCCTCCTGCTGCTTCTTCAGACGAGTCATAGCGCTCTCCTGCTCACGCTACACACACACACACACACACACACACATCACACAACACTGTGAAATCTGGGGACTTTCCTTAGACTTTTATACTGACTAAACGATATCTAACCAGAACATAATTTATTTTTATTTATTTATTTTCTTTCATCAAAACGTTCAGGTTTCACTATCCTCATGTACACACTCAGACTCACACTCATGTGCACTTAGTCACACACACACACACACACACACTCTCTCTCTCTCACCCATGCACAAACACACACACTTAGTGTCACATACTTTCTCTCTCTCTCTCTCTCACACACACACACACAGAGCGCTGGCCGTGAAGCACCCATCACTCCTGCAGCACATAGAGAGAATAACTCATACAATAACTGTTTATTTTTACAGGCCGTCTCCTGGCCCGCTGCTCTCGGTCTCTTCTGTTTTAATGTGAAAGGTGAAATCTGAGATTTCCAGCAGCACACATCAATATAGAGCGACTGTGAAAACTCAAACGAGCTTGATTTTATTGATGATGTGTTTGTGGTAATCTCATTTCATCTACAGTTTTCCTGAAGCATTACAACATACTAAAACATTCACCGCAGCCAGAAGGGCAAGAAAAACAAACTCTTAGATGTAGCCTTGACTTACAGCCAAACATGAGCTGAAACACACACACACACACACACACACAGTGGCTCTAATGGTTCCCAGAGTTCTGCTCTCAGTGTGTGAAGTGAGCATCAGCTCTAATAACGGCTGAAGACACACGTCTGCTGGTGACCAGTGAATGACCCGGACGCCACACACCACTCAAGAGCAGTTTTCTGGAGAGATTCGCAGACACCTGGAGCGCTTCACTGAGGAAATTTACCCAGAAACCCCCGAACAGACGTGCTCTCGGTCACCCGCTGGTACTCCAGTGTTTCAATCAGTGCCGTTTTTAAAATCTCTGAAAATGATGATTTACATTATTTACAAAAAGCGGGCTGTGCTTGTTTGTGTGGATGCACTTTTTGGCCCCAAATTTTGTGATGGTAAATCAATAGGACTAAAAAATAATAAATATTATTCTAATGTAAATCAGCTGTGTTCTGTGTGTTAAACTCTCATTTATCTCTGTGATGTTCAGATGAATTTTCAACATCATTACACATGATCCTTTAGAAATAATTAATTATAAAATTTGGACAAATATTTGGTTTTATAATGTTTTAAAAATATTTTTAATTATAACTTTATAACGTTGCTTAATATTTTTTGGAAGCTGCAATATTTTTTTCAGTTATATTAGATCAATACAAAAAGTGAAAAGAACAGCATTTATTTAAAATAGAAATCTTTTGTAACATTATACATTAAAATTCAGAAGTTTGGAGTCACTACATATAATCTTTCTGTTTTGATAAAAGATATAAGACTTCAAATAAATACAGTTCTTTTGAACTTCAATGTCCATCTGTGAATCCTGGAAATAAAAATCAACACTGATAATAATAATAATAAATGTTTGTTGCACATTATTCTGATTTCTGAAGATCATGTGACACTGAAGACTGGAGGAATGATGCTGAACATACAGAAATACATCACACTTTAACACACAGATGATTTACATTAGATTAATATTTCACTGTTTAACTGCATTTTTGATCAAATAAAAGTAGCCTTTGTGAGCAGAAGAGCAGTGTATATTTAGTGTTTCTACTACGTTACATGAGAACGCAAGATTATTTCAGTGAGAAACGATTTACTTGAATTCATCTTTCAACAAGCCAACTTGATATTCAGATGTTTAATGTTGAACATAATACAAGCCTGATTTATAGCTCAATATCATATTAAGTTATGGAGGCCTGGGAGCTCCATAAATCATTAGCTGTTTTCTTTATGTTGAAAGTAAGGAGCGAGGCGAGTCCAGCTGGTTTGTGTCTGTAACAGTTATTAGCAGGCTGATAAGCTGCATGCGGGCCTTCGTCTTGTTCAGGGTTCACTGAAGAAGCTTCAGAGCAGCTGGTGACAGCTCGGTGTTTCTGAGCGCAGGAGAACTCACATCCACGTCTGCTTTAATGCACTAAACGTGTCCATTAGTTCTGACCGGCATCAGTGCATGCGAGAGCCGGCAGCCTGATCGGATCCAGAACACAAACTCCAGACTATTTTTAGAGCCATTAAGATTTTTTACATTGCAGTGTTCTTTTCATGACACTGAAGCACAAGAATCTCTCTCTATTTTTATTTATTTATTTTTTTACATATTTGTTATGTGTTTTTTGTAGTACAAATATTAAACACTAAATATATGTACAAATTCTAAAGTGAAACATCCATATGTATTAGAGTCATGAGATTCTGAAAGAAATATATGTATTAATATATTAATACATAAAATATGTTTTTATACGTAAAACGTAATAAATAAATATATATATAAAATTTTTTTGTACAAATAAAAAAATTGTTATGCATTTTTTAACACATCATTTGTTATGAATTTTTAAATATTTTAGTACTAATATTAATATACTATATATATATATATATATATATCTCCAGATGCATTATAGTCATAAGATTCTGAAATAAATATGTAAAAAAAAAAAAAAAAAAAATATATATATATATATATATATAAATTATATATTTTTTTAATGTTTCATTTTTTTGTAGTTTTGTATAAATATAAAAAAATAGGAAAAAAAAAATTCTTCCTTAAAACAGGTTTAATTTTATTTCTGCTAAATATATTTTGGGATGTAAGACTGATGGGGACACATTTTTAGGAGATTCATTCATTAAATTTTTTGCAATTATGCACAAAATAATCTCAGGTTTGAGAGGTCTAAAAGCTTTGACTCCTCATTAAGAGTGTGTGTGGATAGTTAACCGGTTACCTGTTTGAATCTGGCCAGCTCCTTCAGCGCTCGTCCCCACTGCTGCTTGTAATGTAGTTTCGATTTAGTAGCCGACTCCAGTTTACGCTCCAGTTCCACCTGATCATAAAAACAATGATTCTCAAACAGACTGATATAACACGGCTCTGCTCTGAATGTGCTTCAGTGTCTCTGACCTTCTCCAGGGTCAGCAGGTTGATCTCGGACTGCAGACGGACCTCTGGACGGATGTTCTGCTGATCCCGGTACAGCTGGAACTCCTTCTCCAGCTGCTTGTATCTGCTCTCAGCGTCTTGTATCTTAAACAGTCAACATGATGGTGGAACAAGAGACAAATGGGAAATAAGCACAGATTGGTGACTGCTAGACATATAATGAATAACACGTCTCAGTAACGTGTGATGAGAAATGATCCAAACATATAATGCAATGCTGATTGAGAGCTGAAGAAATAAAGGCTCCTCAGAAGATGCGAGATGTTTTGGAGGCTTGTGAAGCAGAAGAGAATTAAAACATTTGACAGGTAGTGTGTGCAATATAATAAAGCATCTCCACAGGGTTAATTCATCAGAATCAGATCGAATGTGAGCAGACGAGTCTGTGAAAGCTGTCTAAGAAGCGCAGACAGCTGTGGTTTACAGTGCTGTTCGTTACAGCTCCAGTGTGTGTGTGTGTGTGTGTGATCCGTCAGCTCGAGCAGCTACCGCTGAAACACTTCAAGGGTGTTAGACAGCGTCCGCTCCAACTAAAACCTTACAAGCACTCTCCATTCGCTGCTCCTCTGTCTGACAGAAAGCAGACGCCAGAGAAACCTGACACACGATGTTTGGTATTCGCAAACGAGGAGAGAGCGTCCAGAAAAAAAGAAGAAGAAGAAGAGGAAAGACGGGGGAGGATTCGGCCCGGATAAACCGGTTAGAGAGTGTCGAGTGGACGAATGTATGTTTACACGTTACTGACACCATATATACTCCAGAAAGCTCTCGTCACGGCCTCTTCTCTTTTCGCATGTCAGAAACCTACTTTGCTTGATTTGTTAGTGCTGCGCGGGGCCAGATGTTTTCTGGGAAAAAATGAGACGGCAGGCTGAAGTATTTCAGTAGGTGGGCTGTCTGAAGAAAGCGCTCGAGACGAGGAGATGCTCTATTTCACAGAGAAGCTGCAGACGAAGAGACACGGCAAACCAACTCAATAGAAAACAGACGCTAGTCTCAGAAAACTCTGCTTTTAGTTTGGAGATCAAGTGTCAGCCATTATGAGAACTTGAGGGATGTATACATAAAGTATAATGTATACTGAATACATAAAGATGCCAACAAATGTTCAAACATCTTGTTAAAAAATAAAAATAAAAATGATATAATACATCTATATAGTTCTGTAGAATGGCCTTTTATATTTCTAAAAAATGCAATGACACAAAAGTCAAAAATTGCATGTTTTATATTCAGTTAAGATGCAGCTTATTTTTTCAAGATTTTGATACCTTACTTTATTTACTTCGCACCTTTTGTAGCATTCATATTTGGCAGGGTGCTAAATAACACATCGCCCAGAAAACTCACTGGATTACCGCTAAACCTCTTCACTCCTCTCTTAAGAACGGGAGGATTAGTGAGTATTGACATCAGCGGGGGAGTGACCTTGTGACCCCGTGACCCCACGGTCACCAGACCCCCTCCCTGCTCGTGTCTTTAAAGGGCCAGAGATCACGGTCACTGCTTGCGTTTGCTGTGTTTACCTGCTGTCGCTGCTGAGCCAGGAGATCCTCGAGCTGCCTGACCTTTGACCTCTCCAGCTCCACCTGGTGAGCGCAGTCCTCGCGCAGACGCCTGGCTCCGTCCTGCAGCTCGCGCAGACTCAGCTCGTGCTCGGAGCGCATCTCTCGCTGCAGCCTCTGCGTCTAAACCAGACGAGGACATCAGAAACATGACCTCACGACACGCTCGGGGAAGATCACTTCGAGGAGTCAGTCTCACCTCAGACTCGGTGTGAGCCAGAGCTTTCTCTCGCTTCTCCAGGTCAGACAGAGTCTTCTGCAGCTGCTCCTCCAGGAGGTTATACTCCATCTCCTGAAGAAACAACCACAAAATAATCTTTCCATTGTCTGGTTTGTTAGGAGAGGACAACTATTAGAAAATCTGGAATCTGAGGGAGCAAAAAAAAATCTAAATATTGAGAAAATCATCTTTAAAGTTGTTCAAATGAAGTTCTTAGCAATGCAGATTACTAATCAGAAATGAAGCTTTGATATATTTACTGTAGGACATTTACTAAATATCTTCATGGAACATGATCTTAACTTAATATCCAAACAAAAAAAAAGAAGAAGAATTTTGACTCATACAGTGCATTGTTTTCTATTTCTACAAACACACCTGTGCTGCTGATGACTGGGTTTGAGGTCTATTTGGAGTTTATTTGTGTCAGATTACAAATATCAGGTCTCAAGATATAACAGAATTATGCTAAAGTATTCCTTCGTACACAAAGCTGTATTAAAGCTGATCAAATTACACAAAAATTTAATTTGTACCAGAGCTTTGAAAATATTTTTTTTTCGTCTGTCTCATTTTTTACAATTAATTAATTAATTAATTAATTAATATATATTTAGTAATTATTCATTTTTAATAAATTGTATTTAATTTTTTTTTTATTTATAGAAATAATTTATTTTCAAATAGTTAAACAGAAAACCTTAAATAAAAGTTTCTGCTAAGGTATTTGGAGAAACAGACGGTCAGAAACTAAACTGCCAGAGCTGCGTTTCCTGAAAGCGCCGCACCACTGAAACCAATGGAGCTACGATCAACTTAAGCTTACGATGCTTTTGGGAAAAGCAGCCCTGGTCATTCCGCTGAACATCTCATCTTGGGTCATCTCGTTGCCAGATTGGGCAGGTTCGGGCGGTGTTGAATTTGATTGTGCTGGTAAAAATCTATTTTCTATATATCTATATGATCCTGTCTTTTATCTTTAAAACAGTCTAGACTGGTATATCCTTGAAAGCTGCTGGACTGTGCTGTAAGGTGACTGTGCAAAGTTCTATAATGTTCTAAAATATGAACTTCACAGCGTGAATGATTGTCAAATCTAGCTTTTACCCATCACTTATATTGGGCACTTGCATTTAAACTGCTGACATTGAAAATGATGCATGTGTGTTTGAGACTATCAGGTAATGTTTGATTGCTGATTTGACAGTGTCTGCTTGCATATCTTAATCATATATGGTATAAAAACTGTATTTGCCCCGAGAAATTTATCTAACGTTATATTTATATTATTTTGTTTATTATATTCTATCACATTATTTTGACCGTTAAAGTTTTTGGGCATTTTTTTGTGAGCTTTTTGTCTGACCTTCTTCTTGATGAGCGCCTCCCGCTGGTGATCTCTCTTCCTCCACTCCTCGGCCAGCGCCTGCATGTGACTCAACTCCTTCTGCTTCAGCTGAGCACAAAACACACACATCAACACATCAGAAACATCTTAAAACAACCATTTATTTTGAGCTGTTTTATCTTGTGCTGTTTTAGGGTGAGGAGGAGCTTTGCATTGTGAACATTAGAGTTTCTTCATCGCACCACAACTCTGTTTTCCATGATCTGAGGCGTGAAGAAGCACCTGATTATCGAACAGATCCTCCTGCATCTCCTTCCACATCTCCAGCTCCAGCGCTGCCTTGTACTCCAGGGTCTCTCGAGGTCGAGTGACAGTCTCCGTCTCCCCGGGGCCCTGAGGAGGAGGAGGAGCTAGAGCCGGCCCCTGATCAACAAACATTACCCATAACTCTGCTGTCCAAGCCACATTAACATTCAGATTCAGAGCGAGAGTCGGTGATGAATCAAAGGCGCCTGACCTGAGACGATTCAGAGATGAGGATGTCTTGAGCTTTCACCAAGCCCAGGTCTTCAAGAACACTCACGTAACAGAGTTCAGCCAGCTTCTCAGACCTACAGACACAGAACTCAGTTCAAACCCCTACAGAAGCTCATTTCTGTCACCATTCCTTTAAGGTAAGATAAAAAAAAAAAGTTAGTTGTGACTATGTCTCACTAATATTTAGTTATATTTAGATTTATAGTTTAAACCTGATTTATTCAGATCATGCATACATACTCTTGTGACTGCTTTTGTGCTCCACGTTACTGTTAAATAATAATAAAACAAATATTTCAGCATTGTGTTTTGAGGTTGCCATCTAGAGGTGAGATTTGTGTGTTGCAGGTACAGTGATCTGCTGAATACGATCCAGCCACTAACGCTTCACAGAGGCCTTCATCAACAGCTTTCGTTGGTAAATCTGCACAAACCCATCTGCTTTGGTGATGGGAATCCTCTCAGAACAGCTCTGTCTCCAGTGCTGCTGGCCGGACGTGTCGAGGAAGCGTGTTTTCTCAGAGCTGAGGAGGCGAGACAGATGAACGCTGACAGAACCCAGCAACACATCTCCAGAGCTGGGCTCTCGGTGCCACATCTCCACCACCAGAGGAACCCTGGACACACACAACGACTCTAATTTAATTCAAGCGCCAGCTGAAGCTATGAAATCTCTAGCCTCAGGGAATTCTTTCCTCTCAAAGTCAAAACACTTGAAGATTTTCATGTAAGCGGGTGCTGATCTCACCTGAGGAAAGTGTCCTGAAGCTGACTGGGTAGAGCGGCGAAATCGAAGGCGCAGTACGACTGCGGCAGAAACACCTCAGTGTTCTTTTTCACCTCCACCGCTGGACTGGTCATGATGGGAGCTGCGCTGCCGAAGAACTGGTAAGCGTATCTGCGGCCGGAGGAAAGAAAGCGTTATGACACGAGCGGGACGTGTTAAAGCTCAGGAGGCGTGTGGCGAGGACCTGAGGACGCAGTTGATGGGGAAGCTGGTCCTGAGATCTCGGATGCTGCGCAGGTCCAGAGAGAAGCAGTAGTGATGCGCAGACGCAGGGATGGAGATCTTGGGAGCAGAAACAGAGATGGACGAGACTTCCGCATTACCTCTAGTTATGTCTGGGACAACAGGTGCACCTGAAAGAGCAAAACACACACATTTTGGTGTCAAATGAGTTGATATTGAATTAAAAGCCAGATCAAAAGAAATAAATGAATTTAATTATAGAACAAGCCTGATTTGCACCAGGACTCTTATTTTAAAATGCATATACTTTACTACTCACAGATGCACATTTAAAAAGACAAAAACTGAATTAAATTAGCTTGAATACTTGCCATGTGCTGTGGGCGGAGCCTGTCTGTCACGTGTTGTGGGCGGAGCCTGTCTTTCATCACTGCACAGACTCTCAGCCTCACTCTCAGAGTGCTGGTGTTCAGGAGAAGCGTCTGGAGACCGGAGAGGCCGGTCCGGTGACGGGGTCATCAGGGCTCTGGGCTCCTCTGAGGGACGTTCATGACGGGCGGCAGGCACAGGGCCTTTCTTCACTGGAGTTTTAGGTCCATTATCAATGGGTATGTCTAGCTGCTCAGAAAAATACGCCTGTTAAAAACACTGAAAGACTGTAAATAATAACAAAAGCTATACACACAATCAATGGAAAGATTATATATATATATTCAGCTTTTAGATGATGTACAAATCTAAATTTCGAATGATTTATCCTTAGTTTATTTAAAGTAAGAGTTTTTTGATAGGCCCTATATGACCAGACCTGACTGCTGATATCTTCGGCTCTCAGCGTCACAGATATGCCCACGGTCGGCTGCAGGTCAGCAGGGACAGTCTGAAGGCTGGGCTTCACTCGGTTCGGGGGCTGCAGGATGAAAGCGCCCTCGATAGTGGCAGGGTTTTTAGTGAGATCAGTGCTGCTCTTCATTAATCCAGACAGACTGATGTCAGTGCTGCCCAGAGACTGGTTTCCACAGCAGAGATGGATCTGTGCACAAAACACAAACAACATCACCGTTACTGAAGACTAGGGCTATCGGAGATGGCCGTTGGGTGTTTATCGTCAGCTCTATCGGTGATCTGCGTTTATCTGTGCTGACCTGCATGAAGGGCTGCTGGCCGAGGAAGAGCCGCAGAACCCGCTCACTGCTTCGGATGCGGACAGACGCTCGCTCAGGCTCAAAGTTTGGACTGAGGAGGTTCTGGAAAGGCTCGCTGGTGACATCGTTCCCCAACAGAGTGTAATAGAAGAAGAACTCAGTACCCTCACTGGACAGCTTAGTCGAGCTGGAGATCAACTGAAGATCAAGAAAATGTGCAGTTTATTTATTATATACACTAAACATGTGTGGATAAGACTGATATACGACAGCAGCTCTGACCTGCTCCAGTTTAGTAGCAAACGCCACCGTTACCGACAGCACAAACATGTCAGTGCAGGCATCTTCAGGACCGATCTGATGAAAACCTTCCTCCTCGTTCAGAACCGCTCTGAGTTTACTAGAGTCCAGAGGAACCAGCGCTGGAGAACCTACAGAGTTCACAGTGATTGCATTAACAAAACCACTGTTAAAGTCAACATGAACAATAGCAAAACAGTGTTATTAGTATTATTAATACTTATTAATATTTTTTTATTTATAATTTTTATTTTTATTTTAGAAAATGAATCAATTTTTAGCTATTTTATTTGTGCTTTTCTTTATTTAATTATTAAATTACTACTTTATTTATTGTTATTATAATTAATTCTTTTTTGTTTCTTAATATTATTATTCATGACAAACTTTAACTACAAAAAAACTTTAAGTTTACAAAAACATTTCAAGAGAGAGTAAACTAAATAAATCAATACTTTAATGGGTCATTTTCATTTTCAATAATTAAGTTTCTTCTTTTCTTCACCTAATATTGATGCTTTATTTCGGCTGTTAAATTGTTTTTGTGGTGGAGATTTTTTTTCAATCATTTTAGAATTTTTAAAAATTATTGTTTGGAATGAATGCAACATTTTTTATTTTTTGTTGATTTTAACAAAGGTGCCTTATGAGATGTATTGAACCAGCACTGACCTGAGACACCGTGTGGAAAAACAAACATGCATGTTGAACATGAAGCTTTGAAGCCCATCAACAGAAGCAGAGGACAGGAGGAGAAATGGGGAAAATGAAGAAATGGAGAAAAAGGAAACAACAAGACAAATACAAGAAGGAAAGAAAGCACAAACATCAGAGACACATCAGTGCAGGAAAGAGCAAAGCATCAGGTACCTGGTCTCGGCGGGGCTTTCTTTGCTTTGAACTGCTCGGCTGTTGATTTGGTGTCATTCTCTAAGATCATACTGATCAGAAGAGCAGGTTTCAGTTTTGTGTACTTACTACTGAGCAAGGAATGCCATTTAGGAGCCTGAAGAACACAGAAGAATTTCAGATCAGAGTCAAATAGTGTGACATGCCAGAACAAAATAAAGCTGGCTAATGAGAAGCTGCTTTTATACGAGCAGTAAAATGTAAAGAATAAGTAAGAGGTTTCTTCTGTTTACCATTGAAGTAAAAAAAAAAATACTGTGTTCTGTGTGAATGTGTGTTAAAGTGTGATGTATTTCTGCATTTTCAGCATCATTACTCCAGTCTTCAGCGTCACATGATCTTCAGAAATCAGAATAATATGATTTGCTGCTCGAGAAACATTTCTGATTGTTATCGATGTGAAACTGTGATGCACTACCATTTAAATGTTTATGACATTAAAAATAAAAATTATGTATTTTATGAAGGATGCATTAAATGGATTAAGAGTTATGATAAAGACATTTATAATGTTGCAAAAGATTCAAATAAATAAATCCAAATTACATTCCAAATAAATAATGTTCTTTTGAACTTTCTATCCACCTGTAAATCCTGAAAAATACAACACATCATGGTTTTGACCAAATAGGAAGCAGCAGTTTAATATCAGAAAGCAGCCGATCTGACCTGTTTGATCTCCTGCACTGATCTCAGATCAAGGATGATGTATCCCACACACTCTCTGGCAGACGAGCTGGAGTCGACGGCGTAACACTGCAGTTTGATGGGAGTCCTCTGGAGTCTGTGGGAGAAGCAGAAGAGCTGGATCAGAGCTCACCGCTTTCCAAGCACTGCTTCACAAAGATTCAAAGCTTTTGGGAATCATTTGTTTCGAAAGTGACCTTTGACCTTATGTACTTATATATACTAATGCTGTCATCATCACATAATCGCATCCAAAATAAAAAAAGGTTTGTTTACAAAGTATGCGTGTATATAATATATATATGAAAATAATATATACTTTTAATTACTTTCAAAGTATATACTGCATGTGCGTGCATTTATAATACATATATACAGCACACACAGGTTTTGCTAAGCAACAGGGTTAGATGACTGGAAGCTAGGAAAAGCTTGGTTTCTGCCATCTCTTCTCACCGGTGCTGGTGCAGCGTCTTGCGGTCGAGCTCCCAGGCCAGCTCAGTGCAGAACTGCGGCTGCTCTTTGTGCTCTACGGGGTCTGTGGCCAAAGTCTCTCCGTCAAAGCGAGCCTCGACTACCAGCATGTGCCGCGGGCTCCTGGGAAACTGACGGCCTGAGGACGAACAACACATCTGTCATGCTGCTTCAGAGGAATATATACTGGAAAAGTGCTATAAATATAAACAGAGAGCGATTATAATGAGACAAGGATTTGATCAAAAATGCAATAAAATTATGAAATATTATTACAATTTAAATCAGCTGTTTTCTGTGCGAGTGTGTGTTAAAGTGTGATCTTTACTCCAGTCTTCAGAGTCACATGATCTTCAGAAATCAGAATAATATACTGATTTAACATTTCTGATTATTATTAACGTTGAAAAGTTGTGCTGCCCAGTATGTTTGTGGAAACTGTGATGCATTTCCACTGAAAAATTAGCACTTTTATTCATCAAAGATGCAATACATTTATCAAAAGTGACAGTAAAAGCATTTATAGTGTTACACAAGATTTCTATTTTAAAAAAATCCTGAAAATAAAAATCATTGGTTTCTAATTTTCTTATTTTTGTAAGTAAAAATTAGACATATATATATATATATATATATATATATATATATATAAATAATTGTACACACACACTAAGAAATTAAAGTAAAACTTTAAAAGATATTTAAAGTGTTGATATATATATATATATATATATATATATATATATATATTGCACCCTTTAAATAATTACTACAGTAAACATTGGTACAGTGATGCTATCATATGATTATCATATTCACGTAACGTTACTGCAATATATACGTGATACTCCAAAGTACTGTAGAGAATACTATAGTATTACCATGGTAACTTACTTACACCTAAATAATGCATTAGCATGGTACTTTTGAAACTCTTTTATTAGTGACGTATCCGTCAAGAAACGCATATTCACACATAACTAATACGCATGTCAAGTCTCGAATATCACAGGTGATTAATATGACGTAAAACCACAATTATTAATAATTAATATGATACTGAACTGATTTGATTGCATAAATACACAAATCCTTCCGTTACCTTCGAGAATAGAAACAACAATCAGCAGCTGCTCTGATTTTGAAGCCATCTCATCACTCTGCGTCAATTAAACACTCTCATAATGACTTTAAAATGTCTTTTTATCTGTTGTTTGTTTTTAGCGCGTCTGTTGTGTTTAAATAACGACAGTAACTGTCAGTCTGCGGCACTTCCGCCGGAAATAGCGGCGTGTTTGTGCGCGTGAGTGAGTCGCGCTCCCTCTGCAGGACGGAAGAGCGCATTACACGTTTCTCAGAAATCTTTCGTCTTTTTATGGAAAATAATTAGTTAAGGTAAGTCGCGGTATGTTTTAATTACATGTTATATCTATTATATACACGTTGACTTAATGCTTGTATTGTTTTCACTGTGAACTGATCCTAACGCTTAAGCGATCGTTACCATGGTAACTGTAACTGCCGCCAAAAGTACCGCTTACAGAAAATACCATGTTTTTTTGCACATTTAGTGTGGTAATGTCATGATATTTTATAAAATATGTTCTAGTACTATGTAAATACAATGTCTTATGTAAGTACCATGAAATACAGACTCATTTATTTGCAAAGTACCATATTTACAGCTGTTTTCACAGTAAAATATTTTTTGATTTCATATTAAAATATTATTATTTTACCGCAGGTATTGGCTAAGTAAAAAAAAAAGAAAAAAGGGGGGGAAAGCGTTTTGTTATAAAAACGTTAGGCTATTTCTCTTTTGGACTGTTCCCTGAAGGATCAAAACGTTTTGCAAACATTAATTAATTACTTTTAAATGTTTCATGAACGTTCAGAAAAAAAGTAAACATATCGGTAACACTTTATTTTACTGTTACACTACATTAGTTGCTTATTAGCATGCATATTACTAGAATATTAGCCATTTATTAGCGCTAATAAGCACATATTACTAATGCCTTATTTTACATCCCTAATCCTAATTAATACCTAAACTCAACAACTACCTTGCTCACTATTAATAAACCGCAAATTAACAGTTAACAAGTGTTACCTGTTCTAAAGTCTTCAAAAACAGCTAGATGAACTATGTTTTGGTGCAAATATTGTAACATTAACATTTTTTAAGACCAAATAACTGCACTGTAACAAAGGAGACGGCGACGGGTTTATTGAATGGCAGGGTCATAGGGACCTCGAGGGCACTCCGGCTGGTGATCGTTACATGAATGTTCTATTAACGTTACCGAAAGAACTTTTGTTTATAACTTGCCCTAATATTACAGTAACACTCTCAGAAATAAAGGTACTGTTTGAAAGTGTACCGCCCCCAGTAACAGCTTGTGCACCTTAATTTCTTAAGAGTAAACAATATTTAAGTGGGAACATAACTTATTGTCTTACCGAAACATGGTTTATTTACATATTCTTACTGTAAACTTGACCTGCTTTCACGTTCAAGTGGTTTTCCACACAAAAACAACCATCAGCACGTAAAAACAACCTTGACTTTTTATTTGGATTGCCAAACATGTTAAGGCAGAGACAGTATAAAAAGCAACTGCAGTTTAATGATATAGCAGACATCAAGAAAAACCTAATGACGGGACTCAACCAACCTACGCCATTGACTTTCTGTCCAGAAAACCACTTGTAAACATATTTAGTTCAATGCATACTATTGAAGTAACAAAGGACAACGTCTGCCGTTTAAGTGAGGTGGGTAGACAACCATACATTGCACTGAATCAATACAAAGGTACATAAGCTAGTTATAGTCGCTGTTGAGCTTCGTTCAACTATGTACAACTATGTACATCACGATAATACTATATGGCACTGAGATGAACATCCACTTTATACGATACAATAGATTAATGGCTGTTAGTACCAGTATATTCATGTTAATAAGTCAATGCGGAGCGAGCCACTTTACAGTCACTTCGAATCTATTGCAACCCGTCCTTTACCACACAGAGGTGAAGAAATAGCGAATACATTCAATAGTATGGTTACAAGACAATATAAGTGCATACAAACAGCTAGATGTAGCCATTTACAGGCAAAATCCAACGAGCAGAGCGTTTACGCAGACCTTGTTTGTAACTGGCACCCGAAGGAAAGTTTTTCAGGTCCGTAGCCCCACTGCAGTCCTCCATCAGTACATTCATCGGTTAGAAATGAAATAAATCGCTGCCTCCAATGGAGGCGATGAGTAACACCATGGAATTGATGTCTGTGAATCCTTGCGTGATTCGGGAACATCTCACATCTTCCCGTCGTTTTCTGCAGATTAAACAGAATATGTTTCAAAATACGTTGTAAGAGCGTTTTGCTGATGTTCTCAGTGAGTTATGGAAATGTCATCTATGAATGAATCATTTAACAATTAAATGTTATAGGAACTTTAAGCAAACGTTCACAAAATTAAGCATTTTCGAAAACATTCTCTACATTCTTCGTTCTGAAATAAGTAGTAACATTTTAGATGAAAAAAAATTCTATGTTACAATGTTTTGAGAACATTATTAAAGGAATTGTCCACAAATTTTAATTCTGATATCATTTATGCACCGAACAGGGTCACCATTGACTTCCATGGTAGAAAAGGAAAAAAGCTATGGAAGTCAATGGAGACCCAAAACAGCCTGGTTACACCTTTCTTCAAAATATCTTCCTTTGTGTTCGGCAGAACAAATGTTCAATCAATCACTTCGCTTAAGTCACCTTTATTCAAAGTGACTTGCGTTACATTCAAGATGAACATTTGCAGGGAGCATTCCAGGGTTGCCAGGTCTGTGAAATACAACCAGTCCCATTGCTATTCAAAACAAGCCTGGCTGTCGCGACTGTAAAGCTCATACGAGCTTAGTCTGGCCAAGCTGCCTTACTACGGGCTTAACCTGCGTCCATCAAATGCCTCTGTATACTACTGGACGAATCTACAACCAATCAGAGCACTCATTCTGATGACGTATGCTTAGCGACGGAACCTGAAGCCACTGTAAACAATTGTAGGTAGCTTCATTAAAGCAGTAGGAAAATGTCGTCAAGCGATTTCTGCCGGATTTTGCCAGATTAATATGCGAGTGGCTGGTATTTACAGTCATTCAGTGATTATTTTCAAAGAAGTCGAAAGCTTTCGAAACATTGGCTTGACGGTTGTCCAAGAGACGGGTCAATCTGACCGAAGTTGTCGACGATGTGTTGGTACGTTGACACGACTGGAACGAGACTTGCCTGTTTTTAGAAGATGTTTTCAAACAAAACCTTAATTAAAATGTATTAAAACAGCTGCAACAGCAGAGTCGAACGATTGTTGCTGCTCGGTACACGCCATCTTAGGTGTGGTTTATGGTATGGTCGCAGAACTACTGCGTCATCGCGTTACACCCGCCTCTGTCATGCCGGGGGGGGGGGGGGGTCGGCTCTTTTCTCATTGGTTCCCAATTCTTTAGGAACAGAAATGCTCTAAAACGGCAGCTTGGCCAGACTGAGCTCGTATGAGTTTTACAGCCAGGCTAATTCAAAACTAGCCCAACCACATGTTTTCTGCGGTTTTTGAATTTCGTTTGGTATGTTTAGTTGAATTATCATTCCCTGGGGTGGGATTACTCTAACCTGTGCTCTAGGGCTGTCAAGAAAAACCTTCGAATTTGAAATACTCATGGAATTAGAAATAAAAATCCACACTGGAATGCAAAAATGTTGCATTCGAATTTTAGGTATTCTTCAGGCAGTTCAATGGAACTCAAAATTAACGTTAAGTGTTTTTGTATTTTAATGCTTTTTTTAGCCTATGCAGTTGAGCCCACTTAGTGGCGCTGCACCATTGTTTGTTCAACATATTGAGGAAAAAGAGAACATCAACGTGGAGAAGATCTTGTTTACAGCAAAACTAGATCCAAGCCGTTGTCACTGAAAGCATACTTATCACATTTTCTTGTGGCCTCAAGATAGAAGCCAAAACTTTTTTCTCCTAAATTAAATGATGCCTTTTAAATTAGAATTTAATTGGAATTGGAATGTAGTTTTCCGCCGCTTCGACATCCCTACCATGCAGTAAAAAACAACCCATGGCAACAGCATAACTGTAGACTTGATGCATTCCCTGGGAATCAAACCCATGACCAAGTGTTGTGATCTACAGGAATATATTTTACTGCAGAGATGATTGCTTGTGTTTTCTCACCGCTGGAGCAGGTCTGTGTCGTCGTCACTTGCTGGTTTGCAACCAGTGCCGCAGAGCTCAAACCTTAAGGATCGTAGATCACAGAACATTACAATCAACTCTTACCGTATGCATTCTTCACTGTAAACATGCTTAAAGGGCTCATATCATTTTTATCAAGCAATTTTTGAGTTGCACCCAGAACCATTCATAGTTAGTTTTTCATGAGCATTCCCACTCTCTCTTGCATTTGAATGAACTGGGTAATAAATGTTGTCTTAAAAGCCAAGTTCACACCACAGGGATGAAGTGCTTTCTGAAATTCTAATATATTTTCACGCAAACAGCAAAGGAAGAGATGATTATTGACAATATGGAGAGAGGGTTTGTGGTTCATGAGACAAAAAGCTTGAGTTGTGTAGTGCGCCTTTGGCATAAGACTCATATGTACACGTCTTCTTAGTATGTGACACGGAAAAAGCACCTTCTGCTCGTGTACCCGTTTACTACATTCATCTGTCAGAAAGTCTCAGAAGTTCAGACTCCTTTGACTCCTCATGATGATATGAGCCCTTTAATGTAGGCTATAGCGAGTTCAGTAGGATAGTATAGTTCAGTTGTTTTTGACCTTTTCACCTTGAAAGGGGTCATACTGGCCGGACACCAGCGTGTAGCTCATGCCCAGGTGAGTGAGATGATGTGCCTGAAGGTGACGGCTGAAGGGAACAGATTCTCTCTCCCGTTCAGTCTCGCGTTCCTGCTCTGGAGATCCTCTTTCTCCAGGCTGAAGGAGTAAAACATCATGTTTAAACAACTTTGAAATACATTAAAGACAATATATGTTATTTGATTAGACTGCCAAAGCCCTTGAAACGTATGTAAGCAATTTGAAGGAATACTCTGTGCTGGACAACAAACACATATGGAAAATGTAAAGGACCTACATGAAGACATCAGATTGATCAATAGTCTAATTCATTTATTTAAGTGCTTCAAGTGCATCACTATAAACAATGTACTTGTACTTTTGTACAATGCAAAAAAAAAAAGTTAGTATTTTTTTGTTGTTTGCTAATATTAATACCTACAAATTCTTGGATGTGTTTACTGGACATATAAAACAAGATATTATATCTTGTTTTCTAAAAAAAAAAATGAATTGAACTGAATTTTGTTAGTTTTTGCTTACAACCAGCCAAAAAATATGTGCATATGGGGTACAATTTGGGTAATTTTTTTCACAAGATGTAATATCTTAAGTCATTTTACTTGACCTGTAAATGCATCCTGATTCCACAACTCTTAGACATTTATACTAGACAACAGCATACTAAGGAAGTAGTGTATCTAGAACAATTCGCAATTTCACAGTTTGTTTACACCACATTTAGGTCCACGATAAGCCTTACAACGGTTTACTTGTTTTTAGAAATGAGATACATACAACAGGAGATTTGCCGTGATACGGCAGGAGAGGATGCGACAGAAGCTCTAGTGCTGTCGAATCTGTCACTGGTTTGCTGCTTTGAGCCCCTTCCGAATCCTCTCTCCCCGCCGTTTTTCCATAGAGAGGGTAATGGAAACCTAGAAGGGAAAACGCACAACTTATACTAAACAGGTCGTTTGTTGTACAAGCTTCACTACACGAACGTTTGGGGTCATATTAATGATCTAGAGAAGACGATTACCTGGGTAATTATGCACCAAGGCTGGAGACATCACTCTGTAAGCATTGCTGCTTGTCTCACACAGGTGTAAATAGGGGTAGGAGTGCTGAAACTGGATGAAGGATTGCTGGGGTGACGTCGAAGCCCCTCTTGCATTCTGCGAGTCTTCAGACGTCTCACTCGCTATCTCGTCCCCCTCGGGTCTGGTACTTTCCTCGATGACCTCGGCAGCCGTCTCGCACTTGACGTTCTGGAGATCGGCCTCCAGCCTGGACTCGGGCTCTAGAGGCATGTGCCAATCTTTCCCCTTGTCTGGACTCAGACTCATTTCCTCAGAGATCTTGTTGACCTCTTGATTTTGCTGCTTCACATATTTGGACTGATAAGAGTGGCTCCAGGACTGAGATTCTGAAGCCTAAACCCAGAGGAACATCTACTGTCAAACAGTTTCTGCTCTGACAACCAATGAAATTACACACCTTACAGGGAAGCCCTTTGTTATGAAACAGTAGCCCTAGTAAAGAACCAATGGGTTCTTTGTCATGGAAAATTTCAAAAGGATGGCATCGTCTTAGAAATAAATATGCTCTCAATCATCAAAGAATCCTGGGAATTCGATCATTTGATGATTAAGGATCATATTTCCAAAACAACATACTTTGGATTGATATTCCAGCAAAACCAAGGACATTTCTAGAAGTCTGTTATTGTCTTTAAAAGAACATTTCCTCAGTAAATGATAAGTAACATCAGTAACTTACATTTAGAAATGTTACATTTGTGTCCACATTTGATTTTGAGTTTGAACTCTCCAAACTGAGGTCTTCAGATTCCTTGAGGACCCCTTGTTCTTTTGACATGGAGATATGGGACGATTTCCCCTGTTGCTGCTGCTGCTGCTGCTGAAACGACAGCTGCTTGTCCAAATCCACATAGATGAAGCCAGGTTTTGCACAGTTCATCTTAACAGAGTTCGCCCCTTTATGAATCGACTGGGGAGAGCTTATAAATTGTTTTTGCTCATCCTTTGTTCGTTCCTTTTGCTCAGATCCTCGTCTAACTGGACCTCTGCTCTTGCTATACTGCATTTCCTCACAGCATGCCTCACTGAGCGGTCTGTGGGAGCCGGGCATCATTAGAACCTTCTGGTCCATGGAAACACCCCGGGTGTACTGTCCGTAGTACAAAGACTGAGCCAGCGCTGTGTGTGTTTCAGCGTACTGAAGCTGTGATTGGGAACTTGAGTGGCTAGAGGATTCTGAGCTTTTTATATCCTCATTTAAATCTCTCAACTCTTCCTTTGTCCGACCGTAAGGTGGGGCCACTTTATGGAATGAAGTTGAATTGGCTTGCCCCGAGTGCAAGTAACCTGGCATGCAATGGGATTCATAACCATGGCTGTGAGATGCGGACTGGACCTCTTTTCCTGGGGTCACCGTGGGAGCGGTACTCATTGAGGGAATTTTGGGATTGATGTTGCTGTTTGAATCTTGTGTCGAGTTCCTTCTGGACCTTGAGTTGGACCCACCGTCCTCAGCTGCGTCAGATATGTCGGAGTATGCAGGACTGTTTGTTTTGGCACTCACTCCATCACCGTTTGTAAGAGGGACGCAGTCCGTTCTGGCAGAGCTCCCGATGGACGGACTTGGCGCATTGTCCGAGAAGGTGTACACCTTGTCGGCCTCGGCTCTGATACTCGCCATGCGGCTTTCTTGCGTTTCACTTGGACCGTTTACGACATCTTGCTTGCTCAAGTGCTCTTTCAAGAGGCTCACTGGAAAGTCTTTCCCGATGCTCTTTGTATCGTCTGCTTTTGTGTAAATCGGGTCACTTTTTGGACTCCGGGGATCTTTGCAATTCCTGTCCTTTAATCGATGCTTTTCCTTTCTCTTACTGTCTTTGCTCAGGACTGGGGTGGTGTTGGCCATGTTAACTTGTGCAATAACTTCCAGCTTTGGCTTGATGGCTTTCAGTGAGAGGTTCTTGGCTTTTGTGAGGGCAACAGTCGGAGAGGCCTGATGAGAAGAAACCTCTGTGATTTTAGTGGAAAACGCAGCAGGTGGAATAGCAGTCAGCTTCGGAGGAGCAGGGGCGGCATTGATGAGTCTGTTGGTTCGAGACTTAGCTAAGCATCTCTCGGTGAACCCTTCTTTCTTAACTTTGCTACATATGTCCCTTTTATCAATAGCACCCTCTGCTTCTAGCTTAGGCATCTCAACAGATGTGTTACGATCCGTCATGAGGCAGTTCTCAAGGACAACGGACATGTTGGAAATGAGTGGGAGGTTGCTCAGATCATCAATTGATCCGTCTTTACTTGTCACATTTGGCCGTAGTTTTGCGTTGGCTATGGGACTGCTATCATTGGTGAGCAATGCTTTCCTGCTCTTTGGAGAACCGACTGCATTGAGCTTATACATGCTTCTGGGCTTCTTGGAGATGATGTTCTCGGAAGAATCAAAAGGTACCGAGCTGAGTGTTTCATCAAAGTCTGAAAGTCTGTCCTCGCTCTCCACCTCAAACTCTTGCTTTCTGTCACTGTTCAGGTGAGCGTGTGACTGGTGGTATCGGAGCCCGTTGATATGTTTGTACTTCTTGTTGCAGTTCGGATGCGGACAGTCTATTAGCATCGGTGACGCGCAAACTTGATCAAGAAACACCGGGTCGGATTTACCCTGAGGGGTGGAAGGAGCGCTCCTGGATTTGGCTCGTATCCTTTTCCCATTCCCATTCCTAATCTCATCCGAGACCAAGCTTAAATCTAGATCGGCTGGGGCTTTGCCTTTTCGTTTTCCACACATAAGCGGATTGGATTTGATGTCCTCCACAGCGTAGTATCCAGGTGTCCTACAGCCACTCAGGTTCAGACTCCCTCGTCTTCCTTTGTTGCCGATTCCCACACCGCGCCTCTTGTGAGTTAGCCCTCGTATCTTGGAAAGACTCGGGTCTGCAGCTGGTTGATCCGGTATGGCCAGCCGCATCCGTTTACCACGTCCACGTGCATAAGGCATTTCTGAGTCACTCATTGGTGATTCACAAAACCTATTCAAGAACAACAAGGAGTCATGAATGTATGTAAATAAATCAACTTTTTTCTAAAATGAATCTGGACTAGGGATAGTAAGATTCACAGATCGATGCATCAGCAAAAGTTGCACTGATTCTAATAAAGTGTGCATCAGATACAAGTTGGCATTTATATTGCAGTGCATCATTTCTATCTGCAGCAGTAAAAACTCATTTATTTATATTTGTAAATGCGCTATACTTTTATTATTTAAAAAGTCATTTTTGCCCAGTGGTTTATCTGTAGCAGGGGCATAGAATGTTCATACACTCTCAGAAATAAAGGTAGAAAAGCAAAGGATGGTACCTTTTTAAAAGGGACACTTTTGTACATATTAGGTTTAAATATGTACACTTTAAGTACTCATATGTACCTTTAAGGTAACAAAATGGACCCTGAAAAGATACCGCCCCAGTGATAGCTTTTTTTCTGAGAGTGTACCAATATCCAGCTACTGTCTCTTTAGCAATAATTTTTGATTAAACAATTAATTATATGTATATGTTTTTGGACTTTCAGATGCATCTGAAATGCCATAGCATTGACATTACCAAAGAAATATGTCAGAAAACTGCACACTTTTAAGAGAACACTTTTAAGGTGGTCGCAGCACCGCATTTAGAAGACAGCAGTCCAAAAGAGTTCAAATAAAAGCTCACGTCAGGAATGAACAAAATTGCATCGGTGAGTTTGAAGTACGGTGTTTGACAAAAAAAGAGCAAACGGAAAGAGAAATCGCGATCTACTGTTTGGCTATTCTTAGCTCACTATATAAAGCATATGGACAGAAAGATTAATTTTGTGCTGAAAGAAACACCATCTTCCAGCCTAGGATTATGAACATTAACAATAATTTAAGAGAAATCTAATGTGATTTTATGGAAAACCATGTGAGTGGCACTCTGTGGTGCAGTTCGATTAAAAATGAAGGTTTTGTCATTAATTACTCTCCCTCGTGTCGCTTCAAACCCATATGACCACTCTGCTCATCTTCAGAACACAGATGAAGATATTTTTGATGATAGCAGAGAGCTAGCCAGCCCTCCACAGACAGCAGCACAACTGATGTGATCCCAGATCCAGAAACTTCAGTTTTGCGATGCTACGAGAAAACTTTCTGCGCAAATAAAACGAAAGAGGTTGAAAGGTTGAGTAAATTATGTTTTGTTTTCTTTGTGCAACAAAAAGTATTCTTTGTAGCGTCGCGAATCTGCAGTTAATCCACTGATGACATGGACTGTTTTACCATGTTTTTACTATGTTTCTGGGATCATATCAGTTGTGTTGCTGTCTATGAAGGCACAGATGACTCTCTGATATCATCAGAAATATCTTCAGAATTTTCATTTTTGGGCGAACTAACCCTTTAACCCAAAATAAAGACGCTCTGATGTTGTTGGTTCACAAAATCAAAATTGTGTAATTATTTTCTGCTAAACATACTAACTACATTCGTATCACACCGGCCTCAGTTATGGAGATGCACGTCCCTAATATATACACTAAAAGGCAAGCGTATTTAAGGTGTTTTACCGTGGTGGAGCCCAGTCATGCTTGGTACAGTCCAAGAGAGTGCCCACATAGGTCCTTTTCCTCCAGGTGACATTCACAACTAGAACCCCTGAAATCAAAGAGCAAGAGTCAAGTCACCATTATTTACTGTTTTTTACAATAAAGATGAAATAAATAAAGTCCCTCTGAATATTAAAAGTAAAAAGCGCCGAAATATTCCAAAAGATTTCAACAATCACCAAATAAAAGCCACATCTTGGTGTTTTTACTGTATTTTCAAATGGACTCATTCTGTGCTTGATCTCAGCGATGGAAGTTAAGATGGTGGTCTGCAATTTTAATTTGCTTAATCAATATGCAACCAGTGTCTCCTCTTCCTTCAAATGCTTCAGTCTCACAGCTGCTTTGAAAACGCAGTCCTGTGGAGCTAATGACAAAACTCGCCCTTCACTCATCACACATCCAGTCATTCATAACGTGCTGAAGAAGAAAGAGTGCTGCACGATGCTAACTGAAAGCACATGCATGTATTGTTTTATACATGTGGAACATTCTCACCTTCCTCCGTCTCGTGCCACACAATACCCTCCAGATTGACGCTCGTTCCTGGCTGACATGGCTCCATGTGGCTGGACTCGAAGGCTTTCTCGGCTTCCTGTGTGTTCGTTCCAACTGACCGCGTCTTGACACTCAACTGGAGAGAGAAAGAGAGCACAAACACAGTGCCAGCTGAAGTATAATGCAGTTGCACGCCAGTTTCTTGGTGAAAACATCTGACTTATGCAGATTCTGCACTGAATCCTCCTGACTGGAGGAAAACGCTCCTACAGCTATGACAGCCAGGAAACCCTGGTGAATGATGTCTATCAGAGCGATGTCACTGGAATCAAGGCTAAATGAAAAAGACATAAGGGACAATAGAGCAGAATGGCCAAGACTGGAGGGGGTGGAGCTTGTCTCTATATTTAAAACTGTAAATAACACACGAAAAGCATCTTGGCTTCAAACAAGCTAGTATGCCTTTGTCCAAAACAAACAGAGGGAATTACGATGCTTAGGTTTCCAATAGCAACAGACGTGAAGGATTTCGCACGGGCTGCGTTAACAAAGGAAATGGCTGACAAACAAAAGAAAGCCTCTTTATTTTGACATCGCCATGTAATGTATATATCTAGGTGTTGGGTGCTCGTTTTGACGAATCTCGCCGGCTGCAAAGAGATTCGCGCATATTGCACAAAGAAGCAAACGCAGAAGCACCTTTGCTTTTATTAGATCCTCAAGTACACAAATACCGAATCCGCCATCAGCTCGACCGACAGCCTCACGCTCATACCGCAGTCGCGGGTTATCCACGCAAGGGAGCACAGATGCGAGCTTACCGTTCTCAGGCTGTGCTCCTCGGTGCTCGTGTGGTCAACAATAGCCGCGTCCATCCCGCCCCTGCCGATCAGATTCTCCGTTCCGTTCTCTGAAAGCGGGCCAAATTCATCGCTTGGCTTCTCCTTGCGCGTCTTGGCCGAGTCTTTCTCTCTTTTCGCGCCTTTGCTCTGGGTTTTGCCCTTTTTGCCGTCTTTGGTTCTGCCGAGCGGCGCCGGTTCGTCGCTGTCCACCGGCGCTGGTGCTGAATTCATCTCTCCGCCACGTCCTTGAGCCTCTCGCCGCTTACCGACGCATGCTTTGGGAACGCCGCTCGCAATCTCCAGCGACGGGAATCGATCCGTGTCCGTGGCGGAATTCCTTCGTTTCAGCTTGAATTTCTTGGGCTCTTTGCAGAGGAACGGCTGCGTCAGGCCGTCGAACGCGGCTCCTCCTGCGTTTGCGCAATTGTACTCCAGCGCCTCGCGACCTTCCGCCGCGCTTTTAACGCTCAAAACGCGATTCATCTCCAATCTCTGTCGATCCTTCTCCAAATCCGCGTCCAGGTCGATGATCAAATTCCCGACGCCGATCTCCCAGTCATCCCCGCTGTCGTCCGGATCCGTTCCTTGCGTCCTGGTTCTCTGCTGAAGGGAGGAACTGACTGACATTCTCCACACAGGATTTCTGACAGAAAACGGTGATGAATCCTAAATCAAGTGGATGGGAGGGTATTAATCACACACGAGTGCTAATGGAAACCGAATTAGCCTGGTGCTAGTGAAAACATCTTGGATCAACATGTGTAGCCTAACTAATGTTTTTAAGTGAAGGATTGGGATTGTGTTGCAAATGAAGCCACCAATAAGTTATAGCAAAGTCTTGATTCTTTCTTCCACAAATGAAGGCCTTAAAAAGTCTCGAATCAGAGCAGTGAAGTCTTTAAATCACTGAATGTTGCAAAGCATGAACATCTTACTCAGCGTGTTTGTATTCCATCAAAACATTAATTGAGGATAAACTTACTCCTAATGTAACATATTTTTCAATATTCAACGAAATACAGTGAGTTTACGCTTAAAACAAGTACTAATATCTGTCAATGTAGCATGAAAACTTGTGAAAACTCTTAAGTTGATATTGGTAGATATTTGTTCTTTTTTTATTTTCTCAGAAAACAAGACTTCTGATCTAAAGTCATTCTGCATTTCATGTACAGTAAGTGCATTTTAAAGTAAGATTCTTGGAAGCTCCAGTGTAAGAAAATAGCCTTTCTTTACCTCAGAATTGAATTTAATAGCTCAACTCTGAAAAAAAAATCAGCCAGAATTGCAAGATGTAAAAAAGTCTGAATTATCAGACATAATGGGTCTTTTTGATTTCTCAGAAAACAAGATATTTTGCATTTCAAGTAAATTAATTTTGAATTAAGATTCATTGGGAAACTCTCTACACGTGCACATTATAAGAGAACATTTCGACGTATTCATTTTCAATTTATCCTAACTTGATGTTGAAGGTTTTGAAGTATTCAATTTAGCTTGATCAAACCTGCCCAAACTTACACACCCACAATTGTTTCTGTAATTTCTGCTCAATTCAGAGTTTCAATCTAAAATAAACCAAATTAAAAGTCAAAAAAGTGTAATGAACCACACCGTAAGGTTGTGTGTATTATCCATCACCCCAACTAAACATTTCTCACACTTTATAGCTGCAACTTTGGTGCTCCAAAACGACATGTTTACAGTTTTTGGTTAAAATATATGTATATAATGTACAATAATGCATGGAAAACACAAATGATATAGTTAAAATCAAGGCCATTTATTTAATGCATTGCATCTTTTCGATGTCTCTCTTGTCTAGAGCAGTGTTGCATTGGCGCTAAGACAGGTACAAAGCCACTTTCCCCAGAATGATCAAAGTTAGGTTCTTAGTAAACGGAGCAGCTTAGTGATTTGCAGACGGCGTTTGAAGATACGATGAAGATAAGCTCAAATACAGCTTCTGTTCAGAGCGAGTTTGACTGTAGGAGGCAAGAAACTCATCTCAGGCTGGATTTCAAAAAGACGTGTTAGTGCAAAAATTGACATTAAAGGGTTAGTTCTGCCAAAAATGAAAATGTCGTCATCATTTATTCACCCTCATGTTGTTGTGTGAATTTTTTATTTTCAACACATTCATTTTGAAGGTTTGGGACAGCTTGAGGTTGAGTGAACGATGACAGAGGTGAACTGTCCCTTTAAATTTATTCTAGCATCGTTTTATCTGCTCTTTTTTGAGGTAAGTGTGGTTACATTAAAGATTCATAAAGAAATAAAGTTGAACATTACTGTAGCATTGGTTATTTCAGCTCAATGTATTAAAAATAGTGTCAAGTCGATTTGATGACAAATCTGGTCAATATACAAAAGCACTGATTGTAACACAGTCACTTCACGTTCTCTTCACGAGTAGAAGGTCAGGACGCTCTGATGGTTTCCTCGGACAAGAAGAATCGGTGGCAGATCTTTAGATAACGTGTCCAGCCAGGTCATGTAAAGAGCGCTGGACACCGTTCCCTTCCTGGCCAGCGGCATGGTTCTGTCAAACCCAAATGAATCAAATCAAGGCATCTGTGCGCTTCACGAGGGACGCATACACTCACAGGAAGTGCTCAGTACTCACATGACGATGAGGTTGGCAGTGCTGGAGTGTTCCTGCAGAAGCTCGTTCAGTCTGATCTGGCGATTCGACTACATGAAGGAAGAGTAAGAACCCATGTCACTTACACGCTGAAGCTACACAAAGAAAAACACAAAGTCTAGGGGCACGTTTTTAGAAAAATTCTTGTACCTTGATGTGTTTGGATGCTGTTTCATGCTTTATGTTCGTTATATAACATGCAAATTCTCTAAATATCTATGCCACTTCAAACAGACCTTTTCTCAGAATTGCTGTTGTGAGTTATGAAGTCCGAATAGATTTATAGAAACACATTTCCAAGAAACAAATTCAAAACAGCAAGATATAGTAAATCATGCAGTTTCGAGTTAGAAAGTCAGAACTGTTGAGATATCAAGAAAATCATATGAAATATACGAAAATGGCAAGATGTAGACAAGCAACTGTGAGAAACCGGCTAAACCAGGCTTCCATACATCTGAGTCTCTGATTTATTGAAAAGAATCAGTAATAGTCATTTGTCAGACTACATTGTGCAACTTAAACCATATTAACTCAAGCATCATTCTGTAACTAAATAAGATCTATGCAAAGAAATAAGGCTGGTTATGTGTTCCTGAAAGTCGTCTTTGTGACTAGTTCTCACTGTTCAGGTGACACATTACAAACTTAATGGGACGGAGACACGTGAAGCATGGGATCTCCTGAAGAGGAACGGATGGAAACCTTGGCCCTGTAGAGCTCCAGCTCATTATCTGTGATCCTCCAGGGTTCTTCAGCCTTCAGTTTCTCAGCAGCTTCTTGCTCCATGTCGTCCTCCTTCAGTCTGTACGGCTCGATCATCTCCTCAAACATCTTCTTGCTGAGCACAGAAGACAAACAACAGCTGTTTCTCATGGATACTGGAGCAAAACATGCTCATTATTAGCCAGTGGATCTAAACTCACTTGTGTTTCTTTGGCTTAGTGTTGATGTCTCCAAGAACCGTGATGTCAGAGAAGTCAATCCTGAACTTACTGAGCAACGCCGCCATTCTGTGCCAGAACAAAACCTTTCACTTAATGAACAATATTAGCTGATTTTCTCCATTATTTAAACGATTGATCAGTTAAACTTCCAGCTAGTGCTGTCAAATGATTAATCACATCCAAAATAAAAGTGTTTGTTTTTGTGATACATGTGTACTGTGTATCTCTGTGTATACATTTTCAAAATATAGTATTTTATGTGTGTGTATATATATATTCATAGAATTTAGATTATAAATAGATTTAATATATAAACTTAACATATTTTTCTTAAATATATATGCATGCATGTGTATATTTTGATAATGTACACAGCACACACATATATAATACATAAACAAAAACTTCTTTTGAATGTGATTAATCACGATTAATCGTTTGACAGCACTAATATTTACATTTAGGCATTCTGTAATATATAAATATATTTAATATACCATATTTTTTCGAAACTATATACATGCATCTGCGTGTATTTATATATACATAATAAATATAAGCATCATATTTTGGATGCGATTAATCGCCAGTGAAAAGTTTGGACACACTGACTGAATTAGTTTCTCAGGATCTTTAAACTACAGGCGTCTGTTTAAATGACTGAAATGAATTCTGTGATGGAATATAAACTGTGAACTCTTAATTGCTTTAGAAAAGGAATGAAATACATTGGACATGAGTACGACTGAGATACTCACGCTCTGCGGTCGTGGTCAATCCTGTTGATCTTTCCTCCAATAAACACACGGATCTTGCAGTCGCACCATTTCTTTTTGTTGGTTAGCAAATACGGTATTAGAAGTGTCAAGCCTACAACGAGTAATCAATCACAGTCATTACAGCTACAAACTCTCAGCGGGTGTAATAAAGGCTAACATTTAATCATAAAACTACACTGATGTAGAAACTCTTTACCTCCGTCGTCAAACAGCCACCAAACATCGATGGTCCCTTTCCTCTGTTTCTTCTGGAACTGCTGACTGGCCGCCAGGAGTTTCTCATCCGCCGGACTGAGCTTCATCGGAGGCTTCTTGGTGTCTGAAATCACGAATTAGCATCAGCTCAACAGATACTGATTAGCACCGATCAGAGATGCTCGAAGCCGTTTCATGAAGAATTAAAGAACAAGATCAAAACTAATTCCCTGAGCGCACGGATATAATGATGTTCTGAAGAATACAAATCTGTACATTCATGCACTGAAGGAAAGTCTGAGGAAGTTGCAGAGATTCATAAACCGGAGGATATTTGAATCTATATTTTTCCAGTTTACTCTCATTGCAGGAATCATTCATTAAAGGAATAGTTCAACTAAACATTTAAACCATCAGGCCATCCCTCATTACTGGGAGTGTGTGTCTTCATCAGATCTGGAGGAGTGTGTCTCAGCAATGGAAGTGAATGGGTGCCGTCAGAATGATAACACATCAGAATAATCCACAGCGCTCCAGTCCACCAGTTAACATCTGGAGAAGACACAAGATCAAACTAATCCAGCATTAAAACAATTTTAACCCAAATATGAGTCTATAATAACTCTTCCTCCAGAGTTGTTTTGATCTGCGCAGATTTCTCTCCTGATTCAGACCAGAACACTTCTTCACTGGAGGAAGAGTTATTACAGACTCATATTTGAGTTAATAGCATCTTAACGCTGGATTAGTTTGATCTTGTGTCTTCTCCAGATGTTAACTGATGGACTGGAGGGCTGTGGATTATTCTGATGTTTTTATCAGACTCTCATTCTGACGGCACCCATTCACTTCCACTGATGCTGAGACACACTTCTCCAGATCTGATGAAGAAACACATTCATCCTGATCTTGTATGATCCTGTGGGTGTTTCTGATGAACTTTTAAATGTGCAGCTGACCTCTGAAGATGAGCGGGCTGCTTTGACAGCTGGTGGATTTAGAGGATGGTTTCGAGGAATCGCTGTCGAAGTCTTTGATGTTGATGGACACCAAGAGATCCTTTATCCCAGGAGCTTTCTCCTGCGAGGTCTGAAATTCATCTGAAGAAAGACCCAACAGAAGCAGAGTTAAAACCACTGATGAAAAGACCATTTACACTTCAGCCCACTTCTGACCAGGAACCTCCACCTTGAATGTGAGAGATGTCAAGACCTTCCTTCAGTCTCAGAAGAACCACCCCGAACTGCAGGTCAAACGCGTCGCTGAAAACACAGCCATCGTTCAGATGAAGATTCAGTTCTTTAAGAGGAAGACATGAAGAGCATCACACGGTCAGACTTACTGGATGGTGTTGATGTAGGTTTCTACATCCTTCATCTCACCGTCCCTCCAGTCGTTCTTAAAGCCGAACACCAGTGTGTTGGGTTTTAGGCGACCCAAACCAGCAGTCTATAAATCACAACAACATCAGTTTTACTCTTAGTTCATTACCTGAGCTCTTTGTTACGCGATCGGTCATATTTCTAACCTGCAGGAGATACTGGGCTCCTTGTCTGAGATCATCAGCAAACACAGGAGTGTAAAAGGCTTTGATCCGGATCTTCAGGAGCCAGCGCTGATAGCGGACCTGCTCGTTCATCATGTCCTTATAGTTCGGCCTACGGTATCCCTGCAGGAAAATGCAAGAACCAGGGTTTCCTCTGGATTTTTAAGCTCCAATTTAAGACGTCTTGGGTCAGTTTCACAGACAGGTTCTTGGCTGACTTGTGACTCGATGTATGATGCAATTATTGTCGTACGTCGTGTCAGAAGTCAGCTGAAATTTGGCTCTTCAGCCAGCAGGTGGCGGTAATGCACCTTGAAGCGGTTTGCCAACTGCCGTTAAAATACAAAGAAGAAGGAGCTCAGCGCTCAGCCAGTTATTTAGGTTATAATTTTTTAAAACTACAATTTTTGTTACAAAAACCCATTGCTCTGCTTCAGAGGACATGTGATAACCCCCTGAAGCTGTATAGGTTAGTTGTACGATGCAGTACTCGTGGATATTTCCGATTTACAGAACTTCAAAATAATGGGCACTATCCACCAGCATTAACAAGCTTGGAAGAGCCAGGATAATATTTCTAAACACTCATATACAGAAAGTCATATACACCTAGGATGGCTTCAGGGTGAGTAAAATATGGAGTCATTTTCATTTTTTGATGAACTATTCCATTAACATTGGTCTGAACAAAAGCAGCAGATGCACATTCATTCTCTGCCAGCAGGTGGCACTTCAGCAACGAAATAGTGACACACAAAGCAGTGCAGCGTTCGAGTTTATTCAATGAAACCATACCCTTTTGAAGTTTAATCGTCACAGTGAGCCAAATCGCGGTTCTGCTTTTTCCGTGCCCAAATTGAACACCTCTTATAAAGATAAATAAGATCATATTTATAATTTAAGACTTTTTCAGGACCTGTGAGAAGCCTGAAGAACAAAGTGCATGTTTGTGAAATATTCATTAAAAATGACTTACCGTGCGCACATGGCCACAGACCATCAAGCCCACGTCTTTGGTGAAAGCGTGCACCAGATACAGCAGAGCCGGTCTTGAGTTTGGGTATCCAGACATTACCAGACACTGAGGCCTGTGGGGAAATCATTTCATAAAAGGTTTTGGGTTTCTACAGAGTCACATGTGACAGCATCAGCACCTGTGGGTGGATCACCTGAAGTTCTTGATGTGATCCTCGACCCCTGTGAGATGCAGACTGTGCGTCAGTGCATGATTGTACATCAGCGCTTGTGTCGACGAACCCCAGTTCACATCTGCAGAAGAAAGATGCCTTTAAAACATAACTGATAACACTTTGTAATACAAAGGAACAGTTCACCCAAAAATAAAAACCTGCCATCATTTATTGTTCCAAACCTGTACAAGATTCGTTCGTGTGAGGAACATAAAAGATTTTGGGGTGAACTATGCCTTTATCATGAACTACAATTACATTTATGCATTCAGAGGACACTTTTATCCAAAGATACTCAAATTGCATTTCAGATCATTTCCCATGATATACAGGAAGGCTAAGACGAACAAATACATATATTAAATACTGTAAAATATTATATTGCTTATAGTTGCTCCATGTCATTTACAGCACTGCATTAGTTGACGTGAATGAAAATTCACCACATATATTTTATAAAAGCATGTTATTGATCTCATTTCGAACAGTTCAGCTGTGCATTTTTCACTTCTTAAAAAATTATTATCAAGAGTTCATATGTATATTTTTCACTTAAAAAAAAGTGTATTATCAATTTTATTACAAATAATTCAGAAGTGCATTTTTCACTTTTTTAAAAAATGTGTATTATTGATCTTTTTAAAAAATTGCTGCTAAACTGCTGGATGTATATCAAGATCTGTTAATTCTTACATTGTATTGTGTCACAGAGCACCTCTGGTAAATCATGGAAATGCAGTGAAAGCAGACGGACCTGGTTTCTTGTAGCTGACGTAGATGTAGAGCGCCAGGACGATGACGTTGGTGAGGAGCGCCGCCCACCAGTTTATCACGAACATCACCACGCAGCACAGAACCGCTCCAGCCAGCGACACCCACTTGTTGTAGTATTTGAAGCTCGGACGCCAGCCTGTTCAGACACAAATCTGTGAATTACTCATGATACGGCCTGAAGCGTCGCACTCATTTGAGTTTCCTCACTTGCCTGGAGAGTTGGCCAGCGACGCGTGGAACACGGAGAAATTAATCAAGGCGTAAGAGGCCAAGAAGAAGTTGGAAATGATGGGAGCGATGATGTTTAACTCAGCTGAAACACCAACACACTGGATTTTAGACACAGTGACTGTCATTAGCGTACAAACACTGATCGGAGTGTAATTTACCGATGAGGATGAAGGCCAGGCCGATGACGAAGGTGAGGACGTAAGCACGCAGAGGCTCTTTGTTCTTCCCGTATCCTTTAGCAAACACATGCATCCCTGGGTAGATTTTATCCTTACACAGAGCCTACAAAACCACACACATTACACTCAACAACACAAGAACAGAACTGAGGAAACCAAACCAACATTAGAAATACGACAAGATCTAAACAGTATTCATCTTGATAATAACTTTAATAAAAAAAGGCATGTAATGAATTGTGTTGAATAGCTGTCAGCTGATACTTTTAAGAACACAATTAGATAAAAAACCAGTACAGCTCGACCAATTACCAAGCAATGCTTCATTGCGTTCAGTCTGTGGTGGAAGAAGGTGTGTATCAGCAATTAAAGAAAAAACACTTCAGCAAAACGTGCTGATAATACAACGAGGAAGTGTCAAGAAATCAGACAGGAAAACCTAATGGATGCTTTTCAGATGCAAATGAGCAATTCATGTGTTTTTCTTGTGCTCTTCACATTCATTATTTCTTCTGAGACCACAGAGCTGTGGAAACAAGCGTGCTTCTGCTTTAAATAAAACCAAATAATCTTCACACATGAACCGAGAAATCAACCGATGCATGGAGGATCTCCGATGAAGCTGTACAGATGTTTACAGAGATACAGGGTGGAAATAAACTAAATATCCTCCTCATATTCTGTGATGATGAAGAGTTCTGGATGTAAAACTCTAAATTTGATCTGGTGTAGATGAAAAGTGCCCAAAAACACACGATTATTGGAGATGGAACAAACAAAACTCCATTAACTCCCTGAATTAAAACCAGGGACGGATGACCGACCAGGCCAGCGGGGGCCCTAGGTGTGCAGGGGGCCCGCAGTGCGTTCATGCACACGTTGCCTGAAGGTTTCGCTGCGGGGACGACGCAAACGTTGTGGCAACATTGCGTGGAGGTTTTGCGAACTGTCCAAGGGGCCCACCCGACCTATAATCCGTCCCTGATTAAAACAATACATTTTTAGCAAAGTTAAAGGAATTGTTTGAAAAGGATGTTAGTGACCTGACCTGGAAGACTTTGGGAGCGCTGACCAGAGACGCCAGCGCTGATGAGAGCGTGGCAGAGAAGATTCCTGCTGTGATGAGCGGCCCGAAGCCAGACACCAAACTCATCACCTGAAACATCATAAGATCACACTGAGCCTCACTGAAGATCAACCACTTCAAGATCAACTCTAGAAAAGCAATGCATCACGTTTTAACCCTCACTCATCATTCAGGACAAATTTGGGCAAGAGCTTTTTGTTTAGATTTTTATTGGACAAATACTAAACTTCAAAGCATTTCTCCTATAAAAATCAATAAATCCAACACACACACTCCTGTAGTGTTTTTCCGGGGTCTCTCCATAGGTGTGATGGTGTTTCTACTGTACAGACTGTATGTGGTATTGTCCTACACCTAAACCTACCCCTTACAGGAGACTACAGGCATTTAGAGATTCTCAAAAAAACACCTTTTAGTAATGTTTTTAAGCCTTTTGAATTACAGAGACACTGAATATCCTCATAAATCACCTTCATATTGTAATAGCTGTGTTGTTAGGTTTATTGTTTATTCTTAGCTGTTCAGCACCATCTGGCTCCATTTGATTTTTTGTGCTATTGAAATTGATGTTTTTTGTTAGAAATGAATTCTCCTACTTTGTCGTTTCTTTATAACGTGGTCAGATTTGTCTGTAAGCATATTGTCATCTTTGTATAGTTTCTGTTTGTTTTTTAAATTCTACACGTTTAACTTCATCACAATGATTCACTGATTTCAGCCTATATTCTGTAGTGTATCCTTTTATACCATCAAATATCACTAGATATGTCACCAAACTCATCAAACGTTTAGGTTTTGCTTAGAATTATTTGTGATTTATATCATAAATTAAATCAGGAGAGTAAACCACAAATGCACATAATATGCTGTCTTTTTTCAATTTCTTACAGCGGAATACAAAGGAAACATGAAAATAATACAAAAGAGCTGTAGATGTTGTCAAATGTAACATTATTCTTCTGACAGAAAATAGATAGTAAATGAACATTTACAGCCCAGTCAGTCAAAATGACAAATAAGGATTATTTGTTAAACAATGTTATGATTTGTATTTTTGAGTGAAATGTCCTCAGAACAGAAAGGCCTTTCTTAATTTCTAACGTATTAGGCTCGTTAGGAAAACAATTGTATATTGTACTGCATCACATTTAAAAAATAACAACACTAAACATCAGCGCATCAGTCGTATGGGTCAATACATCATGGGAAATAATCCGACCATTGGTGTATGGTTTGTTCGGAGAGAAAATCGGAGTAAATGCAAAAAATAAGTTATGTTAGTAAATATCTTCATGGAACATGACCTTTACTTAATATCCTAATGATGTTTGGCATAAAGGAGAAATGGATCATTTAGACCCGTACAGTGTGTTCTGTGTCATATTAATAATGAGTCTCACACCTGGAAGTCGTTCTGAAGGCCGTACTTGCAGCCTCCCTCTCTGCAGATGGAGAAGTCGTATCCCAGCGTGCAGGCAGCGTCAGTGCAGTTCTCCCGAGAGCCCACTCTAGTGTCGTTATCATCGCCTGTGGCGTCCCGCACGATACAAGAGCCTACGAACAAACACAGCAAACCCAGAACATCACCTCTGACCCCTGAGTGCAGACCCAGCAGAGAAAGAGCGGCGCTCAGATACCGTTAGAGATGGCCACGGCGATGTAAACCACTCCAGTGATGAGGATCGCCAGAAGAGTTCCTTTAGGAATCGCTGACTGAGGATCCTACAGAAAACATCAGTGGAAAGGTTATTTACATCAAAAACTGGTGACTGAAAGCAGACTGAATGTCTTTATTTAGTAAGCGTGGGAGTAATGATCCTCACCGCCAGGTCTCCTGAGATATTGGCTCCTGCTAGGATTCCTGTGGCGGCCGGGAAGAAGATGGCAAAGACGGAGAAGAAGGTTTCGTCCTCTCTGAAGTCTGGACCCATGTTCTCCAACATTATAGCAGCTTTGAGACACAGGACACAGGAATGAACTCGTGACTTGATTTGTTCCTGCAGTGATTACCATTGATCACAGATGCGCAGACGACCCACTGTTATAACCGAAGAAGCCTTGAGATTCCTTCGACTTCACGGGGATGAACGATCCGATGAAATAGTTAAAAATGGCCGCCACAAGAATCACCAACAACACAATCTGGGCCTGTCAGAGAGATCACATGACTTACAATATCCTATCTGCTGAACCAAACTCAACACTTCATTTCTAACTGCTGAGTCCAGAATTAGCTCTGTTTTTCTGGAGAAATATGATGCATTTCTTAGCATTATTGCATTTACAACCATTTATTTTGGAGAATATTCTAGTATTCTAGTAACGTCTCAGCATTTGAACTCAGCATCCTCTAATCAGGTCACATTTTGAGGTGTTTTTTGCACATATTTTAAGAAGCAGATCTATATAATGTAGAAATAATCTGACCTTTGCCTCCCACTCCATTCCAGCGACGGAGATGCCCAGCAGTAAGATGACGGTGAGCGTGCCGACGATCCTGATGTCATTGATCTCATCCGTCATGAGCGCGTCTATACTCTGACAAACACAGCCATAACATCACAAAACATCTGTATGGATGATATATGTCAGTCTGTCAGCCTAAAAAACGCTGAAAAAATTCTGTCTGCTCATTCTTCGTCATCCAAGGCCTTTGTGTTTATACTCACGTCCAGAAGTTCGACCACAGTTTCTGCAAAACCCACGACATACATGGCCACAGCGACAGCGTTGGCGAAGGCAAAGATCAGACCGATGGATCCTCCGAACTCTGGACCCAGACTCCTGGAGATCAGGTAATACGCCCCTCCTGAAACACAATATCATCAATAAATAATCAATTCATGTACACTTTCTCACCATAATACTGACTGTTTAAAGGACAATATTTTTTACACTTCATGCAAAAAACAAAAGGTTTAAAATAAGTAAGTTCAGTAGAAGTTATGTGCAACATTTCCCCCCAAAAAACTAATAATTAATAAATTAAACCAAAAATAGAAGTTCACAATAGATGCAACATAAACATAATAGATATGACATGATATATTAAATGCACATTATTTACTAACGTATCATGTATTTAGGCTTGTGAATAATCTCATTATCAAACATTTACATTTTTGATTACATTTAAAACATTCTCTCTTTCATTAAAACTATAATATTTATTATCCTTGGTTTTAACAGTATGACCCTTTCTGATTCAGATAATAACTGAGTTTTATGTAGTTATGAATTAATAAAGCTGAATAAATCATCTCTGCACTGATGTCTGGTTTGTGAGGAGAGGAGACACAACTATTAGAAAATCTGAATCTGAGGGAACATCTAAATATTGAGAAAATCTCCTTTAAAGTTGTTCAAATTAAGGTCTGAATATTACTGATCAGAAATTAAGTTTATGGTAGTACATTTGATTTTTGGCAATGGCATAAAAGTAAAATCAGTAAGTGTGTTGCTGGTTATCTCTATGTGGCTGTTTATGAGATACGATGAGTCACTGACCTCCGCGCACGAAGCCGTTGGTGGCGATGGCTGATGTGGAGAGTCCAGTGATGGAGGTGACCACGATAGCCATGAGAATGATGGCACAGGACAGAGCTGCAGGAACACAAGAACACAACCTGTGACTGACTGACCCGATCGATGCGCTTCAGAGCTGCTGGTCAGTATCGTACCGATGCCCGCCTGACCCACGATCCATGACATCCGGATGAACAGCATCACTCCCCAGATGTTCAGCATGCAGCGGATCTGAACACAAGCAGCAGCACAGACGCCTGGTTACCATCTTTACACACACACACACACACACCAATAATCTGAAAAATAACACTCTTCGATGATGTACTTAAAGTGCTCTATTTTCACTACTTTTGTACTCAACATACTAAACATGATTCTTTGGTGCTTCTTAAAATAAACAGAGTGCAACACTGTGAATATGAACAGAATGTGTGTATTCCAAAAATTATTTTAGTCTGCGTGTGTGTGTGTGTATAATGACATAGCTATTACAATATGAAGGTGTTTATGAGGATATTTTCAGTGTTCCTGTAATTCAAAAGGCTTAAAAACATAGTAAATGGTGTTTTTTTGAGAATCTATAAATGTGTGTAGTCTCCTGCAGTCTCTACAGTAGAAACACCATTACACCTATGGAGAGACCCCAGAAAAACACTACAGGAGTGTGTGTGTGTGGTGATGGAGCAGAGGTTAGACTGACCAGCACTCCTTTGACCCAGCCAAACTTGACCGCACTGCTCTTGGAGT
>JAUCMS010000145.1:636181-651797 GCA_032357445.1 Enteromius radiatus | reverse complement strand
ATACAGTCTGTACAGTAGAAACACCATTACACCTATGGAGAGACCCCAGAACACATGAGTGTGTGTGTGTGTGTGTGGTTCACGTACTCTTTCTCTGTCCTCAGCATCACTTCTCATCATGAAGGCAGAGCGGATTGGCATTGACATTCCCGTCTATGACCTCTCTCTGATCCGAGATCTTTGGGAGGGACGTGTGAAGAAACACAAGCAGAGACAGAAGAAGGAGGAAGAGCGGATCAGTAAAAGTGCTCTGGCCAGGTGAGGATGAGGAACACACAACACACACCTAATCAACATCACATGATCATTACACACAGCTGGGCTTGATCAGGACTGGAACTGAACCCTGATTGATTGGATCTGTCCGTCAGGTTGGATCAAACCTTGGAAACGGGATTGTGAATTCGGATTAGAGCACTAAATTCAATCTTTTGATGTTTGTGTGTGTTTCAGGGTGGATCAGCAGTGGCAGTATCGCATCGCGTGCAGAAAGCTGAAGAGCGCTGAAGTGACGGCTCTGCAGTGTTATCTGGAGAGATCCTCTCTCAGTGACACACACCTCCTGCCCGCAGACAACAAGGGTAACACACACACAGACTCCGTATATCACCTGAAGAGGACTCTCACATGTTTGTGTTTGCCCGAACCCCTTTGATCTAAAATATTTACCCCCTATAGGCTATATAAACATTGAAATAATTTAACAGAAAATTAGCATGTCTAATATTCGTTAATGATCACATGACATGCAGGTAAACATAAAATATATAATACTTTTTAGCAAATATTTACTTTTTATTATGTAGTATTATTTTATTATTGTATAAATAACTATTTTTTTATTTTAATATGACAATGTCAAATGAAACATAAAATGTAAAAGTGTTTATTATTATTATTAATTATTTTTTTGTATTATGTCATAATTATTTTCAAGTAAAATGTTGATAAATTATATGAAGGTAAACTTAAAATATTTTATATTTTTAAGTAAACATTTTATGTTTATTATTATTGTATTATTTTACTATTATTAATTTAGGTTTAAATATAATTTTTTACAATTTATTTTGTTATTTATTTATTTATTACATTTTCAGTTCTGATGTTGGTTACGAGTCACATGATAAATATAAATGTTAACATTTCTTTCATTTATATTATTTTGGATTATTTTATAATTATTGTTTTGAGTTTAAATAAAACATTTTTTAATTTTAGTTCTCTGTAAGAACACATAAATATGATTTTCTTTTAGTTTTATTATTTTTTATTTTACATTCGTATTGTTTAATTCAATTACTATATTTCTTGATGCTGAAAAAATTATACATTTTTAGAAAAGTACCTAAATAAATAATAATAATAATAATAATATATAACAATTTGAGATAATAGTTAACATTCCATATTGATAACTCACATGTATATTACTTATATATGTGAATTATATATTGAATAATGTTAAAGTTGAACAGAAATATGATCTGTTCAGACTTGATGAATCTGACCTCTGTCTCTCCAGATGATGACACAGACAAGAAGAAGTTCATTTTTGAGCTGAACGGGAAAAAATGGATGGTAACCATCTGAAAAAGCATTTTTCCAGCTGTTTTTCAAATGCATTTGTGCCGTCTGTGATCCAACTCTAGCTGTGATCTGCAGAAATTACCTGAAGATCTTCAGTATATGAGCTATCTGAAGGAATGGCACATCCACGGGACCAGGATTCCCGAGATTCCCGCTTACATCCAGATGTTTGTGGATCTGCGAGTGCTGGACGTTCCCAAAAATGGACTGACAAAGCTTCCCGTGGAGATAGGTCAGAGTCACCAAAGCTGAAATACTAAGATCATGACTCCATATATCTGACCCAGGAGCACAAAAACTTAATGGAGCATGATATTAATATCCTAATGATGTTTTGGCATAAAAGAGAAATTGCTATTGCTTCTGTGCTCCTGGGACACAACGTCCAATGCAAATGTCTCGTCTTTCACAGGAAAACTGATCAACCTGAGGGAATTAAATGTGAATTATAATAAACTGTTAAGCATTCCACCTGAACTGGGAGAATGTGAGAATCTGGAGCGATTAGAGATGACCGCAAACACAAACCTGGCCGAGCTTCCCTTCGAGGTGCGACAATTAAGATGATCTGATGTTCTTTCCATGAGTTCCTTCACCAAACACACATTTTTGTCTGTGTGATTTGTTTTTTCCAGCTGAGTAATCTAAAAAAGCTGAGGCACTTGGACGTGTCAGAGAATCGGTTTGCCAGTATTCCTGTCTGTGTGCTCCGCATGGAGAGCCTGAGGTGTCTGGACATCAGCAACAACCGACTCAAAGACCTGCCAGAAGACATCGACAGGTGTGTGTTTGATCCTGTTCGTCACGTGCAGGGTTACTGTTCAAAGCAATGCATTACAATGTTGCGTTACTCCTTAAAAAACAATGATGTTACTTAGCAACTTGATTTTTTGCCTTGTTTTCGAAGCATCTAAATATCTGAGCTTTCTTGAACCAAGATGAATTTACTGGACAAGTAAAAAGATATTAAATCTTGTTTTCTAAAATAAATGATTTAGTTTTTGTTTTAAACGAGCAAAAATATCTGCCAGTGCACGGGGCAAGAAAAATAATCTTAATTCAAATGCTAAACAAAATCATTTTATATACAGTTGTATTGGGCACCCTGTGCAGAATCTGTGAAAAATGTTATTGTAACAAAAGTATTGTATATTAAAAGAAAAATTTTACAAAATAGCTGTTATTTTTTTATTTAGTACCTACAGATCATAGACAGTTAAAAAAATGGACGTAGTGTCCGTGATGTCACTCGTAGGTTTCTGAAGAGCGTTTTTGAAGCCTAAAGTGGGCGGAGCCGACCGCCGCCATCTTGGCAACGCGTCCCAGCGCGTCACTCCCGGTGGGCGGAACTGAGGTGCCTGGTTGCTGAAAGAAATATTATTAAGAAATAATAACGAAAAAAGCAGAAACACGGCAGAGATGCCAAGTTCAGCGGCTGAGGTAACGTGATGGCAGATAGAGACAGCAACGTCAATCAACCTGTCACTCAAGTGGCCACGCCCTTAATTATGCAGAATTTGAACACTTCCGTGTTGGTGGTTTCACTAGAGGGAGCGGGAGGTTGCCGCTTGCTACACATTCTTCAGTTTTCCAGCATATTTGAACCAACAGTGACTGACTGACTATGATTTTGAGATCTATCTCTTCACACTGAGGACAGTTTAGGGACTCAAACACAGCTATTAAAAAGGTTCAAACATTCACAGATGTTCCAGAAAGAAACAAGATCCATTAAGAGGGGCGTGAAAACTTTTGAACAGGATGAACTTTGGAAGCAGTTTCCAGAAGACAAATTAAGTACGATTTACCTTGAAAGTTTTCACCCCCAGGCTCTTAATGCATTAAACTTTAGTAAAAAAAAAAAAGTAAAGTAATGCGTTACTTTAGTAGTTACTTGAAAAAAGATGATGATGTAACTTGCGTTACTTGTAATGCATTACTCCGACACTGATCAAGTGAACCTGCTCTTCATCAGGCTCGAGTCTTTAGAGATGATGTTCCTTCACAAAAACAACATACGCTACGTGCCGATGACCATGATGAACCTCGTCCATCTGAAGATGCTGGTCATCAGCGCAGACAAGCTGTACAGCATCCCGTCGCATCTAGTGGAAAATCCTAACATCAAGTAAGTGTGAACCCTCCAGAGTGAGCAATGATGGAAAACACATGTAATGGAAGGAAATTAGCCTCCTCGTAAAATATGTAGGAAATACCGTGAGACTGGACTGGATCGGTCACAAAACATTTGCATTCGCAAACTTTGCCTAACATTTACGCTAACCCGAGAAACTTTGCACTAAGTGACAAAACATTTACACTTTCTCTGAAAAACTGAGAAACATTTTCATTTAATTATGTTTCCTCCATCCTAGTGTTCGGAGTATAAAACGTGAGCAGCCTCTCCAAACACATGAAAACACTGATCTACTGTCTTCATGTTTCAGATTAATCCGATTATATGACAATCCAATAAACACTGACAATGAAGATGAGATGAACATGGACACAGAAGCTCAGGACGAGCGGGAGAAGGAGTTCATGAAGACATACATCGAGACTCTTCAAGACAGAGGTGAAGCTGAGTTTCATTTAAATATGAGCTAAGGAGGCAAAAGGGATGCTGAAAAAAAATATTATAATATTTTAGGAATGATTATATGCAAAAAAAAAAAACAATAATAAATTAAATAAATAAAAATCCTTTTTAAGAATTAAAAAGGAGGCAGTTCTACACTGTAAAAAATACATCTGTAAAAAAACTGGCAGCTGTGGTTCCCGGAACGTGACCAGAAAAAATACGGGAACAATGTTTTAGGTTTTAAGTTAAATTTACAGTTAAATACCGTAATTTTATTAACTGATACCAATCTATTAAAGCACTGAATCTGTTTTGTAGCTTTGAAATAATCTGATAAACACCAGACGCAGGCGATGATGAGAAAGTCACATGATGAACTAAACCCATCACAAGCAGCTTTTAACGTTTTCTTTTTTACCGTAGCATTTTTTTATTGTTCAAATCAGCCGTTTTTACAGTGTAAAATTGTGCATATTTTAATTTATAAAAAATAAAACTGATTGTTTGAGTACTTTTTTATAATATTTGACTTTCTACTTGAAAACTGCATGATTAATTCAATGTTACTTGCAATTTCTTTTTAATTATTAGTGAAGTGTTATTTTTTTCCAGTGCATTATTCAGTAAACTACGATAACACCACGCAGAACATTAAACACATTTAGCGCATCATCTGCAAATGTTCGGCTTTAACGAAATGTTGATGTTTTTCAGACACTCAGCCGTCATACACCACTAAAGTGTCCCTCAGCTGCCTGCTGTAGAGCCGGAGGACAAGCATCTGCTTCAGACTGAGATCAGTGTGCTTTAAACGCTTCCAATCCAGTCTATTTATTAGTTTCTCATTCCGAGTTCAATTCAGACTGAAAAGCAGAATGATAAGCTGTTTGGGTTTCTTCTGTAGCAGCGTTTACGATTATTTCAGCAAAACAGCTGGGAGTTAGTAGCCTTGAAGCTCATATTTCCCTTTTTGACTGCATTTATCATTCGTACTAGTTCCCAAACTGTGCAGATTTCCATCGTTTAGTTTGTTTGATGTGACCAAACGTCTCACAGCACACCGATTATGACTCTTTCTGTCCGCGAGTCAATGTTTTATAAGAGTGTCATTGTAATTTATTGCAATTAAATAAATCCAATTTCCTATTAAGCCATGAATATGACACACAGACACTTTATTCCTCTGAAAAAATATGAATCCAATCCAGGAATATGAAGTGGTTTATTGAAACATTAATCAAACGAATGCTTGATGAGCGTCGAACGCATCAATAAAATCTCATCAGAAGGCATCTACAAACCAGTCTTCAAGGAATGGCTGCAGAGACATGGAGAATGGCACCTAGAGCCGAAACATCATTAAAAAACAAAGTGCAGTTCATTGGAAAACAGCTGAAATGAGTTTAGTGGGGCTAAGATCCGCTCGAGTCTGATCTACAGCACCGATTGCATAAATAGATCACATCTACACTTCTGCTTTGACATCATTTTCAAGTATGCATCGTTATCTGCTCTCCAGAATTGGCAACTGAAATGTTTCCTCCGCTCTGTGCTGCTTAAATACATCAAACATGCAGGATAGAGCAGATTCAGGCTGTTATTGCTGATAAAACAGAATCAATCAGATTATCTGCTGCGTTTTTCAATTAAATAAAACAACCCTAACCCTAAGAGTCTGCTCCGTTAGCAAGCAATGATAAATCAGTAAAGCTGCTTAAAATAATAACAATAGATTCAGTCCTCTGGAAATGATATCAGGACATCGGCGACACAGAAGCATTAAACGTCTTACAGGAATGATTCAACCAAGCATTAAAATGTGTGCTCATCCACTGAAAAACATGCATTTCAAGCCAGTCTTGTTTCCAGCCAACATATCTACAAATTCTGAAATCAAGAAGGATTTTCTAGACAAGTAAAGATAATTGTCTTGTTTTTAGAAAGTTTTTGCTAAATAACCTTATTTCGATATAACAATCATTTTCTCAGTTGCAAAACTCAGTTCATTTCCACTTGTTTTTCCTGAAAACGAGACTATATTTTTTTTCTTGTCTAGAAAATCCTTGATTTAAGATGTTTTTGATATTTTGGCTGCAAACAAGAAAAAAAAAAAATCTAGACTTGAAATGCATTTTTTGCAGTGTCCTCAGGATCATCCGAGATCTGGAGGAGTGTGTCTCAGCAATGGAAGTGAATGGGTGCCGTCAGAACGAGAGTCTGATAAAAACATCAGAATAAGCCACACATCAGTTAACATCTGGAGAAGACACAAGAGCAAACTAATCCAGCGTTAAGATGATTTTAATAAGCCCATAATTCCTCCAGTGAGAAAGTGTTCTGGAGAGAAATCTACGCAGCTCTAAACAAATCTGTGTCAAGAGACCTTTTTGACTGGAGGAAGAGTTATTATAGACTCCTATTGCATACGCTGGATTAGTTTGATCTGGACTGGAGTGCTGTGGATTATTCTGATGCGTTATCATTCTGACGGCACCCATTCACTTCCACTGATGCAGAGACACATTTCTCCAGATCTGATGAAGACACACACTCCTCCTGACCTCAGATGACCCTGAGGGGAGCACATGTTCATTTCTAGCTGAACTATACTCTGGGAGTAATCGTGAGGTAGCAGCTCTGTGTGGAGTAGCTGGTGCTCATATACGAGTTACAGATTAAACACACTTCACCTATCAAAGCTGCACCTGACCTAAAGACAATGATTATGTTTTGTGCCGTTTATCGATAAAAGACGCTGCGCTCTGGTCGTATGCTCTTAACTAACTTCGCCACTAGGACATTATTATTACTGCAGTCTGTACAAGTTTAGCGCAGAGGTTAAAGTTCATCAGTATTATAATAAAGGACTACGGTTTACATTCAGATACACGGCAGCACATGAACTACACCACAAAAACCAGTTCTTAACTTTGTATTTTTGTCTTTTTTTCCAGTATAAACGTCTTCATTTTAGACACATTTACTTGAGAAGGAAGAATGACTAAAGATATATTCTTATTTAAGAAAAGAATTAAGTTTATGCTTAAAAACAGAAACGAAATCTTGATTCAAAGAGAACGAAAGACCCCATTGGCCGATATATTTTATTTTTTTAAAGCATTCATTTCCTTCTCAAATAAATATCTTGATATTTGGGTATTTGTTCTGGAAAACCAGACGGAAATACTGAGCAAGAACTTGGTTTATTTGCAGTGTAAGCCAAAATATGGAGAAGGCACATTCTCTTTCAAAGACCGAAGGATTCAAAAAATAAAATAAGACAGACATTCAATAAAAAGCTTTTCAGACACACTGGAATAAAACCCAAACCAGCGGGGTCTCCTGCGCTGCAAAACATATTTCTTACTTTGTATTTTTGTCTTGTTTTCTAGACATCGAAACATTCTTGAATTAATATGAATTTAATGTACAAATGATCAAGACATTAAAAGTATAAAAATGTTGTTGGTTTTTGCTTAAAAGAAGCCAAAATATCTGTAAATGTTTTGTTTTGTTTTTTTTACAGAAAGCAAGACGTAATATCTTTATATCTTCAGTCATTTCACTTGTACAGGAAATGCATCTTGATTCAGGAGTGTTTAGATATTAATACTAGAAACCAAGACAAGTAAGAGAGTGGTGTTTGCAGTGTGTTGGGTTTATAAGCTGCTGTCCTGTAATAGAGGCTCGTTGTCTTCGTCGCTGACAGGAACCGAGCCGTTCTCCGTGACGCCGCTCGTAGACTCGCTCATCACACGAGTGCTGCAGGTCTTCACCGCCGGAGCGTGTTGAGCCGGGATGAACACCGCCACCAGCAGAGCCAGAAGAACCGTACAGGCACCGAAGAGGAAGGGAGGACCGGGAATCACACGCTTCTGAAAGACAAGACACACGCTGTACACACTGACTGACACACACACACACACACACACAGAGAGACTCCTGTACCTCTTCAGGACCGGGTGAGACGGGGCTCTGACCTCCGGGGGTCATCTCCTTCAGCTCCACGTTAAAAAGGAAGAAAATGAATCCGAACACAGCCGGGCCGAGTCCGTTACACAGACCCCGGATCCCTGTGATCATGCCCTGAACCGCTCCTAAACACAACACACACAAACCATCAAGCCCTGCTATATCATGTGATTTATGCATTACAAACCAAATACACTATGACTGGAAAACAGATATGCATCTATTCTGTTACTAAAATAAATCCCACACTGCTTGTTCTGGCTTTAGTTTAGCTTGGTTCATGGTTTTCAATGATAAGAGAAGGTCCCACAGTACTGTATATATTTACTGGAGATGCACAATGACTGAAGGTATTATGTGGCTTTGAAAATTGCATCAAAATGTTTTTGTTTTTTTAATTAAGAAACATATCTGCTAATGGAGCAAAAACAACGACTTGGTTTTGCTTTGAATTAAGATTATTTCTCTTTCAGAGAAATACATTACTTTTAATCTATTATGTCTATTGTTGTTTTTTTTTTAAACATTATCAAAAATGTGCTAGTTTTTGCTTAAAACAAACAAAAATATCTGCCAATGGGGTGAGAAAAATTATTTGATCAAGTAAAATATAAATAGAAAAAATAAAACAAGATTGGCAGATATTTTTACTTGTTTTAAGGAAAAACTAACAAAGGTTTTTGATTGTTTTACAGAAAACAAGACACGATATCTTAAATTGTTTTAAATTTACTTGTACAGTAAGTTCATTTTGATTTAATATTATTTAGATATTTATACTAGAGATCAAGACAAAAATACTAATTTTTAATGAAAAAAAAAATCTCTCGTTCCCAACCAAAATATTGTTAAATAATGAGGATTTAAGGAATTAATGAGGAAAAATCAGGTATACTTGAAATAAGCAAAATAATCTGCCAATAGATTAAGCAAAATAATATTATTTTCTGTTTCTTTATTATTTAGCTTGTTCTAACCAAAACCAATTTCTATGAAAACTGTTAAAACAAGAAGCTTTTCTCAAAAGACTGCTCCAGTAAAATAACAGTCATTAAGATTTCTTTTGTATCGCAACACAACTGCAAAATGTATTCTTCCTGATAAATTTTCAGAAAACAAGCCTTAAAGCATCATGCATTGGAGAAAGTTATGTATGTGTGCCGTGTTGGTGATGCTCTCTGACCCTGCTGGTCGTGATCCGTGCAGCGGGACACCAGAGCGCTCATGGCTGGGAAAGTGATGCTGGACATGGCAGCGACGGTCCCGGCCGCCCACATCATCCTGTCATCAAACACACAGTTACTGACAGCCTTCACAGCGACCACACGACTATCCATCACCACCACAGACAGATCCTCACCATGCTTCAGAGCCGAAGCCGTACCAGGCCAGCTGGAAGAGCTGGAAGCCCAGGCCCAGCAGCACGGTGCTTTTATTCCCAATCCTCTTCATCAGGACGCTTAGCAGCAACGTCTGCACGGATAGACAGACAGACAGACAGACAGGAAGTATTTGTGACCCGTTCTGGCAAAATGACCCACAATGAGTAAAAATATTAATAATAACTGAGCTACGGCTGTTCAGTTCTGCGAACTGAACGTTTTCGGAAGGCTTCGGAACATTACTTTTCCACCAATATAATCATTACTAGATTAATAATCAAAATAAAGCTATTTTTACTGCATCTTTGATGTTATAAATGATAAATGATGTTATAATATAAGAAAGAAACAATTGTATTTCCTACTTCCATCTAAAAAGATGCATTCAAGTATGAAAAACACTGCAAAGAAACCTTTTCTCAGCGTTCTAGTATAAATATCTAAATATTCTTGAATCAAGATTAATTTACTTTACAAGTAAACAAATGTAATTTTTTATCATTTAAAAAAAAACAATAAATAATAAAAATGTTAGTTCTAAATTTCTGTCAGTGACGTAAGAAAAATAATATTTTTATATTTATTAAATATATTTAAGAGAATTTTTTTTCCGTGAACATTAAAAATAAGTGATTATTAAAACATTAATGAGGCTGTATATTAAGACACAGATCTAAGATGCTGGGATTGCTAGAAGAGGGTTTAATCAACTTATTTTTGCCTGTAGCTTTAAACGAGTCTGTACCTGTGCTATGATGGACAGGATTCCCACCATCGCAATAAACGCTGCAATCGCTTCTGAAGAGAAGTTAATGACCTGAAACACAACACACAGTTTAGAGCGTCTGCGCTGCACTCAATGCACATTCATTTCTAGAACTGGGCCAATGCAGCTTCGAAAGAAAATAATAGTGTTAATATTACTAAATTATAAGAACTTAATTTTAGATGCATTCTTAGGATTTTTTTCAGAAGAAAACAAGTCAAAATTAAGTGTTTTCACTTGAGACAAGCTAAATAATCATCCTTATGACCTAATATATATATATATTTTAAATCATAGATTTCCTTCATTTTGATGTTATTATATAATATAGTTATATTTTATACACAGTTTATACTCAATATAAAGCCATTTTGCATCTTCTCTAACTGTGTCTTGATTGAAAGATGTTAAGATTATTTTACTGGAAAACAAGACAAAAACACTGAGGAGGAAGTCCCATCTCACGCTACATTGATTAGTCTGTATTAAATGTGCAGAGTTTGGAAACACGTACCTGTCCCAGATACAGAAAGAAGCTGTAATACTGTCCGGCCTCGGGGAGGTACGACAGGAACACTGTGACACAGATCAGCAGCACCGTGGAGTCCTTACCCACCTTCCTCAGAGACTGAGACACACACACACACACACACACACACGTTTCACATCAGCTGACAGAATATTAACTCAAAATACAGTCTGCCTTATGATGCCGATTTCTACAATAGAACAACTTCAAAACTAGTGATGCAATGACATTCTGATAACTAACAATTTTCTGCCAAAACAGAAAAAAAAAATCAGCAAAAAAAGAGAGGCCTGAAATTAAATCGGCATATTAGAGTGATTTCTGAGAGGATCATGTGACACTGAAGACTGGAGTAATGATGCTTTGTATCACAGGAATAAATTACATTTTAAAATATATTCACACAGAAAACTGTTATTTTAAATTGAAATAATATTTCACAATATTACAGTTTTTTTCTGGATTTTTTATCTAATAAATGCAGCCTTGATGAGCAGAAGAAACATCTACTGAAATATCTTACTGAGTCTGACCCCAAATATACTGTGTATATATATATATATCTAGAGATATTTACTGGAGATGCCTGAAGGTATTATGTGGCTTTGAAAAATGTATCAAAATGGATTTTCTTTTTTTAAATTAAGAAACATATCTGCTAATGGGGCAAAAACAACAACTTGTTTTTCTTTGAATTAAGATTATTTTAAGAGAAATAGATTACTTTTAATCTATTAAGTCTATTTTTTTTTTTTTTAAACATGATCAAAACTATGCTAGTTTTTGCTTAAAACAAATCAAAATTGGTCAACAAATCAATTTTTTGACTTTAATCAATACTGATAAGTGATAAGTTACTTTGTAACTCTCAGATTTTTATCACCAAGTTCACTCAGTGAGTCTCAGTAAGTATGTAACTCACAGCAAAAGGATCGGCCTGCTCCCAGGAAATAGGCAAACCCCAGGATGAGAGTCTCATTTTTTCGGGCAGAGACTCGGGCACCACCAGCAGAACGAACAGAATATCAGCCACGGCGATGATAGTGGCCAGGAGAACCACCAGACTGTCTCCGTACCAGTGCGACAGGAACGCTCCTATAGCCGGACTCGTCACTAAACTCGCCGCAAACGTGGCAGAAACCTGAAGAAACAAAATACATGATCGCGAGACAAACAAACCATCTCAAACACATCTGGAGCGTCTCTGATCATCATCTGCTGATCGTTTCTTACTCCTTTTGAGCTGCTGAGAACATCACACTTTCTCACTAAATATGATGCTTTTCATGCACTTTTGCTTACAACAAGCATTTATGGGCTGAATACGTTCTGTAATCTCTATTAATCAACAGAAAAACACATTCCTGTCTGAATCGGTGCAATTCTCCAGCCATTTGCACATGCATGAGATTATTTGATCTTTATTTCACGGACAGAAGAAAGCACAAACATGAGCCTGAGGTTTTCTGCCGTGTTTTGCAGCAACAGAAAATTACAGATTTTATTTCTAATCCTCTTAATTCCTCATTTGTAGCTCACTTTGGATAAAAGCGTCTGTTAAAATGACAAAACATTAAAAAAAAAGCTATTTTGTGAAGCCATTGGACACTAAATGGAGTATTTGAACATATTTTTTCACTCCTTTGCAGATAATATTATTATTGAATATCTAATCTTATCATTAAACAGTCATTTCTATTTTAGGTAGGAAATCATGAGGAAAATGAGTGGTTATATGACAGTAACAGGTTCTTACCAGTCCATACGCTGTGCTTCTTTCATTCTCTTCTGTGATATCAGCCACATACGCAAATATGACAGAGAACGTCACGGAGAAAAGTCCAGACACGGACATGAGAGCAAAAAACCACCTGAGGAAGAGAGACAGAACACACACACACACACTACTCAATCAATCAAGGTCAAATATTTCACCAACAGAAACAATTACAGGTTCACAAAAACATTCTCCTCCAATGAAAAAGAGCATCTCCTCTGGTCTCTCACATCAAAAATCCAGACTGTTTTGGACAGTTTTAAACTCTGCTTGATTTGGAGGAAGCATTATTATGAATTATGGACTTGTATTTTAATTAAAAACATCTTAATGATTATCTTGTCTTCTTCAGATGTTAACTGATGGACTGGAGTGCTGTGGATTACTCGTGGATACTTTTAATCAGACTCTCATTCTGACGGCACCCATTCACTGCAATAATACATTTCTCCAAATCTGATGAAGAAACAAACTTATCCTAATCTCCTGAGGGTCAGCATGTTTAGCTGAACTATTGCTTTAATGCACTGCAGAGGGGTTTGTCTCTCATGCAGAATGAGCTGCAGGGGCTTTTAAACACGGCTGAAGAGTTTTAGTCACTTGAGAGTCATGTGATGGCACACACACACACACACACACACACGGGCCGTACCATGGGCTGAGCCTCATTAGAGGGATGGGGGCGCAGGTGAAAAACACTGTGAGCAGCAGGAAGCTCTTTCTACCCCAAACATCAGACAAGGCACCGATCAGAGGAGCGCTCATGAAGGACAGAAGGCCCTGCAAACACACACTGCAGTTACTACACACACACACATAACGCAACGCAGTAACAACAGCAGAACAGGGTTAATATTTGGTCTTTTCAGCTCATCACAATAACAGATGCACTGGATTCACCTTGACGCCCTGGATGAGGCCGTTCATGAGGAACGTGTGCTGGGGAAATGTTTCATGGAGGACCTGGAATGAGGAAACATAGAGTTTCAGATCACTTTCACTGTTTGCATTTAGCCACGAATGATCTCCTGAGCACTGTGTTTAGCATTTGCATCTGCAGTGCATTGTGGGAAGGTGCATTATCAAACCAGAAGACACAGAAAAGAATTGTACATTGTACAGAAAAGAAACTGAAAGTGACATGACAAAAACGAATCCAATAATCAAGTTTAAATTAGAGCTGCTTTAGTTACACTAAAACTGAAATCATAAGATATTTTCATTACTTAAAAATAAATAAAGTAAAATAAAATAATGTGTGAATAAAAATTCCTAAAAATTCACCTAAATTAAAATAAAAAAAATATAGAATAAAATAACAACTATATTAGCATCTCAAAAATACTAAAATATGTTTAAAACACAGGTGAAAAAATGAAAAAGAAACGAATAATTTCAATTTGATTGCTTTAGCACATAATAAAAACATTTTTACATTTTTAAGTCGTTTATTATAGTGCAGCTTACTTCTAATTATATTATTATTTTCAATGCATTATTTGAACATAACTTTTATGTTTTATTTATCAGGGGATATTCTAACCCTTTTTTTCTTTCCACATACTGCAGATGAAGTAATCTAATTCTTTCTCTGTAAATTCATTTTAAAATCAGTCTGTGTTCAGTGTTTAAAGCTCACGGTCAGCATCGGGGTGGTCAGGAGACCCCAGGCGAAAAACTCCATGAAGATAACCACCACTGCATGGGCCACCTTCGCCCGGCCGATACTGCGCTGCTGCAAAACAACAACAACAACACACACACACACACACACACACACTCAATACAGCTCACAACTTCATCTAGAGATTAATAACAGCAATGTATAATATTATACACAACATGACAGATCATAATGAATGGTGCAGGTGTGTTTCTGACACAACCAGAGATCAGATCTGACTCACATCATCAGAATAAACTGAGAGGGGGTTTAGTATGTAATATAAACGCATTACAGACGAAAGGTTAAAGGTTAAATACACAAACCCAACTTATAATCTGCCATTATAGATCCATATGCAGCATGTGACAGATAATAACACACAACAAACTCAAAGAGACCATCAGGATCACCAAAAAACACACCAAAACATAAAAGCAAACACCGAGACACTCCGATAATCATCATCAGCAGATAATAATCAATAACAGAGTTGCATTCTGTGTGGTGGGATGACGTCACTCACTCTGATGTGTTTGATCAGCATGATGTTTTCCATCCGTTTCTCACATTCTGCTCGAGTTCTCAATCATCCCGATCGGATTTAATTAGCCAAGCCGTTTTTAATTTAATTCGAGCGGCTCTCGCTAACGCTCTTCTCTTCCACTTTCTAACATTCCGAAACACCAACTTCCGGCTTCCGTTTGCGGGAGTTGACTTCAAAATAAAAGTCTTTTGTTTGCAAATAAATCTAGAAATACTAAACATAAATTCATCCATCGTTCACAGTACAGTTGCATAATGTATTCCTTTAATCACCAATTTATTAATTCTCTTTTGATTTCATGATTATTTTCGGTTTATTAGAACACAGCTGTTCATATTTCAGTTACGCGATTAACTAAAACTCGATTTGAGCACATGAAATACAACCGATCTAAACAGTTACCTTTCTGCATTTGTCTAGACATGTATCTTACTTCAAACGCATTAAATCGTGATTTCTGTTGTACCACGTGTGCTTGTTTGTATTGAATGAGGCGCGCTCACGCCAGTCTGCTCGTGCCCGCGCGGTGCAGGGGAAACGTGAGGCACACTTTTGTAAAGTTTGTTTCTTTAAAGTAATTTTGCAGAATTAAAGCCGAAGCAGCGAGACACAAGTTTGCGATGAGAACCGGACAGTGAGTGAGTGAGTGAGTGAGTGTGTGTGTGTCCAAATGTGGTCTCTTATATAGAGAAAGATGAAAACAAGCCACTATTGAGGACATTTAGCTGGTCGTCTCTAAATAAAAATGCTTGTAAATCAGTCAGAAGCAGGTTTTCTGTAGATCTAGTGTCCTGCACATGTTTCTATGA
>JAUCMS010000145.1:604558-632306 GCA_032357445.1 Enteromius radiatus | reverse complement strand
GATGCAAGTTCATGAGTCATTTGATTCAGATTGGGACTTCGATGCAAGTTCATGAATCATTTGATTCAGATTGGGACATCGATGCAAGTTCATGAGTCATTTGATTCAGATTGGGACTTCGATGCAAGTTCATGAATCATTTGATTCAGATTGGGACTTTGTGTATATAATGCTAAAAGCTCCAGTTCATGTTGTTCAGTGAGTTCTTTGCTGAAGTGAAGACTGAAGACATCATGTGACTGACTTCATTATCATAACAGAACAGAGATATGAAATGTGAACTGTGATATGAATCTAAAGAGTCGTGTTGAAGAACTGAACTCCAGCACCTGTAGAACAGCCTGTCTTTTATAGTTTTGACGGGAGGAGCCCAACAGAGCTCTCACTGAGCGGCTCTCTGCGTTACCCATGATGCCTCGCTGCACACAGAGGGCCCCTTCAGGAGCCGCCGGTAATATGCAAACACGCTGGACAGGGTAAACATTTCAACGCAGCTTACATTCATGAGCTGGATCTGAACATTGCCTGCGTGACTTATCAACAACAGTAAGTACACATTCACTTCATCTAACAAACGCTCATAAAATCATTTCAAACAGGAATTATTGAATAGAACTTCATAAAAGATGTTTTGTGTTTACATTTTTACATACAACTTTTTACAACAATTTTATCTCAAATAATAGTTGTCTTTTTTGTCCAACTGGAGGTGAAAAAAAAATCAATACATGAAGAATGTGCGAAATAATACAAACATTACCCGCACTACATCTTGGGAAAATATTCTGCTTATTTGTGAAAAAACGTGTTTAATGATGCTCAAAAATGTTGATGGAAATTGTACTTTTTCACAAAATAAGGTTTTAAAAAAGCAAAAGCAGTCAAATGACAAGGTATTCAACTTTTATTATAAACTTTAAATCTGCAGAGGAGGAGAAAAATAATTTATTGTCAAAGAACTTTACATAACCTCAGGTTTGTAGATAAATAAGCTTTTTTGTATTTTTCTGTGGCTGTTCGGATGCAGTAAAAGCAGAAACATCTGGATCATGTTTGCATTTTCTTCAGTCCTTTAAATCAGGATCAGCGTCAATAATGTGAAAATGATCTGAGAATCGAACGGTTATGAAGATATGAATGTGTTTGTGGTGTTTAAGAGAGAATACGAGACTAATTCACCTTATAAACGCATGTCTGAAGCTAAAACGCTATAAAATGCATCATATTTAGAAACTGACACTGTTTTGAAATCAGCAGAAAAAATGAGTAAGATCTGGATCTGCTGAAAATAATTTGTGTAACCTAAACATCCTCTTTCTTCTGTGATTTACGATGTGTCAAAGCTTTACCGTATTAAACAAGGAAACAGTGGATTCACATGTGAACACAAAACTGATTTCAGTTCATGGTTATTGTTACAGATCAGTGTAATACTATTTTTTAAAATAATTAATTAACAATTAATAGTATATATTTTTTGTTTTAAAAATTTAAAAAATATATTATTTTTTTATTATTATTATTTTTAGCATTGTTTTTATTAATGATTCATCAAATTTGCATTATGTCTAGTCTTAGTTTGTTTAGTTATTTATTACTTCAACTTAAACTAAATGTTGCCTTGGCAACTAGCTGATCTAAGTTTAATTTTTTTATATTTTATTTCAGTTTACATTTACTACTAAAAATAAAAAAAATAGTTTTTAGTTTTAGTCAAATGATGATGATTGATGAAATTTTTGTTTATTCAATGGTTTCATTTTTGTGTATTAGTATATTTTTATTAGTATATAATTGAACTGTTTTTTAATTGTTTTCTAATATGAATATCTAAACAGTCTTGAATCAAGATACAAGTAAAATGAATTAAGATATTATGTCTTTAAAAAAACTCTCTCTCTCTATATATAATTATTTAATTAATTAATTAATTAATTAATTTTTTACAAAAAACAAGACATATTCACTTAAATATAAATGTTAGAAAAACTCTCTCTCTATATATAATTATTTAATTAATTAATTAATTAATTTTTTTACAAAAAACAAGACATATTCACTTAAATATAAATGTTTTTTTTTTTTTTTTTGTCTTAAAACAAGTACAAATATCTGCCAATGGGGCAAGAAAAATAACTGTGTTTAATAAAAGGATTAATTTTCCTTTTTTTAGTAGAAAACAAGACCACATCTTGAATCAAGAATTTTTTGATAAAAAAACAAGACAATTGTTTTTGTGAGGTGTATCCGCTCTCTGTCTGTTTTTGTGATTTCAGATGCGCTCCTGCTGGAATTGCTGACAGCGTCACATAAAGACTGAATTCTGAACCAACGCTTCGGATGAAATCACATCATGTTTTCACTAAAGCTCTGTGTTTAGTTGCCGAGGTGTGTGTTGAGCTCAGTCATGCAGAGGCGCTGGTTTCTGGGCAAGCGTGTGCTCTCAGCACTGCTCTTCTGCTCGGTTCTGCTCCTGTACCGTCAGGCCTGCAGGGCTCCCAGCAGACCCCGCTCCAGACGTCCTTCAGGAGAAGATGTGCTGGAGGCTGTCCTGCAGCAGAACGAGCGACGCTATGTCCAGCACAGCAGGAACCTGACCAGACTGATCTCAGAGCTGAGAGCCGAGCTGCAGAGACCCGTGGAGCTCCAGGAGCAGGACCAGGCCGAGCTGGACGGGTTCCTGAGGAACCAGCTCCGCCGGGCCGAGCTCTTCACCGGAGAACACCTGCCCAGTGAGTTTGCTGTGCAGCCGTTTGAGACCTTCACCCTCCGCCAGGTCTATCAGCTGGAGAGCGGACTGAGCAGGCTCCCGGTGGAGAGCCCGGTTCGTCTGGACCGCAGGAACGAGCTGAACGAGGCGCTGGAAGCAGCGCTGCATCTCCTGAACCAGCCCCAGCAGCGCCGGGTCTACTCTCCTCAGCACTTCTATGAAGGTCCGTCTCTCTCGTTACAGTTCAGAGATATTCTGAGACCTTGTGCCAAAACTTGATGCAATATTTGGCTTTATATTATAAGATGACTTGTTTTAATAGTATATTACTGTAAAATTACATTAGATCTATAATTTAAAAACGACCAGGTTGCATTCATACAGTCTTTTGTCGTTACAATGATTTCTATTGAAATGTGGTTTGTCTGTAATGGCAGGAATCTTTCGCACGGAGAGGGATAAAGGGACGGTGTATGATCTGATGTTCAGAGAAAGCGGCGCTCCAGACTTCAGGAGACTGGTGTTCTTCCGTCCCTTCGCTCCTCTGATGAAGGTGAAGGAGGAGCTGATGGACGTGTCTCGGATCCTCATCAATATCATCGTACCGCTGGCCGATGCTGTGGACGCTTTCAGACAATTCCTGCGACACTTCAGGTGAAGCCCGAGCTCTTTTGGGCATCAGCGAGTCTGTGCTTCATGTGACGCTTCATCTCGTGTCTTTGTGTCTCAGTGAAGCTTGTGTTCGTCAGGACGGACAGACACATCTCACCGTGGTGCTGTTCGGCTCAGAAAACACGCAGGAAGTCAAACGAATTGTGGACGCAATGTCGAGGTAGAGAAAATAAAACTAAATAAATGCAATAAATTAAAAAGAAACTCACTCTCATAGAGCTAAATAATTTAATTTTTTTACTTAAATATGTTTTAAAATATATTTTATATATATTAGATATTTTATATAGAATATATTCTCTACCAATATGTTTTTTTGGTCATTTATGATATTTTTTAAAAATATAAATATAAAAACATAAGTATATCAGTATATTTTATTCCAAGGAAACACATACACATGTCTTGTTTACCAGTACAAATATCTAAAGATAATCTCAAGACTAAATAAATAAATAATAATAATAAAAATATGTTTCAAAATATATTCACAAAAATTAGTTTCTACCAATATATTTTAGGCAATGTTTTTTTGTACATTTTGAAAATATTTAATAAAATAAAATATCACTTAAAAAAACAAAACATTTTAAAATATGTATTTTACCCTATATACTGTATATATAGTTTGTTAATTTATTTAAATCCAAAGAAAATACATTGACATATTTAATAAAGGAAAACTTTATTTGTTGTCTGTCATGTAAACATATAATTGGAATAAAAATACATAATGAATCAATCCTAAATGTAGGCTACTGTAGTGTTTTTTGACCCTGACATACATTTTGAAATATATTTTTGTATATGAAAGTTAAAACAAAAATATTTACCTGAGTTTCAGCATATATATATATATGTATTCTGTATGGGCTGCATCAGGACACAGAAATGTTACGCCGAGTCTCTGTCCCGCAGGAGAATGAAATACAGGAACGTGACTCTGATCCGTCTGAACGAAGCCTTCTCCAGACGACGAGGCCTGGACATCGGAGCTCGAGCCTGGAAGAGAAGCAACGTCCTGCTGTTCTTCTGTGACGTGAACGTTCGGTTCAGTGCAGACTTCCTGAACTCCTGCCGTATGAACGCACAACCAGGTACAGAACTCACTGCTGCGAGTGTCATTCACATACATCTTATTTATATTGAACTCTTCAGACGTTGTCTACAGGTAAAAAAGTGTTTTATCCTGTGATGTTCAGCCTGTATAATCCAGAGGTCATCTACGGTCAGCATATTCCTTCTGCTGAAGATCAGCTGGTAAGATCTGCTTTATTCTGTGTTGGTTTTTATATAATATACATGAATGTGTAAGCTGAAGGCCGGCTTTTCTTGGGCAGGTAATCAAGAAAGATTTTGGCTTCTGGAAGGATTTGGACTTTGGGACGACGTGCCAGTACAGATCAGACTTCATCAACACAGGTAACGCGGTGAGATTCTGCCGTGTGCTTGAGTTTGGTTTGATCTTCTGCTCCTCCTCTCAGGTGGGTTTGATGTGTCTGTGAAGGGCAGAGCTACAGAAGATCTTCATCTCTACAGGAAGTTCCTCCACAGCCGTCTGATGGTGGTTCGCGTTCCGTCTCGAGGCCTGTTTCACGTGTGGCATCCCACCGTCTGTCAGGAGCATTTACCCAGCGAGGCCTTTAAAGTGTGTCTGCAGGAGAAAGCGCTGAAGCAGGCGTCTCACGGTCAGCTGGGACAAATCGTCTTCCACCAGCAGATCAACAATCATCTGCACAAATACGAACAGAACAATGTCAAGTCATGAGGAACGGATCTGACAGTGATGAAGATGAACTTATATTGTGTTTGAGCTGAAGGACACTCTGAGGTCATGTAGAGGTTTAATCAGAAATTCAACTAGTGTTTTAATTCTCTCACTAGAATGAAACCAAATAACATTTCAATCCGATAATTGTACAAAATGATGATTTAATTGAGAAAATCTGTTTGTCAATTGTAATAAACGTACATTTAAATAATTTACTTGATCAGAATTGATCCATTTAGCCCTTCATGTGGGAGTCACACTCATGCTCTTAGCGGTCAAAAGTGACCGGACACCTGAAATGTAACTTTTTTGCCCCCTATAAAATCAATGTTACATTTTTTTTGATTAACAATATTTTTTCTTTTGTATGTTGAGAGAATTTTATGTTACTAATTAATATTTACACAATAATTATTAACCAAATAATTTTTTTACCATTGAAAATAGTAAAATAATATTTTTGTGTTTATATGAATGCAGTATTTCACATTAAAATAGAGACTAGGCCTTTTTTTGAAGACAGATTAGCGCCCCCTGGTAATTGCATGATGTAACCAGTGGATAGCATTTTAGGAATCTATAGAGGCTTTTCACAATTGTGTGTGTGCGTATATATTTATGTCGATGATTTAGTGTGTCACCCCTTCACTGCTGTGAGCTTTTTCTGCATTATGATTGAATTATTGAATGGATTTCTCATTCTCAAAGCTTTGCTCTGTGTTACAGATGTGTGTGTGTGTGATTGATTGGATATGTCTATATCACACTCTTGATGTTTTATAGTGTCATCCCTTCACTACTGTGATGGATTGTGTATACAATTATTCTCTGAATTGGTGTGTTTTTGTCCATTTCCCATTTATTTTCTATGGTCGGTCATTTTTGACCGAGGACCATGAGTGTGATTTTTTTTTTCTTTTTGTTCGAATCATGCCCTCATTTTTTTTTTCTGTGTTCACATTCCAGGTGACATAAAAGTCACCAAATTAGATATCACTCCGATGAAGCTGTGATTTGTAAAGATTACAAATATACAATTTTCCGGCCAGAAATGACCAAAGAAGGCACAAGGGGTAAATCTGTTAATTGAAGAAAACCAACTGAGATTTAAATCTGTTAAAATCAAACAATCTGACCAACACTGTTTTCCTGTAATGTGAAGCTGCTGCGAAACATCTGTATTGTAAATGGCTTTATGAATAAATGTGATTTTACTTCGGTGTTTTTTCTTCTTTTTTAACATTATAAAGAGTTTTTTTAATGTCATGAATGGATTCTGATGGAGAATGCAGATGCTCTATTTTGGGCATCAGTGAACGTGACACTGTTGAGGAAGAGGAAGCGGTGGGCGGAGCATGTGTAGATGATTGACAGGCGGAGGGATTGACCTCACCATCATGCGATATGAAGTAACCGGAGATTAAACGGCGACATACAGCGGACCATTGCCTTAAAACCTATATGATTCACGCTCGTTCACAGCGAAAAACACGGAAAAGTGTTTGGAGAAGCAGCCGGGTGGTGTTTCTTACTCGATGCGATGGTCAGATTATCTCCAGCTTAACTAGTGCGTTCGCGTTAACACGTTAAAGAGCTGCGTTGTTTTATCTGATGTTAATAAATGCTCAGGTATAAGTTCTCCAAAGGCTCCAGAAGTGTGTTTGCGCAACTGAGAATGTTCGAGACTAAAGGAATCTTCAGTGTTTGTGTGGACGTCAGCTGTGTGCTGCTCGGTAAGAGTCCCGATGATGGAAACTCTTCAGTAAATCTGCGTTATTATTGTTACCGCTTGAGATTCTTATGGATGTAAATGTATCACTGACGCGCGAATATTGTTTCATTTCCGCTCTTTGATGAAACATTTGAGCACGTCCATCCGTGTATGTACATTACCACACACACTCATTGTTGGTTATTCATGCTTTTAGTTGTATCGAGATAGGGTTTTTTAGTTTCTTTTATGAGGTTAGATAAAATTACAGCTCTGAGTGTTCAAAGATAAGTTGTGTTTACATTATATTCATACTGTAGAAACGTTCTAAGAACGTTTATTCAGTGTTATTTTTAAACGTTTTTTAATCATTAGAAAAATGTTTTGGTTGTAGAGAAAACATTAAGCATAAGCATTATTTTGGAGATGGTTCTGAAGCAAATAACATTAGCATTTTAAAAAACGTTCCATTATGATGTAATAGATACATTTTTCAGCAGGTATTAAACATTAATAAATAAAATTAGCCTTAAAACAAACCAGAACCAGTCCTGGATTCAGAAAGTCATGGAAGTAAATGTTAAATTCTGTGCCTGAGCCATAGAAAAGTAATAAACTCTTATGAAAGAATATTCTTCGAACATTTGTTAACGATTTCGAGAGAACCTTGTCAGAACGTTCCCAGATGACTGGGCACTTATGGTGAAACCTACGGTATGCAACACTCTCAAGCCACTATTAGCTCTATATTATGTGCATTATTAGATCATGCATAGAATGAGGAAACTGTTCAGACACTGTGACTCCTAATTCATTTAATGGCCACATGTTGTGATGTTATACGAATGACACAGAATACTGCTCTTGTTGAATAACTAGTCATTTGATTATTATAGTGTCTACTCCTCAGAATCTGCCCTGAAGCGTTGTTCTTCTCCTGCATACAAAGCACAAAACATACATCAACACATAGCGACCCGTTTCTAAAGCTCTGGAACTTCATCCATATTCAGTAATAATAACACAGTAACAACATCGGATGAAATGATTCATTGTTTCTCTTGAGACCTTCATTTGTTCTTTCTGTCTCTGTTGCAGCTGGACTTCCGTTTGCGATATTAAATATCCAGCACACGCCGTTCAAAAGAGGCTTTTTTTGCAGCGATGACTCCATCAGGTACCCCTTCAAAGAAGATACCATCTCCTACCAGTTACTGATGGGGATAATGATTCCCTTCGCACTGCTGTTAGTAAGTGATCGGTTGCTTTCTTAACCAGTTCTCTTCTTCGGGGCCCGTATTTACAAAACGTCTTCAGGCAAAAGTAGCTTGTAACTCACCGATTTAGAAGAAAGTCTTGTGTTTAGGTGTGTCAGTCCTAAACTTAGCTCTAAAACTAGCTCCTAAATCTGTGAAAGGATTAGTAAAGATCACAAACTATCCTAAAATAGCAGAAATCTGCCTCGTACTATATTCATTTTAGATGATAATGAGCTTTTATAAAAGATATCACCTTTTAATGTTTTGGAGGTTATCCCTACTCTAAATCTTCCTTTTGATTATATCCTATCAGCCAATCACTGTGTGCATAGTTAGTAAGCGTGCTGACATCATCCATAGCAGTGAGATTAACCTCGCCCCCTTTACTCTGATTTTAAGTCTTCTCTCTATTCCTTAGTAAAGGTTTGTTTCAGCAGCTTTGTGAAAAGATTTTAAGAAAAAACCCTTGCACTTCTATTTAGGAGAAATCTTAGTGATTTTGTGAGCTTCATGCGTTTTGTTTTCTCTTCTCCACAGATAGTCTTCAGTGAGTGTTTCTCCTTATATCTGCGCTCCAGAGCTTCTTTCAGTTATGAGTATGTAGTGTGCGTGTATAAGGCCGTGGGGTCATTCGTGTTTGGAGCGGCGCTGAGCCAGTCTCTGACAGACATCGCCAAATACACCATCGGCCGACTGCGACCGCACTTTCTGACCGTGTGTAAACCGCACTGGAGCATCATCGACTGTAAATCTGGGTATATTGAGAACTTCAACTGCACAGGAGATCCAGCGGTCGTCAATGAAGGCCGGTGAGTGCTGTTCAGAGTGCACTAAAATGTATTTGTACATGTTTGCATTAAAGCAGCGAGTGCATCGGTTGATTTAGAATAGAACACATTGTTCTGATTGCATCGGATTGTGCTAATAACGACGTATCTTCTACCGACAGGCTTTCGTTTTATTCTGGCCACTCATCGTTCTCCATGTACTGTATGCTGTTCCTCGCTGTAAGTGTGCTATAATGACTGTATTTCATCTGTTTCAGCAAATCTAAGGCGAGACAAAACTATGCTTTTTTTATGCATGTCATTCAAAACACATTTAAATGTGTTGCATCTGTAGATTTCCATTCCAGTCCGTGTCGCTAAAGAGTTTTGTCGTTTAACCCACATGGTAAAATACTATAGTACTTTACATTATAGTGTTTTTTCAGCCATACAGTAGTAAAGTACATGAAATAATTTGTTTTGTAATTCTATAGGTGCTGTGGTAATGCAACAACTATAGTAATAAACTAATTACTGGAAGTTATCTACAACTATAGGGTATATTATACTACAATACACTACGGTTTACTCTAGTCAAAACGCTTACACACTTGATAGTCCACTTTAGACATACTGCTAACTAACTTTGTAACTACAAGTCAACTACATGTCCACTAACTCTCAGAGTAGACTACTTAGGGTAGGTTTAGGGTTTGTAGTTTCTGATAGTCAGTATGTAGTATGTATATGACATCAACATGAATCAGCATGTGACTCTTTTAGCAATGTCTAATTTCAAAGATTCAGAGTCAACTCATTCAACACGTTTAGATTTAACCCTTTGCAGGATGTTTTCATTCACTTAGAGCTGTGTTACACAAAATCAAACCAGAATTGTGAATCTGGACATCATCCAATCTTCAGATTTCTGTGCTGCAAACGCATTCAAATCAATGCATATTTAATTATATAATGCTGCCTCATTTAAATATGAATGAAATAGAGCAGTGTAGTGATATCTATTCACCTGTAGTGTCTTGCCTTAAGTGATGTTTATCATAAATATATTAGAGCTGTCAAACAATTAATTGTGATCAATTGCATTCAAAATATAAATTTTGAGTTCACAGAAAACGTGTGTGTACTGTGCATCTTTAAATACACACACATACAGCATATTTTGAAAGTATTAAATCATATATAAATATGTTTAATATACGTGCATGCATGTGTGTCTTTATATATACATAATAAATATACAAAGTGCACACTGATATATTGTAACTTTTATTTTGCACTTCGTATTTCTCTTTACAGCTGTATCTTCAGTCTCGACTGAGAGCAAGTTGGGCTCGACTGGTTCGGCCGACTCTGCAGTTCTCTTTCATCGCGGCGTCTCTTTACGTGGGTCTGTCGCGCGTCTCTGATTATAAGCACCACTGGAGTGATGTTCTCACCGGACTCTTGCAGGGGGCCGCCGTGGCACTGTTTACTGTAAGTGACGCTGTATTCTCATTAATAAATATATGACATGCTGTAACCAACCTACCTCTTTGTCAACGCAGGTGTTCTTTGTATCGGATCTGTTCAGCCCCAAGCGCACCTCAGATAAAGACGAGGAAATCTCGCACACGAGTCTTCAGGAGACGTCAGATCCGCCGAACCACTACGGCAGCACCGAGTGAGACAGACACGCTGAATGTGGAATGATATGGAACATCCTTACAGTAACATGCTATCCTTTCCACAACCGATTCACATCATTCTCATTATGTTACTGAGGGAAAAAAGGTTGTTCTTCATAATGGACAGCAGTAGAGAAAAATACAGTGTCGTTGTGATAAATACAGTGGGAGTGAAAGAATATTCGCTGTGCGGTGGCTGCTAATGTGTCTCTGGAGCACAGCAGCTATATCTGTAGAAATACACAACAATACATTGTATGGGTCATAATTATGCATTAATCTTTTATGCCAAAAATCATTAGGATATTAAGTAAAGATCATGTTCCTTGAAGATATTTTATACATATCCTACTGTAAATATATCAAAATGGAATTTCTGATTAGTAATATGCAACTTTATTTGGACAACTTTAAAGGAGTTTTTCTCAATATTTTGATTTTTTTGCACCTTCAGATTCCAATTTTTCAGATAAGGTCCAATCCTAATAAATCACACATCAGCTTATTTATTCAACTTTTAGACAATGTGTAAATCTCCATTTCAAGAAACGGACCCTTAAACTGTACTCCAGGGTCACATATATCCTTTCTGCAGTTATTGCACTGAACGTAGCAGTGTAAAAAATGGACTTCTTTCCTTACAGACCTCATGGGGTTCCTGCTCAGAGTTTATGCCGAATCAGAGCATAGATCAAAGAAGAAAAACATTCCCATAATGCCACGAAATGTTGAACTTTTGCTGCAGTGCACTCTGAGCAGTGTGCGTTTTGGGTCGTGCTGGTTTTGCTGTTTTTCCCAAATGACACTTCTCTTTCAACACACTTAAAACAGATCAAAATGAAGCTTATTCACTGGAAAGAATGGTTTCATGAAGAACCTTTAACATGCATGGGACCTTTTTTCCCATTGCAAAATATTCTTCACATTAAGAAAAGATGGTTTAGTGAAAGGTTCTCTGGGGACCAAAAATGGTTCTTCCACGCCATCGCTGTATTTATGCATCCCTGTCCATCAAACAATTCAACATTTCTATCTGATAATATTAGTAACCAACATATGCAAGTGTAAAGGTCTTATATCAGCAAGGTTGTTTTCGAATTTGAAATGAAGACTGTTAAAACCAATGGATTGGACACTTGATTTGATCATTTACGAGGTTTAAAGGTGTGTTTTTTTAATTGTAATAAGAAAAAGGAAAGTATGTTTGGGCCAAAATGAACAACCAAAGTGTCTCATTGAAACAAATTTATGTTGTTTTATTATGGTGTTTAATGCAAGAATAATTAACATATTTTTTTTTTATTGTTAGTGTTATTTTTTTGCCAATGGTAAGACCACAAGCTGTAAATATCCAAGCACTTGAATAACAATTTTTGCCTTTAATAGCTTTACGTGTAACTTTGTATGCTTCATGTACAAACATTTTCTTTTTGCTGCTTTTTTTATTCATTGGCAGCTGTGCTAGTGTGAGCCAATGAAACGTGGTACTGTAAAAAAATTTTGCAATTAAAGCTCTGGCAGATCAACTGTGGTGTAGTTATTGATAATCAACTAATCAACAGAATAATTTTGTCTTCAGTGGCGCCTCTAGCGGTCAGATGAATCCTCTGCTTTCAAGCTTTGGTCAGTTTGATTCACTCGGTTCGCTCGGACGGATCGTTCGAATTGAACCGGTTAAAAACGCGATTCACGGATTCGATCGAATCCTTTCTCACAGCTGCATGCTCCACGATTCGGTTCGTTCGAATCGCTAAGAAGAACCGAGTCAACATAGCGATTTGTTGGCGAATCGAACGCCGCCGCCGCTGTTCTTTGTCCTCGCGGTGACTGACTGCATATGATCCCGCTGAATGTACATTATTTATTCATCCGTTTACAGTCTGTATTCATCAAACAGAAGATCTGAAGGATGGTGTTAGTTCATGTCGGATATTTGGTTCTTCCTGTCTTTGGCTCAGTGAGAAATAGAGGTATTTATAACACATTATTTCACGATCAGATCACATCTAAGGGCCTTTGCTTGTTTAATGCATGATTATTGAACCCCACGATTGATCTATGTGTTGCTGTAGGTCCTTACAGCGGAGATATTACATTTAAAAAACTGGTGATTCCTTTTTTTTTTTTTTTTAGCGAATCGGAGATTTGATTCGGATCTGAGGTAATCTGTTAACGTTAGCTAACGTTAGCCGAGCGAAGGACGCTTTCCGCGTCAAATTTCACTTTAAAATGCATTTAAATTCCATCAATTGGCTTGAATGAAGGATATTCGGTTTATCTGACAGATTGTCGATTCGTTTTACCGTGTATTTGAGCGCTGTATGTATTTGCTGAGGTTTATTTGTGAGGTTTGGTTTTACCTCAGAAAGCTAAAGATGCTAATTCAGGCCTGAGCTTCACGGACAACAAATAAAAGATCAATACATCAGTTCAGTTATTAACTAGAGTTTTGTAATGCCCACTTGTGTTAAATTTATGTATGAAACAAGTGTTTTGGCTAGGTTTGTGTCATCCTCAGAATGGAAGTATCTGCAGTTCATCAAACAAAAGCTGATGTGTTTAAAACAATGATATTCAACGTGTTTTTGAGCAGTTCTCTCATATGAGGGAAAAACACACGAAACTAGCCTTAAGTGCGAGCTGCTAACTTTACCTCCATCACTGATTTCATGAAGCTTTTTTGATTTCTGTTTCTGATCTTCTGTCTCATAGTTTGATTTCATGTGCTTTATTTCTGTTCTTATCTCCTGTCTCATAGTCTATGGAGGCTGAATCTACATTCTGCATTATCAGATCATTGTGTTTTAATGATCATCTGTGTTCTGATCCCTCCTCATTTCCTATTTCCATCAGAAGACGACAAACATCTCAGATCTGCTCCCTTCCTGAGAACAAACACACACTAAAACCAGAGCTAACACATTTAGAGCATAAACTACTGTCTGTATGTCAAGTGCTGTAGTTTAACCCACATCAGTAGCTCTAGAAGAGTGACTCATGTATGTCCCATCCAGCTTTGGTAGTCAACATGTATGTAAATTCCTGTAAAATGGATGCATTTTGTGCTTGAATGATCCCACGAACCTTTAGCTGTCACCTGCATAACGTGTGCTTCATTCATCGCCCTTCTGATTTTACACGATCATTCACAATCATGTTTTGAGGAGAAGCAAAGAAACAACAGACAAACACGGCCAAAGTAGTAGCCTAACACGCCAACTAACCAATGATTGGCTCTGATTGCATCGAATGCGATGTCCAAATTGCGTCCAAAATGTCATCCATTTGGCAGGGATGTTGATTTCCTGCACTGCTACTGAGATCCTCTATTAGAGCAATGCAAATGTCTATTGTTTGGTTGTGGTTTCTCTACCTTTTGTTCTGGTAATAGACTTCAGTGCATGAATCACGTTATTATTATTATTATTATTCATATTATTTTGATTCTACATTGAATAGACTCCAATGTAATCTTTCTGTAGTAAAGATGTACCCTGCTGTACTGTAACGTGCTGTAGCCGATGCATCTGCTCATTGGATGTTGCTTTTGTTCTGTTAACCCTGTACTGAGCATGGTGGGCCTTGCTATTGGTCAATGTTGTTTTATTTGTTGCATGGACTTATTATTATGACACAAATCCACATATATACTAATATTTTTCAATAAAGAATATAGTATTTTTCCTAACCTCCAGTGTGCTTCTTGCTGATTTCCATTTATTGTCTCCCCCCACCTCCTCCCTCTGCTGTGACCGATAGACTGATTTCCTTGCTTTTTTTTCATCATGAGACCTCAATGAGTTGATCTGTGGTCATTTACGCTCCTCACTGAGGCACTTGAAGGTGCAGCGTGCGTTCACGATAACCGTAGACATCCTACTAGATCCATTTGCAATTCCAGTCGTAGCGCTGCACCTTTAAGTCTCCTCGCTGTAAATGATCCGGATGCAATGTAAACGTGGCCTTTCTCTGTGGTGTGTCCAGGTATCCACACATTTCATCTCTGATTGAATCTTTTCTCACTAACGAGCGATGGGCACGTCCCATTTCTCTGCGTGACGACGACACATTACACGTGATTTCGTCTGGTGATTGAGGCTTATGTTTTCGATTCCTTCATTCTGAAGCCTGTGTGTATCTGCCAGCAGAAAGTAGAGTGGAGAGATGGGGCAATTCTGCTTTTCTGTGTCTCATTGTGTCCCATTTTTACTATGGTGTAGTTTTCTTTCTCATGAACCAATACCAAAGTGTTCTTAAACCCATAAAGTGGTGCATTGATTCATTTGCTCATTCATTTGTCGTCTTATAAGTAGCCAGCAGATACCTGCATCGCAACACCACAAACTCAGTTTCAATCCATGTTTCAAACGTTCACCGGTCTTTCAATTATTAATACCGTCAAACAACAGCAGTACTTCTGAATGAAGGACATTTAACATCTATGCAGCCTGTTTCGTTTAAAGTTAGTTTTGTGCAACAGCAGTTTATCATGACAGGACATTTTACTGAATGCAGTTGTTGCTCTATAAATCAAATAATAAAGCATGCTAACTGCACGTCTTGCCCCTGCACCAGCAAAACCTTTGGGTTCCTGTGAGTTCTGCTGCTTCTGATGTTATTTTGCCTCTATGGACCAAATTGAATGTTTAGAAGGGCTGACTTGGATAAATCACCATAAACCTGTTCCTGAGGATGAAGAGTCAGTCCTAGAACAACATTCCTGCCATCCAAACAGATTTCTTACTCCTCCTTAACTCTTGTCACTTCAGAAGTCTGGACTATGACTCTTGTTCCAGAACCAACAGAGGATGTTGATTCGGGAAGATGTCCTACTTCATGTCCATTGAGATGCTATTAGCTTAAATTGGATATTGCTTTGGAAAATAGTTCCCACACACGTATCCAAAGTTCCGTCAGTAGAAAACGCAAATCCCTCCGTTGATAATGCGAGACGTTTACTGCTCGCTCAGACATTTGGCTGAGAACCCAAAGCAGCTGTGGATTCCTTCAGCTGTCCAGAACCTCTATTTAGTAGTCACTAAATAACTGCAGACCATTCACATCTGGTGGGCCGAGCACTTCTGTTCACACAGCTGTAGAATACGATTGATACATGTATGACTATTTCGCCAAAAAATTCTCAAATCCGTCAAGAAAGACTTAACAAGTCATTGATAGATCTGATTAACCATCAGGAGGTTCTAACAATGCTAGGTCTAGGGTTCGTCGTCTATGTGTTTTAATTCTTTGCAACAGTACCAAAGTTATCTTTGTCTTTAGGTTGGTTTGGGAAACACAGTTTTCCAACAGTTCAGTGACCTGTTGCATAAACATTTTAGAGTCTTACAAGATAGTCCTCAAATCAAGACTGGTTGCACATTTTTAAGATCAGTAACTTATCCCTAAATGAAGGTCATAAGACAGAAACATTAAGAATAAATAGATTTAGAAGTATGGAGAGTGTGGGGGATTTATTAGTATTTGCTATGATCACTTACTTAAAAAGGTAGACTGGTTTAATTTGAACCCGAAATCTAATACTTGCTTGGCTAACAGCTAATTAAGACAGGTGTTTATGCATCTGGCCACGTACCTCATAGTCGGTTGACATATGTCACGTGAAGTAGACTTGTGTATCATGCTATTGGAAATATGACTGTTAAAGATTAAACAAATAGGTGTATTGTGTTCGGACAGATGGAAGAATAAACTAAACTGGACAAAATGTGAGCGTTTGAACTAGTTGCAAGTCTTGATATTTACAAGAATTCGTGAAGAGCACGGATTTCAGTTACCTGTTCATACTGTCTATCGAATATTTGACCCTGGAGGACAAAAGCAGTCTTAAGCAGCACAGGTATATCTGTAGCAATAGCCAACAATACATTATATGAGTCAAAATGATCCAAAAATCATTAGGATATTAAGTAAAGATCATGTTCCATGAAGATATTTAGTACATTTCCTACAGTAAATATATTAAGACTTAAATGTTGATTAGTAATATGCTTTGCTAAGAACTTCATTTGAACCACTTTAAAGGCCATTCTCTCACTAAACTAAACTAAATAATAAAAAATGACTGGTTTTGTGGTCCGGGGTCATAGATATCTAATAGTACGTTTGATTCCCAATCTTAAACGCTAACAGTGTGAATACTAGCATCCCAAAGATTAACACCAACACGCCGTTCAAACACAACTGGCTCACCTTCACTCTTCATTTCCCATCACACCCCACTGCTGTTGATTGATTTCTTCAGGAAAGGAGGAAGGCCAGCGCCCAGCAGCGGTTTAATCCCATTCATAATTCGCTCTGATGTCATTGTTGTTGCAGGATCTCATTTTAACAGGCATCAGCACAGTCATGCTACCTCTTGCCGGCATTTCCACGTAGGCCCCCAGGCCCAGATCCCTGTTGATTTCCCAATGCCCCATCCAGGACAATCTCAGACGGGAATGAGCCATCACCTCGGCCCTGCGCACCAGCCAGCCGCGGCATTACATCCACCCCTCAACCACATACCAGCACCACCGTTCCAGGACATCCCGGCCCCGCCCTTCCTACCTCAGGCTTTACACCAGCAATACCTCATCCAGCAGCAGATTCTGGAGGCCCAGCACAGGAGGATACTTCCACAGCCCAGGTACGACAGCGGTTTCAGCGCGCAATCAACTGTGTTTGCCTGCCCATCCAGTCTTAATGCCAAAGTTTATGGTAAATAAGCTTGTTTTGCCATCCTCGATGGAAAATCGAACCCAAGGTTTGTGGTCTCAAAATCGATTCCTGGGAGTTTTGTAGTAATCCTGAAGACCTCAGGTGTGTGTTTGAGTAGGGTTGGAGCTATGAGCTGCGGCCTTTCAGTAATTGACTTGAGTTTGAGACCAATTGCATAGAGGGATTCCAGAAGAATTGCCGCTGGGACGGTGCAATAACTGCTCCTTAAATACGCTCGTAATGAAGCAATAGGTTTTTCTTGAGCTTACATTTGGAACTTCATTTATGTTCTCAAAAAAAAGATAAAGATACTTTTCAGGGCCGGTGTCCTGCAGAGTTTAGCTCCAACCCTAAATTAAACACACCTGCCTTTAACTTTCTAGTGATCTTGAAGACATTGATTAACTTCTTCAGGTGTTGCCCTGCCCTGATGTATGGTTTTAGACTAGTGGAAAGAATGGTTTACTGGACTCTTTCAATTTTTTTCTCTTCCATCAAATTGTATTGTTTCATTCCTATCTATATTCTGAAGGGTTTACAGAGAGGTTTGCTCATTTATCATTCACCAGGTTATCTTTCATTCCTAAAAACTAGAGTCTAATGACTGTATTTTCTGAATTATGGAGTGAAAATTCAAAATCCAAAGCTTATTCACCTGCTGTGTCTTGCATTAAATGTATAGTACACCCAAGAAGGAAAATTCTGTCATTATCATCCTTCATTGATCTTCAGAACACATGAAGGCATTTGTGATGAATTCCGAGAAATCTCTTGACCCTCCAAGGATAGCAAGGAACCTAACACAATCAAGGCATACATTGTTTACATATTCGATACTCTGCAAAATGGTGCTATAAATAGCTATAACCCTAACCTAACTCTTTATTTGTTTTCTTTGCACACAAAGTATTAGGTGTTAGGATCCTGTTTATGGAGGGTCAGAAAGCTCTGGGAATTCATCAAAAATATCTTAATTTGTGAACAAAGGTCTGGACCTTACAGGTTTGCAACGACTTGAGTTTTGGGTGAACAACCCCTTCATCCATGGTCATTTGTGTGTGTTATAATTGGTTCAGGAAGGTATCTAGCCAATTCTGTCTCTAATAGTTGGGTTGATATTTTTCCCAGCAGACACGCTCCAGACCGAACCCTTCCCCATCCGCAGACGCTGCGGCCGCCGTATGAATACCCAACATCCATTCACATTCCCCCACCGCCGCCGGTGCCCCAGCAGCCACGCTATCTTGCCGAAGGAACAGACTGGTACGTCTGCATTCAGTGACCTGATAAACTACTACTCTGTTTGGCTTTGACTGACTGACATGGTTCCCGTGTTTGCTTTTAGGGATCTGAGTGTGGATCCAGGCCTGCCGCAGTACCACATCTCTCCCCTCACCCAACATTATCAGCATTACCTGACCTCTCCACGACTGCACCACTTTCCCAGGAACACCACCTCAGCACAAGTGGTCAGTTTGAGCCGTCTTTAACCCAGTGTTGGGGGTAATGCATTGCACGTAACTCCAGTTACTTTGTTTCTCCGTGTCTTGACTCACAGCTCTGGTGTTGCCAGAGAAATCAGGAGGGGAAAAAAAGCACAAAGAAGCAAAACGAGTTCTGTACAGCTAAAAATTGCTGAAAGCAGATGAAACTGGAAGCTAGACCCTTTTTATACAGTTTCACTTTCTTCATCCATTAAGCCAAGTTAAGCATTTTTTTAATTCTAGGAGAGGAATACACTTAACATGCATCCAAATGAACTATACTAAAATGACATGTAACTAACCAAATACATTTTTTTAGGGGGTAACGGAATATTGTAATGCATTACTTTTAAACGTAACTTTTCCCAACACTGCTGCGATCATTCATGTTTTCATGTGACAGATGCTTTATCTAAAGTAACTGAGCTCTTTATGCACTTCCTGAGAATCAAACCAATGACCTTGGCGTTGCCAATCCCAGCATCTCCTTTGCTTCATTGATGCTGTATGTTGATTGATGCTGTCCTTCACAGGTTGTCCATGAGATCAGAAACTACCCGTATCCTCAGTTACATCTGCTGGCTCTCCAAAGCCTCAGTCCGTCTCGTCATGCGTCTGCTGTGCGGGAGAGTTACGAGGTACCTTCACACTTCCTTGTTGCCCATCTTCTGCTTCACAGTTAATTATTCTCTCGCGTGTCATCATGTAATGTGTCATGTTTCTATGTGGTTCTGATTCCAGGAGCTCCTGCAGTTGGAGGACAGACTTGGAAATGTGAACAGAGGGGCTGTGCAGACCACCATCGAGAGGTTTACCTTTCCTCACAAGTATAAAAAGGTACAACCACAGCTGTACAAAGGCCTTTAAAAAAAATTGTCTGTCAAGGGTCAACATTGGGCATTCTCAATTTACCCTTATGAGAGGTTTTAATTTATAAAGTGCACATTTCTTCTGGATTAAAACGCACGTGTTAAAAGACTAATAACTGATCGTGTGATTTGTAGAGAAGACCTCTAGAGCTGAAGATTGGCATGGATGAAGAGGAGCTCGACACGGATGAGAAATGCACAATATGCCTCTCAATGCTTGAAGACGGAGAGGACGTCAGGTAGTTTGACCTTGCTCTACTCTCAACTCCTGCAGTGATGTGAACGGTGGCATTACCTTTCAACAAATTGTTCTCTTTCCCCAGGAGATTACCCTGCATGCACCTCTTCCATCAGGCTTGTGTTGACCAGTGGCTGGCAACCAATAAGAAGTGTCCCATCTGCAGGGTAGACATTGAGACGCAGTTGTCCCCCGATAGCTGATGTCTCGTGTAGCACTAGCTAATAGTCCTATTGTCTCTCTTCGTCCCCTCGTGGGTACTTTGCCAAATGTGTGTCATCTCCATCACCTCTCACCTCTGACCTTTGCCTTCTGAGCCAACTGACGATGTAGAACAGGGAAGAAGAAAAGCGCCGAAGACCGAGTCCAGCATGTGGAGAAGAACGAGTCCGTCGATGAAGATGGTTTCAGTCAAAGTGCTCTCTCTCTGTGTGTGTGTGTGTGTGTGTGTTTAGGACGGCGAACGCCGCTCTAAACCGATCTCAAATGAAGACCAACCAAATGTTCTCAGTGTTCAGTAGGTCACGGATGAAGCATTACAGCATGAACACCACAAAGTCCGACACATCACACGTGGTTGGTCATGAACTTTAAACGTAGTTGTGAAAAAAAAAAACGAAAAAAAACCAACGGGAATCAAAGTCATTAGCGAATGAGAGAAGCGCAAGAGTAGACTGACCCTGTGTTTAAAAAAAAGCTCTGTCGTCGTGTCTGTAATTATCGGAGGTGATGCTTGACGTCCGTATGTAACCGTAAGGCCAGGCTTGATATGAACCGTGACAGTCCGCATTTTGTGCTCGTGATGCCTCCGAAACGTATCCACCAAATGCATGTTGAAGCGAGAGGCCGGGGTTCTTCTGACGAGAGGTCGATGTGCATGAGGACGTTTCCCGCGCAATGTTTTACTAATCCTGAAGACACTGTGTTCTTGATGCGTCTCTGAAGTCACTACGAGTGAAATATGTACCTTAATGCCTGTAGCACAAGCACACGTTGAATAGTAACGGCATAACTCCGTGTTTCCATTCGCTCTGTGACTCGTGGTCTCGCTTGGTCGTAAAGCAGCATCTGTAGAGTCATAACGTGCATGAAACCTGTTTGCTGCCATTTCTAGAGGACATGACAAGGGAGTAAAGCCATTCGTTTTATAGAAACCAAACATAACTTTTCTAAGCTGTACTTCATGATCACTCTTCCTCGTTTGAGTTCTTCTTTTTCCTACTGTTGCCAACCTGTGTGCGAGGCTTCTCCACATAAGTAGCTGCAATGCTGGAAAAAACAAACAAGTTATTTATTGTCGTCTTAATGTAGTTAGTGGTTCTTTTTGTAAATGCACTCACTTTCTGATGAGGTCGTGTGATTGTTTCTCTTTCCCTGCTTTTGCATTTGCACTCAAACGTTTCCTTGCATATCGTGCACTCCATCCAAAAAAAGAAAAAGAAAAAAAAGAAATGAAAACAACAAACAAGGGAACAGACTTTTTAACAGCACATTTTCTTTGCGTAACGATCGTTGTCGCCTCACTGACCACTTTAAATGTACGTGACTGTTTTTTCGTAGCATTTCGGATGTCTTTGTAGTGCGTTCGACGAAATAACCTTTGCTTTCGAAACTTTTCCAGAATTCAAGCGTTCAGCTGCTTGGAGGCCAAGAAGTTGGAAGCGTTTTCACCGTTTTGTAGCGTCCGCCGCGTGACCTTTTTTCTCATTGTCTGTCTGCGTTTTATAGTTTACACATGATATTGTGCGTCGAAATGCCTTAAGTATTTAACAATCATAATTTATGACTAACTTTACCTACTATGGGTGCGTATTTAAGTTCTGAACTAGTATCGCAATGTAATCGGTCGGTTTATTTATTTACGTCAGCATAACGTGTGTATAAATACCTCATTGTGATATACTTTAATGGGAGTGCTTTGCATGCGGTTGTACTTTAAAGGGGCGTAAGTGTCAAAACAAGCTAAAATCCCCCACCCCATCCCCCGAGGGCGTGCTGAAATGTGCTAGTATGTGGTGCTGTAGTTTTTTGGGTTACATTCCATTAATGCAATTTCAGCTGTGAGCTCGTAGGCAAACTGTTCAATGGACTGGAATTGTTTTGCATGTCTCTCCTGTTTTTGCACTCTCGGCTTTGCTGCCCTCTCACTGGCATCCTGCGAACGTCGTGCACTTGTCGCGTCGCTCTGAACCGAGCCGACGATTCCAGGCTGTGAATCTGTTTTCAGTGTTTTCAGTAGTGAGGAGTGAGTTCAGCGCTTACTGTGATTGATTATAGCTGCTTGTCTTGTGCCCATCTGGCTTTTACAGCCGGCCATTGTACGCTGTATTTTTAAAATCGGGATTTAAAGTGATGCTTATTTTTTTGTCCCCATAAGTAGCAGATTTCCTTCACTTTTCTTTACGTATCGGTACTTCATAAGAGGGGCTTTAAAATGTCTGAATGCAGGTCGTGTTTTGGTACATTCTAGCGTAGCTGCCGTACGTTCGTCATATTTCGCGATTTTAGCGCATCAGGTTATTTAGCTTCGATCCCCCAAATATCAATCTGCCAATATGGCGTTGTGTTTTACACTAGCGTCGACCGATACGGCAGACGACTCTTATTTCCGGTGAGTGAAATAAGCGTTTTTCTTGCCATACGAAATACTCTATACCTGGAATACTCGTTATTTTCTACACAGTAGAGAAAATAAACATTTAAAAAAATGTAAAAAAATAACAATGGCTTTATATTTTATGATTTGTGTTTCTAGCCTGTGTAGCCTTAAGGTCTCTTGATTTGATCCATCTCTCCAGCAGATTTTGGACATAAGCAATAGTAGTATCATGTTTCGCTAACAGACTGAACCGTAGATCCTAAAGCACAAGCTCTGTAATGCATGTCTTTCTCAGGTTTTAATATGCGTATGAGAATGGATACATATGTTAAAATATTTTACCATAAATATTTCTGATGTTTTTCTGCTGCTGACATAAAAAGAAAAAAAGAAAAAAAAAAAAATAGTTGAATAACCTGCCAGTGAAAGGGAAGTGGCTCTTTGTATAAGACACTGCTGTGTGCTGTTACTGCGCAATGTTTTCTGACATGAATATTTTATAGCTCAAGTAGAAAAATATGTATTGACAATATTTAAGCAATAGCTTGGTGATTATAATGTATGATAACTAGATAAGTGTATATTGCGTTCAAAAAAAAAAAAAAGAAGAAAATCTTAGATTCACTTTTGGTGGATTTTGTACTGTATTTATTACTAATGATGATGCAAAAAGTTGCATAGCTTAACCCAAATTTTCTTTCTTTTTTAATTTCTTGTCTTGTATATGACCCTTTTTGTATGTGTTTTTTCAAATAAAATGTTGAAAATGCCTCAAAAGAGCTGTCATTGTTTCATTAACGTGTCATCTGCGTGGTGAATAATAGATGGACTGATAGTCTATTAGTGCTGCGGTCAAGAGCCGTTAAATCAGGAGCTTCGACATATTTGCGTAAGGACCGGTCTTAATACTTGTACTGGCCACTTGACAGGAACAGGAAGCGTACAAGAGGTCGATTAGGTCAAAGGTGAGTGTCCTTAGTACACACTAAACACTAGGATGAGACGGTCTACTAAATACATGGTGTGTTTCCGCCCTCAGTCATGGCATGAAAATATTAATAATTTACTCCAAAACAATAGATAATATGCTTTCATGTCCAAAAACATTACTTTTGACTTACATTTTATAACAAATTCAGACTGACTTGTTTTTCTTTAGTGTTCCCTTAGTGTTTTTGTCTTGTTTTATAGTACACACATCTAAAAATGATTGAATCAAGATGAATTTAATTCTATTGTGTCTTATATTATAACACTTATGACATTCAATTATGAAAGTCAAGTAGGTACATGATAATTTTTACTTCAAAGCACTAAATTTGACCCCAGAATTCGAATACTTTGCATAATTAGACACTGCTGTCTGTTTTGTAATATTTCTATTTTAAAAAGCTGTCAAACATTAAATGTTTAGCTATACTTACATTTCGCCTCACACTTTCTCGACTGTTAAAAGCGCGCGGATTCTTTGAACGGTAAACCCCGCCTACTTGGATTTGATTGGTCATCGCAATCATTTTGACATTGACGAGGAAGAGGAACGGAAAAATGAACTTTTTGCCACGGACAGTGAATTAAGCGGGACGATTTGCCTATATACCTTCTTGATCTTCAGTGATGCAGTAGCCTATCAAAGCTTATATATTTGCTTGGTGCTAGTAGTTTAATGAGAGGTTGGGTGTTTAAAATAAAAAAACGTTCTTCATTTTAGGAAAAGCAGTTGATTAAAAATGTTATTTCACAGATTTTACAGCTGTTGTAAATTTTACAAGCAAGCACATGGCACATTTGTCGCTAGTCTGAGGCTTTTTGTGGCCCAAAAAAACCCAAAACAAACAAACAAACAAAAAAAACAGTCTGCAATTTCTTCATTCAAGAAAGCCAAAATAAGAGAGAATTAAGGAACAGAAACAACATCCTTTAAAAGAAACTGGTTTCTCCAAAGAAAGGTGTTGTGAGAACGCAAATAAGAGCCTTCAACAACTACTATAAAACTAAATTGATGATGAACACAGAAAATATCAACTTTCTCTGAGTGGAAAACATAAAAATAAACAGATGCTGAGAAAGGAAGATGCAAATCTCTTAGAAACAGCCTGTCACTGTCTGAAACCATCTGAGAATCTCACAGGAGCTTTAAAAGCTCAACACAGCTGATCATGATCTGTGATTAATCAATCAACCAATGAGAAAACCTCCACGGCTAAAGTCTCAAACAATGAGTGTGAATGTGCCAGAGAAAACATTCTCAGAGCAGAGTGTGTTTGAATGCGCTTACCGTGAAAACAGTTTCAAACCAGCTTCCAAATGAACAATAACAATTCTACTGATGTTAGCTTAGATAACATGAATACTAACAAGTTTGTTTCTTGGTAGAAATGGAGTCTTAAGTGCATAAAATAAAGGAAAAATAGATATTTAGCCTACCGATTTACATGTCAGCTGCTCAAACATGCAATTTGAGGGTTGATTTAATGCTCATTAAAAAATGTAATATTTGTTTTTCTGCATGCCAAGTGACTATAAACCTGTATGAGAGATTAGTATTTAAAATCTCAAGAAATCACTTAATCTCGAAGTGGTTAGAGAAAAAAGCTCCCAAAGCACCAATGACACATCTAATGATTTAAAACAAATTCAAGGGAATTGGGTTTTTACAGAACCAAGCATGTTTTGTGACGAGTAGGCTTATATTTTTAATAGAAATGGAGCCATAAAATACATTAAAAAAAATTGGATATTTTTATTTACTTGTTCCAACACACAATTTAAGGCTTTGTGGATTGATTACAAATTTAATTATTATTTAAATCACAAAAATGTATAATATAAACAATTAAAATGAAACACTAAACATATCAAATATTGTTTTTTTAACCAACGCCAGACATGTCAGCACTGCAAAAATGATTCCCTTAGTGTTTCTGTCTTGTTTTCTAGTATGCAGATCTAAAAATGATTGAATCAATTTAGATATATTATGTCTTCTATTATAACACTTTTGTTAGTTTTTGCTTAAAACAAGTATCTGCCAACAGGGTAAGAAAAATAATCTTGTTTAGACTTTGAAATAAATATTTTTTTTTTTAAACAAGACTTAATATCTTTACTCTACGGAGCCCCTTAAGGCACAAAGTGGAAGAAAAAATTCAGGGCGGAAGGAAACAATGTTTTTCAGCTCTTTTGCGTTCTCTCGCAAAACTTGTATTGTGTGCGTTCTCGTTTTTGGCGGATCTAAAGAAATCTGACAACAAATAAGTAAATCTCAGTACAAAGACCGTTTATTTGAATTTCTGTAAAAAAGTACAAACCACTTTATCCCAAAGAGTGTGATTTCTGAAACACCTTTCGTTAAAAATGTAGTTATAAATCCAAAGCGTTTAATATTTCGGATACAGCACTCTGTACGTTTGTCCATCAGCTTTATTTCTGTCCAGCCACTTTCCGCAGATGAAGACCGTGGTCACCCAGTTGGCGGTGTTGGTGATCTCCACGCACTCCAGGAACCACCCGGACGAAGTGCCGTTGTCATCGTGTTCCACTCGGATCCTCAAGAGTTCGCCCAGATCCAGCATTTCCAGCAGGAAGCGGTCCGTCCGTCCTCGCTCGAACAGGTTCCTGTACTTGGCCTTCAGCGCTCGCTTCCCAGAGTCTCCGTTGACGCCGTAGAGTGTGATGAAGACGTTGGCGTCGGTGGCGGCTTCCTTCACGTCTCCGGTGATAACGATGATCTCGTATTTGACGGGAACCAGACTGCGCACTTTGCTGGCGAAGCTCTCCACGGTTTTGGTGCACTCAAACGTCATGAACTCGTCTTTCTTGGCCGCCAGAGGAATCCGAGCGTCGCATGTGAAGTAGAATCTAAACAGAGAGAATCATAGGACTTCAAAAAAGGCAAAAGAACACCAAATCTATCCTGTGCAGAGATTATCAACAAAGTTTGTTTTTGTTTTGTTTTCTAGTATAAATATCTACACATTTTTGAATCAAGATGCATTTACTGTGCAAGTAGATGTTTTCTATAAAAAATTAAATATTTTTGCTAGTTTTTCCTTAAAACTGTGAAGTGAAAAAAACTATAATATTTGAATATTCTTAAAGATTAAGATGATTTTTCTTTCCCCGTTGGCAGATATATTTTATTTGTGGATTTAACATTAATAAATCTAAAACAAACAAATCTTTTACATCACCCTAGTATTAAAACTTCCATAATCCATTTGAAAAATATACTAATATTACATTATTTTTAATACAGGAATATATGCATTTTAATGAATAAATCGGTATATATTCAATTATTTATTTCACAAGTGCCACGTTTTCACGTTTTATTCATGCAAGCTATAGCTTCTGACCTTTACATCAAAATAGACTCATAATTGTTTGACACTGATATTGTTTAAATTTTTTAGAATGAAGTATCTATCATGATATTGTGTATTTTACTTTCATTTTATTACAAGTACGCCAACAGTGCCCCCTAAGACAATAAAACCGCTTAAATGCTAGAAACTGTTGACTCTCTCGTACATGTATTTTCAGATTAAATCCAACGATCCAAAACAATGAATTGAATCCCAATTCAGGAAACATTTACCTTAGGATTGTCCAGACTTCTGATATGATCTCATCACTATCACACGCTAAGCACATGTGAGCTAAACATTTTATCTGCAAGCCATATCGGCCTAATTTAAAAAAATCTGCAGATGTTTACATTTTTCCCTAGTTTCAGATGAATGTGATGTAAACTCACTTGTTCCTCAGCTCTTTCTCCGTGATCACCACCTCCTGCACATGCCAGAAAGACTCGTTCTTCACCTTCTTCTCCTTCGTTATATGGCCCAAACAAATACCGACGATCTCGCCCACATTTTTAGAGGAAAACTCGAATGAATCCGTGGCACCACTGAAACACAGTCAGATTATGATGCTTCATTACTCATACCTGCAGTCTCTATCATTTAATGCTCATTTATTTTTGTCGTTTGACACTCTAAAAATATGTTTTATTTCATTTGGACAAATGATAATCTGAATTATTTTAGTGTCACTGATATACTATTAAAGTTTGTATTACTCTTTTAAATGCTTTTATTTTTATACTTTTCATTTACTTTGTAATTTTAGTTAAAATTGTAGTACATTTGCATTTTTGTCACTTTTATTTGATATTTTTCCATCTGAAGAACATATCTAAATTGCGTCCTATGCTTTCAACTTCAAATGCAGAAATGTTAATTCATGCGTTTATGACCTCTAG